>CM055874.1:42019882-42404882 GCA_029582165.1 Portulaca oleracea
ATGAACGTCACGAGCGTGACGACCTTCTGGCCCCAAAGCTGAAAAACCATGGGCAAAAGAGGGGTGGCGGAAACAGGGGTCGCAGTCTCGACCAGAGTAGTCACGCCCGCGACGTCCTATTCCTTATCCCTAGACGTCCCCTAAGGTCTGTCACGAGCGTGACAAGGCGAGTCACGGCCGTGACGGGCCTGGTGCTCCCTTTCCCTCATTTCTTCTTCTCCTTCTCCTATCCTCTTCTTTGGTCCGGTTCTCCTTATTCTTGTCGATATGAAAAGAAAGTCCCTTTAGAGGCTATCACGACCCATCCATTGGATGGCCGTGATCACTCAGCTCGGCCTCGGGTCAATGTGGAATTGGAGCGATTCGGCCGGTCGAGAAGCAACCCGCTTGGCGCAAGTAACAAGGGCTAAGAAAGGAACCCGGGATGCTTCATAATCTCATGGATTATGAACAATGTGAGTGACAATATCTCTAAGTCTATCTTGTTTGTCACCAAAGCTTCTATAATATGGATGCAATTGCTGGAAGGTTCTCGATGGCCAATGGATTAAGAAAATATCATTTGAACAAGGATTTGTATGAATTGAAGCAAATTGGAAATGTGAGTGAGTATTATACTGAAATTAAAGGCATTTGGGAAGAGTTGGATGGGAGGAATGATATGCCAAGGATCACAACAGTTACTGATGATGGAACTGTGTTCATGTAAGCCTTGATTAAGCAACAAGAAGACTATAAATTATTTTTATTAATGAATGGACTTGATGAAACATTTAACCATCAAAGCAGCCAAGTCTTGTTGATGCAACCTTTGCCTTCAGTTGATTCTGTATGTCAATACAAGAGGAATTACAAAGGGAGCTTTTGAAGACAAGATTAATGACAATACAAGAACCTATTGCTTTAGTGAGAAAGGGGTGGAATTAGAGTGACAATTAGGGGATGATGAAAAGGTTAGTGTTAGGGTTAGAGAGAATGAGGGAGGTTAGAGAGCACGAGGTGAGAGTGAGAAGAGGGAGGTCAGGAAAATTGGGGAAATAGCCGCGACCTGGATTTTAATTCGTTATCCCCGAGCTTGGCATAGGCGTGCCAGGCTCTATCGCGGGCGTGACAAATTAAAAATGAGGCATGGTTTCCGCGAGTTGGCACCAGTGTGGCAAACTTGGCTGTGGTCATGCCAACTCTCAACTTTTCTCTTAATTTCCCATTTTGGCACGGACCAGCCAATTGCGGTCACGGGTGGGCCAGCCCTCGACGTACACTTCGCCTAATTCTTTGCTCAAAATTATTTATTTATTTTTTTCCTCTTTTTTTATTATTCTCTCTTTAATTAATTTTATCCTGTGGTTTCTTTGCTTTTTCTTTGTCTTTCCTTCTTTTCTACCAATAATTTTATTTTTGGGTTTTGATTTTTAAATATTTTTTTTCATTTTTTTGTTTAATTTTAGAAGGAAAAAAACTTAAAATTTAAGGCAATAACAAAAATGGAAATAACCACTCAATAGTTGAATAACAATTACCCTAAAAATCCTAAAAATAACAAAAAAAATTCAAGAAATTCAGAGGTACACTTATAAGGTATATACTACTCCCTACTCAGCATGGGGAGATAACTTAAGTGCTTGAAGGGTCATGGAATGTGATGCACTCCACATCCTTAACTCTTAGGTATTCTAGAAAGGGCTTCCTCCTATGCCCATTCACCTTAAACACAGTATCACAGGGCGGATCTTTGATTTCAATCACACCATATGGAAACACATGGTGCACAACATAAGGGCCAATCTATCTTGATTTCAACTTTCTCGCATACAGGTTGTTGGATAATTTCAAATGTATGATAAGTTTAGTGACTCGGGTTTATCTAAGTTAACTCATAAGATGGGCTATTGGGTACAAGGAAAAGTCGAGTAGACTTTTCGGGACCTAATTGGCCCTATTAAGGGTAATACGGGTATGTGTTACCAAGCAAGGAGGTAACTTTGATAATATTTAGTCAGTTTTATGCATGGATAATTTAAGCATGCTTTATACATTTTATGAAAGGATAATAATAAGTTAATTATTACATTATCTAAATTATCCAATGATGACAAGAAATTCTATCCACTTCAAAAAGTGGTTGAATCTTATCCATATCCACCCTATCCAAGTGGTTTCTTCATGGCCTATAAATAGGGTGGATATGATGCCATTTCTAAGAGGAGGTCAAATGGTGCCAAGTCTAAGAATGCCATTTGCAAGTTGGTGACATAGGACCCATCATTCTCATTCCAACGAGAATCCCATCTCCTTGGTTTTTGGTGGCCACAATCTCTAAGGTTGACATGAGAGTTTGAGTCTAAGTTCCTACAAGGCGAGTGTTTTATTCTGCAGACTGTATACGACAGTTATATAAGTCGAAGGAGAGAAGGTATGCCTTCGAATCACTTGAATACCCGAGTAAATTCCCATCCTACACCGATTTTACTTCAACACAGGTGAAGTTGGGAATCATAAAGGATTATCTTTTGTCTCGGGGAGAAATCTTTTTTATGAATAGTCTTATCATGAAGGATCTGAAACTTCTCCTTACTCAGCCTACCATTTTCATAAGCCTCTCTTCTCAATTCCTCAAGCTTATTCAATGCGAACTTTCTCTCCTTACCAGCCTTAGTCAACTCAAGATTTAGAGTCCTAATAGCCCACCAAGCGCGATGTTCAAGCTCTATACGAAAGTGGTTGGCTTCCCAAACACCGCCTACTATTGAGACATCCCAATGGGAGTCTTATAGGCAGCGCGATAGACCAAAGAGCATCAATCAGCTTAACAGTCCAGTCGTTCCTATTCCTAACAAAGTTTTATCAAGGATGTCTTTAATCTTCCTGTTCGACGCTTCCGCTTGACCATTCGACTATGGATGGTAAGCGATGGTGAGCTTGTGCACCACTGAGTACCTCTTCAGTAAGGCCTCAAAAGAACGGTTGTTGAAGTGAGTTCTTGATCACTAATGATAGCGTGATATACCCCAAACCTTGCAAATATGTACTCTCTTAGAAGCTTGGAGACAACTTTGGCATCATTCTTTTTAGTGGGGATAGCCTCTACCCACTTGGGCATATAATCCACAGTAAGGAGAATGTATTCATTCCCAAAGAAATTAGGTAACGGTCCCATGAAATCAATGCTCCATACATCAAACAGATCGACAAAAATCTCAGGTTGCAAGGGCATCATGTCTCTTCTAGCAATCTTTTCCAAACTTTGGCACCTAGGGCACCTTTGGGCATAGTCATGAACATCACAAAAGATCATAGGCTAATAAAAGTCACTTTGGAGGACCTTAATAGTAGTTTTCTTGCCACTGTAATGTCCTCCATAAGGTTGGTCATGGAAAAACGAGACGACATTAGTAATGGATTCATCCGATACACATCTCCTAAGGATTTGGTCAGGGAAGTACTTGAACAAATAGGGGTCATCCCACACAAAGTTCTTTACAATGTAAAGAAATCGATTCCTATCATGCTTATTCCAATCACTAAGTATCTCTCCAGTCACCTTAAAGTTCATGATGCCTACAAACTAACGTTCCACCCCACACTAAACATTTGCTCATCAGGAAACTGAGCAGTTATTGGGGCGGTATCCCAGTTTTAGGCACAATCCTAGAAAGATGGTTGGCGACATGGTTTTTAGATCCTAGCCTATCTCTAATCTCATAGTCAAACTCTTGCAACAGTAAAACCCACCTAACTAGCCTAGGTTTGGAGTCTTTCTTTTCCATCAAGTACCTCAAAGCAGAATGGTAAGTGTACACTATCAAATGAGAACCAAATAGGTAAGGCTAAAAACTTTTCAAAAGCATACACTACAGCTAGAAAGTATTTTCAGTCACAATATAGTTCACCAAGGCTTCATTTAAAGTATAACTAGCATAGTGAATCACATAAGGTTTCTTAACTACTCTCTAATCAAGTATAATACCAATAACATAATCAGATGCATAACACATAAGATCAAAAGGTTCTCCTCAGATGGGAGGCTTGAGAATGGGATGAAAAATCATGGATTTTTTCAACTTATTAAAGGCCTCTTCACACTCATCAGAAAAGTGAAAGAACACTTCTTCATCCAACAACGAGGACAAAGGTTTAGAAATTTTACTAATATCCTTAATAAAGCGCCGATAGAAACCAACGTCCTCTAAAACGGAACAACTTCTTTCACAGAGGTGGGATGAGACAAATTTTTAATCAGATTAATTTTAGCTTTATCTACCTCTATCCCATCCTTAGAGATCACATGACTAAGCACAATTCCCCTTTTTGCCATGAAGTGACACTTTTCCCAATTAAGAGTTAAACTCTTTTCCTAACATCGTTCCAACACAGGACTCAGGTTTTCCAGGCATGCATCAAAAGAAGTACCAAACACAGAAAAGTCATCCATGAAAATCTCAACACAACGCTCTATGTACCATATCAGAAAAGATGGAGATCATGCACCTTTGAAAGGTGGAAGGGGAATTATAAAAACTAAATAGCATCCGTTAAAAAGCAAAGGTGCCAAAAGGGTAAGTGAATGTATTCTTTTCTTGGTCACCAAGGGGCTATAGAGACTTGGGTATATCCAAAATAACCATCAAGAAAACAATAATACTCATGCCTAGCAAGTTTCTCAAGCATTTAGTCCATGAAAGGGAGGGGGAAATGGTCTTTCCTAGTGGTCTTGTTCATTTTTCTGTAGTCAACGCAAACACACCACCTAGATAAAATACGGGTCAGAACAAGGTCTCCCTTATCGTTCTCAACTACAGTAAGTCTAATCTTTTTAGGAACTATATGGACGAGGCTTACCCACTTGCTATGAGAGATGGGGTAAATAATGTCACGGTTAAGCCACTTAAGTACTTCCTTCTTGACCATCTCTTTTAGGTTTGTGTTCAGTCTCCTAATGGAATCTCTATGGGAAGCATTCTCATCTTTTAAGAAGATGCGATGTTGAATAATGGAAGGTCTAATCCCCTTAATGTCACCCAAAGTCCACCCTAAAGCACCCCGGTTCCTTTTAAGAACCTCAATCAGTTTGGTTTCCTTGGCCTTACCTAAGTCAGTCGCAACAATCATAGGGTAGGTCTCCATAGAACCAAGAAATACATATTTCAAATCAGCGGGGAGGGGTTTCATTTCAAGAGTAGCAGATGATGGAATTTCAGGTTCATCCTTTTTCAGGAAAGGTTTAGGAGGCAAACAATGACTCAAGCAACACATTACCATAAAAAAATATCAACATCACACATAGATTCAACACATTGAGGATCAATACCCATCATAGCAAGCTCATTATCAACAAACATCACAATATTCGCAGTAGTAGGCTCATCCTCACAAAGTAACTTACTTAGTTAAGGGTGGTTTGTTCTTCCTCATAACCTAAGAGTGCTTTTTGCAGGTTAAAAATGTTCAAATCTATGGTCAAATTACCAAAGGTTAGTTTCATTCTTCCATCCTTACAGTTAATCCAAGCATTGGAGGTAGCAAGGAATGGGTGGCCCAGAATGACCAAAATCTCATCTCTAGTGGTTCTAACCCTGGTAGTCTTAAGCACAACATAGTCAATGGGGAAACAAAATCCCCAACCTTAATAAGCACATCCTCTACAATACCTTTAGGTACCCTGGTGGAATGGTCTTCCAGCTATAATATGGTCCTAGAAGGCTTTAGTTTACCTAAACGGCTAAACTTAGCATCTCATACACATGTAATGGCAATAGGTTCACACTAGCCCCCAGATTAAGTAAGGCCCACTCAATTAAGTTATCACCTATGGTAATAGAAATAGTGGGGCATCGAGGGTCCTTCCATTTGATCGACCTTTGATTAGACAAAATAAAGCTCACATTTGAGTATAAGAAAGCCTTTTTGGGCACTTGAGTGGCCCTCTTTATGGTGTAGAACTCTTTGAGAAAGCGAACATATATAGGGAGGAATTTGTTCGATAACATCCAACAAGGGAATATTCACCTTAACTTGAGAAAAAGGTCTCTGTAATTTTGTCCAAAAAGTTTTGGTCCTTACTCCCCCTTAGCCTATTAGGATAAGGTGGAGAGGTTTTGAAAACCCTTTGTAAAGGTGGACTAGACAGAAAAGTGGTTACAGGTTTAGTCTTGAAGGAATAAGGCTCAACTAAGACAACTAGCTCCTCCTCACTAGCATCATCATCAACATAAACAGTCTTAGAAACATCATTATTATATAGTTTATCTGAAATAGGGGAAGGGGAAGATTGCACATTAGAAGTTTTCCCAACTCTATTGTCAACCTCTTTCCCAAAGCGAAGAGTGATGACAACATTCAACCCTCTCGTTTGATTATGATCAAAGGAGGGAGAAGAAGAAGCTTGTTCGTTAGGATTCACCTCCGGTTGACTCAGGAAATTTCCCTTGTTTCTATTAACAAGCATTAATTGAGAGAAGTTTTCATGCATTTGTTTCATCATCTTTTCCAGACTATTGTTCATGTTTCTCTCAACCTCTTTTAATCCCTCTTTTAGCAATCTAATCTATTTTTCATGTTTCTCCTCCTGAGAGTATCCAGGAGGGGGTCTGTTATTGGCTCCATATAGTTGAGGTGGTTGTCCTCTGTGAGGAGCCTCGTACGTCCCTTAACCTTAAGGGCTATGGGGAGGAGGGACGTTTCCTTGGAACCCCCACCTTGATTGGGAGGTCTCAACACATTCTGATAACTAGGGTCATAAGACAATAAGGGATTCTTACGATATCCCTTTTTGTAATGGTAATAGTCCTGCCTATTTCCATGGTTCACTACATTTACACTCTCATAAGCAGATAGTATTGTTGTGTATACATGAGACAAGCAGTGAAAACATGATCAACACCTTCACACAAAGAACATGACATAAGTGGGGAAGGGGAAGAAGAAGATGCAGGTTGTTCCCAAGAGTTAACATGTGTACAAGACAACCGTTATGATGTAAGCATTTATTGGTGAGCTACAGTTTTTATCATGTTTTCCACGGACGCAAACCTAGTCTCATAACTAGTAGACTTATCCAAAGCAAGCACACCCCTTCTAACGTTTGAAAACTGGGCAGATAAAGACTCATTCCTAGTGGCGTCCCATTCCATGGTTCGTGCAACCATATTATCTAAAAATTCTCACGCTATACATCCACCACTTAACGACATCCTTAAGAGAAAAGGGAAAATATTTTAACAGCACATAGTCCAGGTGGAACTTCCTGAGGAGTCACCATACTCAAATATTCCTTATTCTCAACAATCCACAACAAAGCTGACCCTGAGCCAGTAAAGAAGGGCACGTTTTGGGCATGATGATGCCTTGGGTCAAAATTCGCCCCCTCAGGAAGGTTGGGAAACACAAAGCAAGAAGGTGGGGGATCATACAAAGGGTACAACTGGTCATTAAGGGTCACTCTACGTTCCCCTCCCGCCATAGCTACAGGGGGTCAACAAGGGTTTCCTCTTTTCTAACTAGTTTGTGACTAATCGGACTATATTGGCCAAAACCTCAGGTTGTTTTGTTTTTTGTCTTTTTCATGGTTTCTCAATTTTTTTTGTTTTTATAAATAATCCTAAGAAAGCAGTAAAATTAATCATGCAAACCAATACGTAATGAACCTAATAACGCCATCCCTGGCAACAACGCGATTGTTCGGCGTAGAATAGGGATAAGGTAGGGTTTTCGTATCCACAAGGATGATGTGTAGGTAAACAGGACAATGGCTTGGTAAAGTTTTCAAGTCCAAAGCAGTAAACAAAGTAATAACAATGAATTTAACCTAGCCACGAATTGAAGACTGAATTTAACCTGGAAAACTGCAGATATTAAAACTTAACTAAACTAATAGGAAACTAAACCAGTACTTTAACAATTAGTACGATTAAACAATTGAAGGAACCTAATATGAAACGAGTATACCTATTGTCTCCTCTTCACTCTATCTCCCCAAGCAATAGAATCGCGAAGTTCTTCTAAACAAACATGAAAAGTGTGATTCGAATTACTAAGACTGCCCAAATCCTCACTTGATTGGAGAATTCGAGGAACTTGATCCTCCTCTTTCTTTAAAAATAGGGGTTGGGGTTTAACCTAATAAGCAAAGTACTCAACTTTCTAAAAGCTAAGCAACAATACATAAAAGAAAAAGAGAAACAAATGATTGCAGTAAAAACTTTAGCTTTGATTAATGATTAAAGTAATTAACAACCAAGGGAAAAACTAAATAAGGAGACAAGAGAGAATTCTTAAAACAATAAACGCTAATGGCAAAGTAAATCTAAAGCTAAGTTTGTGTTACGTTTGATTACAAGTATTTATAAACCTGGTTACTAAGCCCAAAACATAGCGTTTAACAAATTCGAGTAGCACTGAAAACGGAGTTGGCACGGGTGTGCCAAAGGTTGGCATGGGCGCGATAACCTATTTGGCTCGGCCAAATTTGGTCGGGGTTGCGCCGGTTCTCGGCATTTCCCTTGATTTCTCAGTCTGGCACGGGCGTGCATATGGTGGATGCGGTCGTACCAGCTCTCGACAATCCTCTTTTCTGCTGTCTTTGTGACACGGGTGTGCCACATTTGGCACCGGAAGTGTCGTTGCTTTCTTGGCTTTGTTTGCCTTCCTTTTACCTCTACTTGACTTCGAACTCGCTCGAGTTTCCTCACGGGGATCCAAATTGGGACTCGGGCTTTGCCATGCTTCCATAGTTGCTCACTTTTACTCTTTTTGGCCTTGACTTGTCATTATTTCCCACCGTACCGGTAAAACATAAAAACATAGTAACTAACTATACTCTAACAGTTAAAACAAGCAAAACACTTCATATAAGGGCATCGAATATGCTCTATTTGAGACCAAACAAGTCCCCAAAACTATCATGTAGTGATATAAACAACGACAATTTTGAAAAATAAGTCACCATCTGGTGAGTTTGATTAGATTTCATCCTAGAGACTTTACCAAACACACCAAATTGGAAAGAAAAAAAGAAAGTTGAAAGGTTAGAAGTTAAATTAATGCCTACCTACCAAAACCCTTCACGATTGTTTAAGGTATTGATACTCTATTTTTTTCCGATCATGAAGGGTTTGGGTTAGTAGACATTTTTTACTTATAACTTTTCAACTTTCTTTTTTTTATTTTTGTTCCGCACATTTAGTAAAGTCTTTGACATAAAATCTAGTCAAAACCATCGGATAAAAGGTTATTTTTCAAAATTTTCTTCTTTTAAATAATTACCTCATCGCTTGAGCGACCACATAATTCAATTTTAAAGATGTGGTACAAAATAATTTTGCTACCAAACCTCAAGCTATTCAATAGTTATTTTTTTGAGGATTGGCCAACATGAGTATATGATATAAGTCATAATATTATCCCCTACCTCGTAATGGGAATAAATGACCCGTCTAGGTTATTAACAAATTGTTATTGTTGTAGCTATTAGTGTTGTTGTTGTTGTTGTTGTTGTTGTGGTTGTTTTCTTGTATAGTTTTTACACAAGTTTAAATTCATCCAGCAATAATTCCTAGGCAAGGTAAGCCACGTGCAATGTATGAATATCGAAGAATGTTTATACTAACTTGAATAATGACACAACAATGACCATTTGTAATGAAATAATTGTTAAATATAATTTTATTAATAGACCAACCACTCACAAAAAATGGCGACAATTAATTAGTAACTCTTACTTTATTATTAATAACAATCTATTTAGCACCTGCCTATGTAAAGGAGGGCTTCAGTTACATAAGGATAATCGACAACATATCGAGTTATTGATCGATTCAAAGACATCTTTCATTTTGTGCACTAGACTTCACGCACACAAACTGCACTTGACCTTACGTACACAAACTATGTTTGTGATTATACCAACTTTATTCATTATTATAACAAAGTCTAGAAGCACTTGTTGAAGGTTGCAGCAAGAGCTGCCTTCTTCCCAGGACTAATTTGAGCATAGATCTCATTTCTGTTGCACTCATCCATATCGTAACTTTTATTGCAAGATGCATCAAGCTTAGCTTTTATGTCACACCAGTCAATGCACAAATAATTTTCAACTGGTCCAGTTTCCACATACACCTTGTTAGGGTTTCCGCAACCACAATTGTCTTTCACTGACCAAGCAAGAAGCCATGCCGAACCGCACTCATCAGCATAGACGACAGCAGCCTCGTCGCTTTGTCCATGACAATTGGCGGCATGGATGAAATTACCGGCGCAACATTGGGCAATTGCATGCGGGTAAGGGGCCTTGTTGTGGCCAGACCAATCATGCTTGTTAAGAAACTTGACCCTACTGGAGTTGTTTTGAATGTGGCCTCCTGTCATGACCCCATGCTGATGACAATGTTTATTCACCACATTTTGTGCTTTGTGACACACATCTATCACTATATTGTTGTACTTACATTGGTATGCTTCAACACTTCCGCATGCTTGACTGTAAGCCATATTACTACTGATGTTTCAACAAACATACAAATTAATTATCATTGACATAAAAACTAAACATTCGAATGAATAAGTTGTTAGGACAACTTTTGACAATATATAATTACAAGTTCAAATTATATCAAACATGTTTGCATATAACTCACCTTTCTTAATACTCAACCATCATGTTTCAACTAAGATATCCAATTATATTCATGTTTACTATTAATACTGTATTTTTTAAATCAAATAAACATATAGTAAAATTATTTAATTATGTGATTAAGTTATCCATGTAATCACTTGCTAATTAGGTTTTATGAACTATTTTGAGTATCTCAACCCTAAAACTAAAGGTTATTTCAAATTAAAGACACCATTAATTTGTCCAGACTTCAAATACACAAACATCATAAGAGAAAAAGAATACCTGTGGTATGATTACTTCTCCTTGTCACAAGATGTAAATGTGGTTGTACTCTTCTCTTCAGAATGTATAGATGATAAATATATATGCTCAATGGATACTCTATCACGTGCGAATCATATTTATTTACTTTTTGATATAAATAATGTGAATACTTGCTAGTGCAAAGATGAATATTTTCTTTTATCAATATCCTCAATTTGTATTGATCTTTACCAAGATACGATAAGGAGCATTTATGCTTTCAATGACTATTTGTATGGTTATGTGCTTTGGACATGTTCGTTTTCATGGATCTAAATTTTTTATTCCTTATTATAGTGGATTCGAGCATCCAATTGTAACACCATGCGTATGTATGTATGTATGTATGTATGTATGTATGTATGTATATATATATATATATATATATATATATATATATATATATATATATAGTATAATATAATATAATATAATTCCCAGTTGAAGACTTAGTTAAACAAGGTTGGAAGTGTAACATTAAAGGATTTGCAATGTTCCAAGCTACTCGCAAGCTAAAACAAATTAAGAATTCGTTAAGGGCCTGGAATAGACAAAACACTAGAAACTTCAAAGAAAGATTGGAAACCAATCTTTCTAAAATCCATTCTATAGAGGAACGACTCCTACAAGACCCGTTTAATATTCATTTTAACGATTGGCATAATAGACTTATACGACAAAGGGAAAAAATGTTACTTTTTAACCAAAAGTATTGGGGAAAATTTAGCCGCAAGCGTTGGTTGACAGAAGGGGATCGTAGTTCTTCATTCTTTCATAGATCAGTCACATTTAGAAAAAAGAAATCTTTAATATCTGGTATTAAGGATCCATCTGGTGTTTGGATCCAAGAGGAGCAAGAAATTCAGAATCGTTTCGTGGAAGAATTTTCCTCAAGATTCAAAGCTTCTAACACTATCACAAATATTGACCTCCCGATCTTACCTAAGATCACAACAGAGCAAAGCAAACAACTTTCGGCCATGGTTACAGACGAAGAAATTAAAATTGCAATTGATCAAATGGACCCTGCTAAAGCTCCGGGACCGGATGGTTTTGGTGCAGTTTTCTATCAAAAATATTGGCATATTATTAGCATTGATATTTCAATAGCCATAAAGGATTTTTTCCGCACTGGAAAATTGCTCAAAGAGGTTAATCATACCTTTATTGCTCTTATCCCAAAAGTGGAAGATCCTATTCTTCGCAACCAATTTAGACCAATAAGTCTTTGTAATACTCTTTATAAAATCATAGCAAAAATTATGGTCAATCGGCTTAGACCGATACTGGATAATACATAAGCCTTTTTCAAAGTGCATTTGTTCCAAATAGACAAATTCATGACAATGTGCTTCTGGCGCATGAAATAATGCACAAATTCAAACAATCCACAACTGCTAAGCCGTGTGTTGCTTTGAAATTAGATATGGAAAAAACTATGACTGAGTTGATTGGAACTTTTTAAAAAAAAAAACTCTAGTTCAAATGGGATTCCCTCCAATTTGGACAAATTGGGTAATGGAGTGCGTTTCTTCTGTATGCTACTCAGTGTTAGTAAATGATCAACCTTGTGGGTTAATCAAACCAACAAGAGGGCTTAGACAAGGGGATCCACTTTCCCCTTACTTGTTTCTTTTATGTATGGAAGTCCTAACCCAATCCCTGGTTCAGCAAAGTCAGGACAAAAAAAAAAGGATTGGGAATTAAGATTTGTGCGTCAGGAATGAACATTCCATGTTTACTTTTTGTTGATGACAATCTTCTTTTTGTAAAGGGACTGAATCAACTTGTAGAAACCTTAAGACCATTTTGGACAGTTTTTGTGAACAGTCTGGACAATTGATCAATTTTCACAAGTCCACAATGATATTTTCTTCAAAAGCTTCAAGTAGATACACTGATCGTGCAAAAGGGATCTTTAATATCCCCACCAAAGAATCTTTGGGTAAATACCTTGGTTGTCCGTCCATTAGCGGTGCTAAGAAAATAGAACTATTTTCACCTATTTTAGAAAAGGCTTCAAAGAAACTCTCTAACTGGAAAGCTAACTCTGTGTTAAAAGCTGGGAGAACAATTCTTATTCAAGCAAACTTGGAATCACTCCCAGCACATACTATGCAATGTTTTCTTATGCCCAAATCTACTTGTGAATGTGTTGATCGAGTAAACAGAAACTTTTTCTGGAAGAATTCCTCTGAAAAAGGAATGCCCATGATCTCATGGGAAAAAGTCTGTAGACAAAAGGATAAAGGGGGGGCTTGCCCTCTGCAAGACTCATGCGGTAAATTTTGCTTTCCAATGTAAGTTATTTTGGAAGCTGATTCATGAGAGAAACAATATCTCGGTCTCCCAAATGACTGCTAAGTACAACCAATCTGGTGAATAGTTTGTGAAAAGCTCGAAGTCCTTATACTCTTGGGTTTGGAAGAATCTTTGTAAAGCTTACAAGTTTTGCAAAAAAGGGTTTCGATGGAAAATTGGGAACGGTGCCAAAGTGAACTTCTGAAATGATAATTAGTGCGATCAACTTCCATTATCTTCTTTAGCTAATCAGTCTTCGTCACTTGAAAATAATGACGTGACTGTTCAAGAATTCATTTCTAATAATGAATGGGATCAACACAAGCTCAGACTAGTGCTTCCGGAGTCACTTGTCTAATTGGTTCTTAAGACCCCTATTCCTATTTTTGCGGAACATGATGAAGTTTGTTGGGGCCTAACTGGTAATGGAGAGTTTTCAACCAAGTCCGCGACATGGCTTTGCATGAGTTAGATTCCGGACCTAAATGGGAAGGATCTTGGATTTAGAAGCTTGATATCCAACCAAAGCTAAAAATTTTCCTTTGGCTGATTTTTCATAATGATCTCCCATTTAGAGGGAATTTGATGCGTAGGAGTATCAACCTAGACCCCCTCTTACCCTATTTGTCTCCAAGATTTGGAGACTGATTGTCACTTTATTATTTCAGTGCCATTTCACAAAAAAAGTGTCGGATATTGCCAAATCCCATAGATGGCTATCATCTTCTGTTAATTGCCCAACAAACAGTAATGGTAGCATTATGCTACAAACTCTCAAAAATTCCCTCCCCTCCAATGAGGTTTAGAGAGCCTTCTACCTCATATGGAGCATCTAGAAGGAGTGTAACGATTGCGTCTTCAACAACTCCGTCTTCAACACCACAAGGGTCATCATTCGAGCCAAGAGAAGCTTTGCAGAATGGCGAGCTAGAAGCAGATTTTCTTATCAAGATCAACACCTTAATCAGCGTCAACGATCTCAATCTCAACTTCCACGTCATCACATTAATGTCCGTGAAGGGTGGAAACAGCCTCGCTATGGTTGGGTGAAGTTGAACTTTGATGGTTCCCTAAACCATCAAGGCTCAGCAGTAGGATTCGTCATTTGTGATCATCTGGGTCTTCTTCGAAAAGTTGGTGCCATGCCGGTTAATTCACATTCCATTCTGTTGACAGAAGCCTTGGCTCTCCATTTTGGTCTTCAACAAGCTATTTTGGAAGGTTTCTCAAGAATTCAAATTGAAGGAGATAGTCTTATTCTCATCCATACTATCCAAGGGGTCGTCCACACACCTTCGTATATTGATATGATCGTTAGAGATATCAAAAACTTAATCAAGCAGTTGGAAGATTTTACTATTTGCCACATCTACCGAGAAACAAACTTAGTGGCAGATTGGATGACTAATCTTGGTCATTCTTTAGACATTGTCGGTCTTTGGTTATGTAGCCCTTCAATGGCCTTTTCTTTTATTATTCATGTAGATAACTTAGGGAGATGCCTTGATAGAAGGATCCCCTAAGTTCTTGATGTTTCTTGTTTACCCGAATTATAAAAAATAAATAAATAAAATAATATATATATATATATATATATATATATATATATATATATATATATATATATATATATAAACTTGAATTGCATATAGGGTCAAGATTGAGTGAATGTTTTGCCACTTGACTTTGTGATCTTTGAAATGAATTGCAACTTTGTTTTGATCTGAATTTGGGCCTTGCCAAGCAACCTATTGTATGCCTTTGCTCTTGACTACCGAGATTTATACCTTGTTCGAAAGGGGGGAGGCTCCTCTTGAGGTTTTCTCTTTCTCCCCGGTACTTCATGATTAGTCTTGCTTGGGGACAAGCAAGGTTTAAGCATGGGGGGATTGTTGAACCTCGGTTTTACCACTTTTTACCTCGGTTTTTATTGTCTTATCGAATTTATATAAGTTATTTAGTATAAGTTTGATAGTGTTTTTGCCCATCTTTGCTAATTGAGACTAATTTATTTTAATTGTCTTATTTTTAGGCAATTTGAGTGCAGATGATGATGGCAATAAAGGAAAAAGATCGAAAATAAGGAGCTCAAGAAACCAAGGCAAAATTGGAATTTCAGTTTGGCACACCCGAGTGTGCCAATCGGCACAGGCACCCGTGCCAGATTGCAGTATTTAGTTCTAAGTAGTTTTATTAATTAGAAGGAAGACAATTTTTTATATTCTACGTTCTTTTGAGTTTTCTAGTTTCTCTCTGGGGCTTGAAGGGAGGTTTCTCCCTAAGCCTCCCTAGTTTTAGGTTTAGATTTCTCTAAAAGATTTTAGGATTAGATTATGTATTCGAGAAGAAGATTCAATTCTGTGTTCGAATTCAAGACTAAGTTTTTCTCTCCCTTTCTCTTTTATGTTTACATGCTTGTTAGATTGATTTTCGTTCTTTTTAATTGCATAGCTATGTTAATTTGTTGTTAGATTTGTGTTGTTTGGGTAGTGATTGAATTGCTTGATGGCTAATTAATCTTGTTTAGGCCTAATCTATCCAAATTCATGCTTGTAGTTAGAGGTTTTCTCTTGCCCACCATGTGTTCGATGAAATGCTTGAGAGAGTGTTCTACTATATTTCTTTAGGAAATTGATGTACGCCGAGAGGTGAGATTAACTTGCTAGTGTGACAGAGAAAATAGTTAGGGTTTTGGACATGAGAATATCGAATTCTAACTAGGTCTAGGGTTGCTATTCTTGTAGTTTAATTAGACTAATTCCATGAGAATAGGTAGTTGGAATAGTTAGACTAGCCATTGACCCTCGAGAGAGGGCTTTGGCGAGCTTTAATGATGCAACCGATCACTCTTAATTGCTGGTTTAGAATTGGTAGATTAGGTCGTTCAAATTGATTAGTTGTTGAATACCGATTTTGTTGCATGAGCATCCTTTTATTGCTTTCATAGTTTGTAGCTTTGATCGTCACCACCATCATCCTTGATTAATCTATCTAGCTCAAAACACTTGAGTCCGCTCTGAGTGCTTAGAACACAACTCCTTGAGATCGACAACCGTACTCCCAAAAGTACGACAACATATATGCATTTACATTGTTGAGGAAGACCATCGATGCTTATGAATACAAATGAGATTTCTCTCCAACTTTCTCCTCTCTAAGTATTGCTTACTTTAGCATCAATCTAATTATCTTGGTGTTCAAGTCATATCCTTTATAGAGTTGTGGTGGTCCAACCTTTTGCAATTCTTTGTGGATTTGGTAGTTATTGGGCGATGGTTCTCCTTTATCCCAAGTTCATATTTTGTTTGGGTTACAAGTTCAAGGGTCTAGTTGTGGTAATCATCATCATCATCCAGTTCCTCAACTCAAGCATCTAATCCCACCACAGTATGCTTTAGTTTCAAAGGTAGATCTGGGAAAATGGGCGAGTATCCATTAGGCTTAAGTGAGCAAACAAGAAAAACGAGTGAGCCTGCTTAAACCATTAATAGTTTTAGTAAATAGCAGGCATCCCATTTGAAAAAAACAATTCCACGGGCCTTGGTGGGCTGATAACGGGTCATACAGAATTGAAAGCGGGTCATTTGGTCAATCTCACTAAGTCGCTACTTTATCCACCTCTCTCCTCTCTCTTCTCTCCCAGTGGTTAAGAGACAGTCATTCCCTTGCTAGGGTTCTCCGGTTATTGTTTCCTTCTTTCCCTTATTTTGCGTCCTCCTCTTCTTGGTCCTTGGCTGTAGGCTCTGCGTCTTCCGGTTGGTTTCCATTGTCTCTGTGTTTTGATTATGCTTTGTTTTAGATAAGTTTGTGCTTGTTCTGTTACTTTTTGAGTATTAGATTTTTTTAGGGGTTTCGTTAGTGATTTTGTGTTGGTTTGAGGTCAATGTGGGTGAACTTTTGTACTAGATTTGAGGCATTGAGGAAGGTGCGCTTTCTTTATTTTTTAAAGCTCTCTCTGACTGTCTTTTTCCCGTTGTGATGCTTCTTCTTAAAATGCAAGAAATTGTCAATGTTCAGTGGTAAAGCGAATTTGTAACAACCCACCCTAAATCACAGAAATTAGGGTAATTAAATTTGTTTAATTAGCTAAAATGTGATTATTAAATTCTTTTAATTTTTACAGTTAACTAACGGTGACAGGTCTCGGAGGAAATGGCTAAGCGGTCAATATTACCGATCAAATTATTTTCTAGTGCTTTTAAAGTGTATCATTTTTTTTGGACCTCATATTATTATTATTTTAGGTTCTAATGTTTATTTTAAAATCGGTTTGATTACCGTTTCGATTTTTACGGCAAGGTGAATTTTAATAAAAATATCGATCGTTACCGTTTTTACCGTAACAATTAAATTCACTTTACAAGTTATTTTTTTACTGCCTTTTTAATTAAGAGAACTATTGTACACTTTTACTAAGTATATTAGTAGTATTACTATTGATATTATTAATTACTTTTATTTCTTTAAAGTTAAGTGGACGGAGTAGTAATTATAAAAGGGGGTATGGGGGAGCTATAGGGTCATTATTTTTGTCCAAAACACACTCAAACTCTCAGCCCTCCCTCTCCCTCCTGTGCGCCGAGAACCACCCCAGCCCACCAACTGCGACCCGCCGGCGAGTTTTCCGGCTAGAATTCCGGCGGCCAAGTGTTCCTCTTCCACTTCCACACTTCCTTGTTCATTTTTATCTCCTCTTTCAAGTGGTATTCATCTCACACCCTATCTCCATTTTTTTTTATATAATCTGAGTTTTGATGTTTTTCAAATGTTAAATGGTTGTTTTCATCCCTTTTATTCTCCATTTACATGAATTTTAGAGTATAGTTTTGAATGGTTAAGTTTCGTGGTTGTTGCAAGTGTTCTCTTTATGGATTATTTCTGCCAATGGTGTATATTGTTGAGAGATTAATGTTCTAAGGATTTGCATGACGAATTTGATGAAGTTGTTAGAGTTTAGTTTCTGTTTTGGAAGAGTAACTAAGCTAATAATAGGTTAATTGGGTGTTTTATGTGCAAATAGTGATGGAAACCATGAAAATTGTGGTGGAATATAAGTGCATGTAATTTGATGATTGTGCATGTGTATTATGCAAGCTTGGATGATAATTTTTGAGGTTGGAATTCTGGAAAATGGTAGTGATATGAGTAGACTTCATTTGGGTAAAGAATTAGTACAAAACTTGAATGAAAATGGAGCATGCATGTGAGCTCAAACACCCCAGTGCATTCTGCCCAAAATTCACTTTTATAGGAGATGGTAAAATTAGTTTTTAGCCCAGATTCTTGTGTAAAAAGGGAGCCTAAGGTGTTAGCTAACACCGGGATTTTGAATTTCGGGTTTCCGACTTGTATAGCTCAAGTTAGAGCCAAAACCGTAAAGGCATGCAATTATATACGATTTTGGAGGCAGTGACTTGTTGCACATTTTTCGTCTGTGTGGAGTTTGAATTTGAAAAAGTGTTCAACGTAAGAGTTTTAGGAGACCTTGCAAGCTTTCCGAAATGGTATGGTATGCGTCAACCCGACGTCGGGAGTGTGAGTTATAGAGCCCGGAAGAAGGGCTGCGAATCTGGAAATTCTGGGTATAATATATTGTTTTAAGTTTGAACCAAAAGTGTTATAGTGACCTTGTGAGTTGTTTTTGGGTGTTTAAATGTGACATTATGGTTGTTAAGATGGAATTGATGATTGAGGACCATAGGACTTGGCTTTAAGAGACCTCGATGTCTTTTATGTTATTTGATTTTATCGTATTTTATTACCGAAGTCTCGCGTTTTTAAAGGAAATAAAATTCGTATCGCTCTCAAATTTTTTTTAAAGCCTCTTTGATAGAATAAGAGTACATATTCTACAAGTTTTTTTTTCCTGTCCATAAAGCTCCTATGAGTTTAGAGCAAGTGCATAAAATTTTATCGATTCCGTTTAAACGCCAAAACCGCACAAAGAAAATATTTCGGTTTTCGCTGTTTCTGTCCAGAGCCTTTTCCGAGCTCTTCCCATCATTTTTAGCATCTGACCCAGTTGACAAACTTATAGATTTTATTTTTCCCTTTCCGAAAAGTGCTCGTTCATTAAATTCCGAGTTTCCTAGCCCCGGTTATAGCCAAAATACTCTTACCTCAAAAACCTGAAATTTCTTTTACATGTGCATTTCAAATCCTTTCTAAGGGACGTTACGACCCTTTTTGTTCATAGCCCTTGCACTAATTAGTAACCTTTATCGTCTTAGCTCAAAGTTTCACACCGCCCCGCGCCATTCCCCGAACCAGATCGTCACCAAGTTCACAGTATTTTAAAGGTACGCAAATTGTCCAACTCTTATTCTTACAGTCAAGTACAGTTTTATTGCATAGATACATTCTAATGATTTTATTGTTTTATAAGTGGTCCCGAGACGTAGTTCTACAGTAGCTAGAGTGAATCCTAGCATTATTTTACAGGCTCCTATTGGAGTAAGCTTGACCTGGCCAGTGTCGACTGCCTAGCAGTCACCCAATCCAAACTCCCGGTCGGTTTGGGCATGCGCGTGTGTGAGGTGCTTCGGCATCGATCGTAAGGGATACCACGTCTTATTATCGTATATTTTCAAAGTAAAGCACGGCATATGCATAGAATTCTTAAAGTTTAAAGACTTCATTGGTTTAGCACGAGTTATTTTTCCCCTTCCTCGTTTCAAATGTTTTAGGTCGGCATGAAAACCGCTTCAAACGGTTTTATGTTGGAGGTTTGTGTCGAGTGTTTCCCCACTCACTTTTGCGTTGTTTTACTGTTTTGTTTTAGGTGGTCCGAGCTCCAGAAAGGAAAGGACGCCGTAAGTAGTTTACTCTCTAAAGTGAAAGGTAGACTTTGCGTCGCATGGGGCTACTTATAAAGCAAGTGATAGTGGTGTATGGAGATATATAAGGATCTATAAGCGTGTGGGTCTATGTGTGTTTATGTACTGTTAAAGTTAAGCAATTGTGGCTTTTGTAAACTCCTTTATGTATGGGGACGTGTCGGTGAATGTGGTTCAGTTGTGGTTCTGGTTGTCTTTGTTGGTGTGCTTGGTTGGTTGGTTTTGCCTTGTCCTTAGTGGGACGGCGGTAGCGCCTCAGGCCGTTATCCGTTGCGCTAATCATGTGATTACCGTAATGTTTGGGTAATTGTGTGATTAAGGTTTTGGGGCGTTACAGAATTGGGTTAATTAGGTTGAAAGAAGGACATGAAATTTCTTTTAATATTTTGGCCAATTGATATAGCATTGATAATGGTGTCAGTTGTCTTCGTATTTGTGATCATAAATTTTGCTAATATGGGTATCTCTTTTTAGAGGAAAAATTGGATTCACGAGCCAACTAGTCTGAGCTTTTAAATTGTATGTTTAATTGCCATAATGTTGATTTTGTAGTTCCAGAAGATCATGACCGTTAAAAATATTTTTTTTTTAACCATCTAATATCATGACTGCCAAAATTGATGAAGCGTCTAATAAAGGCAAGTGATGCATTGATTCGTCCGGGTCCGTTTGAGCCAAAGTTAGAGAGGACATAAATAGGTTAGAGCCTAGTAAAAAATACTCAACCCGGCCCATCCCGGCCCGTTTAAGGGAATCCTGAATCTGGCCCGACCCTTTGCCCACCCAAAGTTAGAGAGGACATAAATAGGATAGAGCTGGCTAATAGGTCAGGTCGACTCGGGTTCGTGTTCGTGTCAAACTTAAACGGGTTTAAAATCTTCCGACCTGAACCTAACTCATTTATTAAACGGGTTGGAAATTGAAACTGTTTACCATTTAAATTTTAAACGGGTTGACCTTATTTTGACGTGTTTACCCATTTGAGTAAATATGTTAGAATAAAGTTATCAATTTACCCATTTAACCATTAACTCACTTTATACAAAATAATTCATTGTGGGATCGAAATAATGAATATCATACCCAGTAATTTTCGTGGTAATATAATTCGAATTATATATAAGGAGATGTCTTTTAATTCATAGTCAAAGATTAATATAAGTTAAAATTACAAGTTTTACGTATATTTCAAAGAGTATTAACTGTAACTTTCACCTAAGTTTATTGATAAATGGTATAATTAGGTAATAATTATGGAGCAAATGACTTGATCCATGTGACATGCCTAATTAAACGGGTTAAGTAGCTATTTTTTCGTATCGAAAATCCTGGCCTGAACCTAACCCATTTAATTAAACGAGTTTACCGTGTCAACCCATTTAATTAAACGGGTTTTCTACCTAAACCCATTTAATATTGTGTTAGGTTCAGGCCGATAATCGTGTCGGGTCAGCTTTTCCCAACTTTAAAATAAGTCATTATAACTGTCCACCCATTTTCTTTTTTCTCGTTTCTCTTCATAGGTGAGGATAAGGGAGAGAAAAAGGGCGAACAAAAGCTTGCCAAGTGGCCAGGCCAATTGGCGTAGTCACGGGCGGGTGTTTTTCATCCTCTTTGTTTTTTATTTCATGATCTCTATCTCCACGAAAATAATCATCACTATTAAGAGCTCAAACCTACTCCATTGTTCTTGGTTTCGCTCGATTTTGTGCTCATTTTCACTTTTTTTTTTGCGAAAAAGAACACTTGTTACATATGGCTCCTCATGTGAAAATTGGAATATTGTCATTTTACAATAATGAGTGAGTTTTCATTCAATTACCACATTTACATGATAATAGATTACTGGAGAAAGAGCGGATCTATTCTCATTTTTATCTCCTTATTTTTTTCAATTTTCAATAAATAAATATGAAGATTATATTACTATGTCAAAGATGTATTTGCCATCCCCGAGTAAACTTAAGTGGAATATTTCTTTCCTCTTTATGAGGGGTTGGAGTGTTAGTAATGAAGGTTGTGCCTATGTATTGGATTTCGTCGTTTCATCACCCTTATCTGTTATAGACTCATTAAAATGCTCTGGAAACTGGGCATCTGTGGTCCTGGCCTACCCACCAGTTCGTTGTGTTTCATCACTCTTTATGAGTGGTCCACAGTGTAAATCAACCCCCAGATCGTTGTGTTTCTTCCTCCTCTTTGCAAACTGGGCATCTGTGGTCCTGGCCTACCCACCAGTTCCGGGTCCTACTCCTCACAGTCAGCCAGTTACACAGTATTAGCCAAGTGATGAGGGCATGTCTCGGGGACATGAGGTCGTTCCAAACTATCTCCCTTCATGTACTTCCTACTACAGTGTGAGAGCTCATTTGTATCCGGAAGCAAGGTTGTTGAAATCGGGATCCTAACTTGGATCCATGAGGTAGTTAGGATCGAAATTAACCAACAAAGGATCGTGGATCGGAATGTAGATAGTAGAATCGCATCAAGAATTTTGGATCATAAAATCGTAGGATCGTAGATCAGGATCGGGATTTTAATAACTATGTCCGGAAGAGACTCTATACTCACCATTCTAACGTGCCACCTACCACCAACGGAATGTAGAGTGATACCCCCATTTGAAATGGTCCTTTATCGCGCAAAAGTGCTTGAAGTATGGACACACATCATACAGTGGAGTAGACTTACATACCTAGAAAAATTGGCCCAACTCGATTGCCCCAACCCGAATGAACCGAACTTGAAGTCGAAGTGACCCAAACGGTGGGCTCCAACAACATATCAACCACCGCCAGTAGACTTGGCAAAATTGATCCAAATTGATTAACCCAACTCGAATAACCTGAGCTTGAATCTGAATTAACACAAATGGTGGACCCAAAGTTGGCCCAAACTCAAACTTCTTCCAAGCCGAATGCTATATCAAACCTAATTGACTAGACTTGAGCGACCCATCCTAAACCCATACCTGGCCTAAGATAGTTTGATAGACCTGAAGCAACAAGTTTCAAAAGTAACCCAGGCCAAATGGGACCCGAACTCGAACAACCCAACCCAGATTAGACCCAAACTTGAAATAACCCAACCTAATATGAACCCAAACCCGAAATAACTCGGCCTAATTTGGACCCAAACCCAAAAGAACCCAACCCAAATTAGACCTGAATCTGAGATAACCCGACTAATGGCTAATGAGTGATGACCAATGACTAATGAGTATTTGAGTGATGATTCAGTTACGCAATATAAAACTATAGTCCCGTATTATATGTCTTAGAGCTTTACATAACTTCACTGACTTGCGAACTTTATTTTTGTTTCAACTTGTAATTCATTGATTTATTGAACATTTGAGCTAAGTTTAAGTCCACTTCTTTAAAACTGTTATGGGTATTGGGCATAGTGGCATTATTAATTGTCATCCAAATCCAACTGACCCAAATGAAACCCGATCCATATATTACCCAACCCAAATACAACCCGACCCAACTGTACTTTGACCTAAACTCAACCTAACCCAACATACACCCAATTCATTACGAACATAACCTAGGCCAACTCAACATGAGCTTGACTCGACCTGACTCAATCCGACCCAAATGATTTTCACTTAAAGTCAACCCAACTCAAACTGATTCACACAGACCTGAATAATTTTCACTCAAAGTCAACACGAATTTAAACTCAATCACCCAGCCTAAAAGTCACATGGCCTGAATTTGCAAAAAAAATTGTTGGGAGGTGCCACACATTTCTGAAAATTAACTAACAGGGGACCACGTCTTTTTAATACACTCAAAGGGGATGATGTTTTCAAACAAATGGCCACTAGGTGATTTTCCAGCCACTTTCCGCTGGAAATGACAAAAGACTTTAAAGCCCTTGAGGTGTTAGGTGAAGAAACGAGGTTACCCTTATGTTTCCCCGCTCAAATTGGCCCGTGTGTTTTTCAATTTTAACTACTTACTATAAACTCTCATCACCTCAACCACATCCTTCCTCACTTCCTTTGTCTCAAGTATTGATGTAGTTATCTACATCCTCAAGTTAGCAAGCTCTTCAATGGCATTGTTGTTGGACATAATCATCTCCCCCACATCATTCTTGCACATGTAGACTAGCACCATGGCCTCAGCAACCTTGCCCTTGAGCTCCAACTGTTCAACGCTACTATTTTTAGGCATTAATGGTCACACTAGGCCCAGACTTCAAGCTTTTGTTGTTCACACTTGGAGAATTTTCACATTCATTGAGCCACTCCAAAAATTTTCCATAACACATGCTCGGGCATTTTCCATACACACGACTTGGGTTCTCATCACTCCTTGATACCTTCAGCACATCATCCGCCCCACATTTTTTGCACATGAACTTGCCATTCACCCAATCACCCCTTTTGTCGAATCCCTCCATTCCTCTGGTGTTTGCGGTGAGCCCATCTACACACAAACCATACATGACAATAAAAAAGCAAAAGGATTAGGGTTTACCTGTCATCTTCCTTGCCATTGCACAGTGAAGCTCTTCACTCAACGAGTTTCTCTTTTACAGGTTGAAGAAGATTAATTGAGTAGATGGGGAGGTGAAGAATTCTGTTATATAAAGAGGTGAAATGGAGGCAAACAAGGTCAAATTCGACATTCTATATAACAAATTCAAAAATTTATTTACTATCACCAATTATCACCGTCTTTCGGCGAAAAGTGGCCGGAAAATCACCTGGTGGTCATTTGTTTGAAAACATCGTCCCCTTTGAGTTCATTAAAAAAATGTGATCCCTGCTAGTTAGTTTTTATAAATGTGTGACACCTCCTATAAATTTTTTGCCTGTTTTGACCAATTAAATTCGACGAGAACGACCCATTTATCAGGTCAAGGCAATAAGGTTGTTCATACTCTAGTCCAGACCGACTAAAGGACTGGACCAAATAATCCGGTCCTTTCAGTCCAGTCCTCGGTCCAAGGAATACTGAGTTTCGGTCTTCGGTTCAGGGACTGGACCGAATCCGAGGACCGATTATTTTTCTATGGTTTTCTACTTTTCATCACTCTATTCACTAATGTTTCTGAGTTTATCCATCTCAAACCCTCGATGCTCCCCAGTCCCTGGGCGCCACCGCTAGCGCCGTCAAGGCCGTGAGAGCCACTGGCTCCCTCCAAACTCAACCGCTTCACCGACACTCCCCACTCCCCAAATTCGTTGTTTTCTCGTCCGGAGCCGGCCACTATGCGGTCCACGCCTATTCGACCATCGCCCCGCAGGCCACTACGCACAATCAAACGCTTTATTGGTTCATGTAAAATTTAATCGCATATCTTCCTCATAATTCAGTCCATTCGGTCGGTTCAGTTCAGGACCGGAAAAAATTTGATCCAGTCCTTGGTCCAAGCCATCCTTTGTTTAGTTTTCGGTCCAATTCAATTCGGCCTAATTTAGTCCAATCCTGAACCGATGAACAACCCTAAAGGTAACTTTTGGCATATAAAACAAAAGTATCCAATCGGACAAATCTCGCTGGACAACGACCTACCAACTAGGACGTAAGAAAAGTAAAAGTACCCATCCGATGGGCGAACTCCCAAGTCGTTCTGAACACAAACTCCTCGTCCAGAAAGGCCGAAAGCGAGAACAAAACCCCCCCAGCCCCAGGGCGAGGCCCCAAGAAAGGCACAAATTATAGATTGAGATAATGGAGGTAGAAGTAAAACTACGACTCCCCGATTCAGAAGCCCACCAAACTGTCCTGAAAGTGCTGTCCCCCTTCCACACTGAAACCCACCTTCAAGAAAACCTCTTCTTCGACGGCCCTCGCTTGGAGCTGGCCTCCAACTTCACCGCCCTCCGCATCCGCTTCTACAACGACGACTCCCGCTGCGTCCTCTCCCTCAAGTCCAAACCCAACATCTCCGACGGTGTCAGCCGCATCGAGGAGGTCGAACACCCCCTCGACCCCCTTCTCGGCCGGGCCTGCGTCGCCGACCCGACCCGCCTGGCCCAATTGGCCCGACCCAACAGGGTCATCGACAGGCTCGAGGAGTTGGGGTTGGCCCATGTCGCCCTGGGGTGTATCGGTGGGTTTAAGAATGTCAGGAATGTGCATGTCTGGAAAGGTCTCACGGTTGAGGTCGACGAGACTTTGTATGAGTTTGGGACATGCTACGAGGTTGAGTGTGAGACTGACAGCCCTCTTCAGGCTAAGGGCTTGATTGAGGACCTCTTCCACGACAATGGCATTCAGTATTCTTATTCCAATGAGAATAAATTCGCTATTTTTATGTCTGGCAAGTTGCCATAGTCACTCCAATTTTAGCTTTCTGCCTTGTAGATGAGATGGGCTTGAGCATTTCTGGTAGCCGTCCTGTACAAGGAATCATTGCATTCTTCATTCTATGTAAACAGAAAGCTGCTTTCTCATTGCTATTCAAATTGATTGCTTGCTAATTGTTGTGCTGGATGCAAAATTGATTCGCAATTTGTATTTATATTCTCTCATGACGTGTTTATATATATGGTCTGTCAGAATTTTGAAAAGGCAATTGTGTCAGGATTGTTTGCTACATTTTCGTTTTGCTTTTTAATACTTGACTCTTTTTTTTTTTTTTTTTACCAAACGAAAGTTGTAAGCTGCAAGTGAGCTTCAAGCTGGGCAACCTTAGACCTCAAGTTCAGCTAATTGCCACATCATTTCAATGGAATGTAACTAAGCAAGCACATCGCTCATTTGCAACCACTCGATGCATATCCTGATAGGTGAAGTAGAAAACGTTCGAGTAAAGTAGTTTATTTTAGTCCACTATGATCCACAAACACCTATTTGTGCAGATAAGAACAAGGCTATGTTCTTTTTGTGTGGTTGATAAAGATGCGGAAATAGTGCGGTGTGGTGAAATTGTGAAAAGTGCAGTAAGGTGGGGAAATGTATGGTAAAATTTGTGGAAAGTGTGGTTGATATGGTCTGTGAGGAGAGGGAATGTGAAAAATAAAGAAGAAAAGTGAAAAGAGAAAAGGGAGGAAATATATTAGTAATGCGAAAATGATAAACATCTTGACACAAGATGACTCTTAACCATCTTGCAATTTTTCCAAATCACTAATAGAGTGAAATGTAAGTGTATTTAAGCCATTCTAAAGGTATGTTTCATCATATTTAGGGTTACTACAACTTATAAATAATTTAAAAATAATTATTTAATTATATTTATTTCATAAATATAAAACTATGTATAGAATGTGGATTTTCTACTGTGATTGATAAAATTAGGCTATTGTTATATTTTTCCATCTACCTAATAAGTATTATATTATTATAATTGATAAATATATATAATTATTAAAAAAATACTAACAAAAGTTACAAAAATGTGAAATATGGATAACTCAAAATGGTTAAGAACCATCTTGAGTCAAGATGGTTATCATGGTCTATTAGTAATGATTGTGGCGAAGTTTTTGGTGAAGTGTGGAAGAATATTGAGTAGTATAATGAGTTATGGCACCGTACTTACAAAAGAACAGGGCCTAAATGAGTGGTCTTATTAAGTTGCTCAACTCACCAACTCCAAGGCGAACATAAAAAGGAGCAAATGTGAAGCGCTGATACCCAATCTTTGAACCATCTACAAAAGCGCACTGTGTAACAAAGATGATACTGATAACAGCTCGCTCTGCAGCTTAATGGCTTCTTAGATTTTGCGGCAGAAATTAGATTGAAGGCCAAGGACCACCATCATTTATAGTCCCGGCCCAAAGAACATAAACAAAATATATCAAATGAAACTTGTAACTAATGGGACCAATCACTGATTCACCATGGTACCAGGTCCATGATCTAAGCACCGGGGAAGGTAGTACAACCAGTTTTCAGCCTTATCTACGGCATATAGACCAGAACTTTAAAGGGAGTAAAGAACATGCCAAATAATGCAACAAAGCAGAACTCTGTCTTCAACAGGGAACAGGATTGAGATTCTGGATTAATGAGTGCCAGAACAGAAGCAAGAATACAAACAATTACAAATGTACTCCTACACCTCACTTTGAAGAAAACTTAGAGAAACTTAACTGCAAACATGTGTCAAACGGGATTAATCGAATGGAAACTGATATGTAGAGACCTCAGTGATATTTTTTATGTACATATAAAATTACATCAGTTCAGTACATTATGCTTGGGTAACTCCTTACTCTAGACTTGTTACAGTCACCACAAGTAATTATTGATGGAAACCCATGCAACTAAAGACATGCATGAAACACCACATAACCTTATTTGTGCAAACACCACACACCTGCTTATTATTTCACATGACCTACGATTTTCAAAGGCATGCTACTTATTATGTGTTCAACATAAGTTTTTAGATTTGAGCAATATGAATTGCTCTTTGGCCCTTATTATAAAATTCAACAAACTTATCCGCATAATTTCTCACATGCTTGTACTTTCTTGGCTTGTTCATCTTCTCATCAATCAAGGCTTCTACAGGCCCTACTTCTTTCTCCTCTTCTGGTGTGTAAAACACAGCAATGGAAGTTCTTGCTTGTCCTGCATTGCTGACCACTCTATGAACTGGGCTCTTGAATGTGCCATTCGTCATTATCTGCATTCAACCTTCAAAGTTATACACAATGAACGAAATAATGATTCTTGAGGGACGAACCGTCGTAATGTCTCAACTAACTAACCTCCATTTGGTCCCCTATAAGAACTAAGATTGCATCAGGATTTGTAGGCACAGTAAGCCACTTTCCATGTTTGGAGATTTGAAGGCCATGAACTTCATCCTGGAGAATGAGAGTGTAACCAGAGTTATCTGCATGAGGCTTCAGACCCATCACTAGATCCGGCCTCGGACTTGGCGAGTAGTAGTTGAATCTGACTTGAAGGGGCGCGTTTTCCCCAAACATGTTTACCAAACAGTCCTCTTCCAAATCCAAGCACTTTGCTATGGCTCTTGAAACAACTCCTGTCATCACCCTTAACTTTTCTGTATACTCTGCTAACACCTCCCTGTTTTCCTTGGATCAACAAGTGTGTTATGTCAGATTTTGTTATGGGTGGCATGGAAAGGAAAGGAAAAGGAGGTGATTACCTGAAAGAAGGGGGATTCTCCGGCCACAAGTGCAACTTCCTTCGATGCAGAGGATACACATCAAGAAACAACCTATCTTGCCAATCCAAGGGCTGACCTTCCTCCGGGGGAGGGTCACCTCCATACCCTTCAAAGTCGTCCACCTTTTTTGCATACTTGATCTTCTCCTCCATGGGCAGCAGGAAAAACTCCCTCCCCACTTTACGTATGTTGTCAAGTAGCAAACTTGAGATGCCATGTCCTACTGCCTGAAACATTAAACTTAATCATCTGTAACTTTATGAGTCTGTAACAGAGAACTCAAGAGAAATTTAGAGATAAATAAAAGATGAACCTGAAAGCAACCCCATGAAGATAAGGCTGACTTAAGCTGCTGAAGTTGATCAGGATCCACAGAAACTTGATCAATATGTAGGGTGGGAATGGGAGCAAAACATGCATGATCATTCTCATGGTCATCGTTATGCTTGTCTCTGCATACGTAGAGCGACGCAGGTTGGTCATCCCCTTGGAGGACCATGTCCTGCACCCGCTTCGGAGTGGAAAGTGAACAAGATAAGTGAACAAGATAAGTCATTTTGGATATGGGTTGGCCATTTTGGATAGAGCAAATTAGCTGCATCGGAGTGGAAAGTGAACAAGATAAGTCATTTGGGACTTGCGCAGATGAGGTAAGGAGACAGAGATAGAGACTGTGAAGCGGTGGAGACAGTGTGCATATGTTGTTGTTATTCACACAATCAGGTTGGGCTTCATTTCTTCACCTGTTGCTGGAATTTGGAAACATGCGGGTATTCAATTCAATTCAGAAACGCAACATGGAGACTTCCCCAACGCTCCTCCATACCTATTTTTTGGTATGAATCTAATAGTATCATTTTTAATATGATAAATTATTATATATATCAAAAAATTAACAGTTAAAATTGATGACAGGGAAAATGGGGGCGATAATTAAAAAAAACGGAGGGAATACAAGATTACGACAATCACACCTTTCCTCGTGTTGCGTGCTACCTTAGCTTCCTGCAAATTGTCCTCCTCCAATTGTCTTTCGGACCATGATAACCATCTTGACTTAAGATGGTTCTTAACCATCTTGAATTGTTCATATTTCATATTTTTGTAACTTTTATTAATATTTTCTTTAATAATTATATGTATTTATCAATTATAATAATATAATACTTATTAGTTAGATGAAAAAATATAATAATAGCCTAATTTTATCAATCATAGTAGAAAATCCATATTTTATACATAGTTTTATATTTATGAAATAAATATAAATAAATAATTATTTTAAAATTGTTTATAAGTTGTAGTAACCCTAAAAATAATGAAACATACCTTTAGAATGATTTAAATACACTTACATCTCACTTTATTAGTGATTTAGAAGAAATGCAAGATGGTTAAGAGTCATCTTGTGTCAAGATGTTTATCATTTTCGTTGTCTCTTTTACCCCCTGGTGCGTTTTGTTTTAAGTGGTATTGTCCGCCTGTTAGTTAAAAGTTAAAACGCGCGTTGTATAACGAGCATAAATGAATTGTGCATTTAAATAGCGTGAATTCGTATTTTGTGGAAATTGTTGAATAATAAGAGCGTTTTTTGACTTCATTGTATTATAATGTTTAAGACATATTTAATATACAAACTATTCATTTTAAAATAGAGAAAGTAAAAGTTATCGACATTAAATTAATATAATAATAATAGTATAAGACTTTATTAATGTTCTCGAATAAAAAATAATTTTATGCTTTAGTTCTCGTACCATATTTTTCCATAACGTTGCAATATATAATACTTACTTGTTGGGTCCTCCTTGAGTTCCCTCACCGTATTTTGGCCCTATTCTTTTCTGCGGTTGGCAAACTGCGGTGCCACAGCCTACCGCAATTTGCCACAACTCACCACATTTTACCGCAAATCATTACTTTTCTCTCTCCTCACTTTTCTATCTCTTCACTTTTCTCCTCTACTTTTTACATTCTCTCCTCACATACCCTATATCCCAATAATCTACCACAATTCCACCACACCCCACTACAATTCCACCATACCTCACCACATCATTCTGCAAAATACCGCATAAAAGAACAGGGCCTTTATGTACATCTATTTTTGTATGTGTGTTTGTGGCATGTCAATTATCCGCAAAAGATGCACATCGAGTGAATCATATCAATATCAACTCTTAATTGATACAGTATATGCTTGTCCTTACCCATAGACTAGAAAATTTACCTTTTCTTTTCGTTCAGAATAAAAGAAATTGATATAAGGACTCCATAAAATTTGATTTTGTGGGACTAATTTTTAGTTGCATCATACTTGAAATTATATAGTTGGATCACATACTGATCGAGTCTTTAGGTATAGTCCCTCACCTCCTCTGTCCCCACTCAACAAAAACCTTTATATTGAATCTTTGTTTTTTCTTCCAAAGATTTCCAATCTACCATCATCAAAGAAAGGTTTGTTATGGATATATGAGGAAGTTGAGAGAGAATAGAGACAGAGGAATTGAAAGAAAGAAAGGAATGAATATTTCATTGCCATCGAGGAAATATTTATAATACAAGGATTTTTCATCACTAAGAATACTTCATCACTAAGAATACTTCACCGCTAAGAAAACTTCATTACTAAGAACAGTAAGAGTATGGACATTCACACAATTATTCCATAACACTCCCCCTTGAATGTCCACTGCCAAAGAATATGCCTCATTAAAACCTTACTAGGAAAAACCCAATGGGAAAAAACTCAGTGAAGGAAAAAGAGTACATAATTCTTGATACGTTAAGATATGCTGCCTCATTAAAAACCTTTCTAAGGAAAACCCAATGGGACAAAACCTCAGATAAGGGAAAAAGAGTACAACGCTTATTACTCCCCCTGATGAGAACATCAATGAAGATCTTTGAGTTGATGTAATTCAATTTCATCACTGACTTTTAAACTTTGCAGTCAAAAGTGGTTTGATACATGAACCAACTTAATTCTAACTTAAACGAATTTGCTTAATATCTGTTTCAGCGTGCACATAACTTGTATGTGATCAAGTGTCATAGGATTTAGGTAAATATCCAAGATCAACATAGCTAATCAAACCAATTTTGAGTCGATGGTGAGTGCTTCAATATCATTTAAATACGGTACTTCAGGACCCAAATACAGTACTTCATGACTAAAATACGGTACTTCATGACCACTAAATTTGTCATTATCTTTTCAGGATCGAAAGGGGGTCGTTTTCATATCAAATGACTGTACCATTACTAGGGTACTTAAAAGGGTGTGATTTGCTCATGCAACATTGTCTTAGCACTTTGCTATATAAATTAATTTATGCATGTAAGATCATTCTCAAAATGTGCAACTTGTAGACCAAGGCAATAACAGATTATCTTTCATTCCAAATACGCTTGTAAAGCAATCCACAACTTTTGAGGCTCTTCGAGAGTTCAAACCATTAATAACATTTATAAATAATTAGGATCCGGATCATTTAATCATTTCATTTGATTATGCAATATGCGTCCATATTGCTTTAATCACATAAATGTCTATCAACTAAATAACCAATATTCTCGAGAATTTTAATATGTGCTTCCGCCTCTTTGAACCCTTCAGGAGTTTTATATAAATATCATTATCAAAATTTTCAAGAGCTATAGTGATATTCATAAGATGCATTCTTAGCTTTTCATGTACTGCCAATTTTAAGGTATCGTGATGTAGTGACATGAACTACATAGGAGTATATTCCTTCATATTCGATACCAAGTCTTCGCGAAAGCACTTATGCAACAAGTCGCTCCTTGTGCCTCATAATCTCCTTTTCTCATTCTGTTTTCACACAAAGACATAACTTTATCCCACAAATTTTACACCAGTTTGGTATATGGACAACAGGTTCTGATATTTCCGATTTTACAAGCGAATCTAATCCTTAAATGCATCTTTCCACTTGGCCAATCTCATCTTTGTCTGTATTCATAACATACCTAAATTCACGATCCTCATGATTACTCACAATAATGAGCGCTATATTATATAATCAAATATTATATCGACGTCGATTTTACTTCGGTTCCACCGTCATGACATAATTAATTGAGATCTCATCATTTTTCGAATTTCAGGTACCTGAACTTGTGGTGTAACTTCCACATATGTCATGATTGAGGACTCTTCTGGAGTCGAAATTTCCTCATTTCAGTTATCATTAATCGTTTGCTCCTTTTCTTTTTCGAGGACTTTTGTCTTTGGAACCGATTGGTCTACCACGCTTCATATGTGGTCTAGACTGATTAATAATTCAATTTGTCCTACTGGGACATCAATAGGAGCATTAGTAGTTGGGTCATATGATATAATAACTCTTTGTGGGTCAGTGGAATAACTGGCAGTAGATTCGCTCAAGTACGTAGACGAATTATATTTTGAACTTCCAGTTCACATTACATTGTATGAGGATCATAATAATTCGTTCCAACTTATTTCCTTGTCCAACAACTTGATTTCTCCCCCTAATGTTGGGAAACTTGTGTCATCATAATCGACAAATTGTGCTATAAGTATATCTCCAATGAATGGTTCTATTATATCCAAATGTGTATGGATATTCATACCCAACATATATTCCCGATTCCTTCGGGGTCCCATTTTAGTGCGGATCATGGAGTATACATCGCACATGCTCAAATTCAAAAGTGGGAGATATTTGGTTTATGGCCAGAAACCATTGTAGGGGAGAAATAAACATTCTTGATAACCTCTTGGCCTTATTTGGATCAATGTTGGTGCATGTAACATGACATGTCCCTGAACAGCTATAGTAAGATCCGCTCTCAAAAGTAATAGGTTTGCCATTTATTATATACTCAACATCTCATATATTAATGATTCTGCAGGATCATTTTACATATAAACATTTGACATAGGATGCTTAACATCTGTATCCATTGGCATACAAAAACTATCAAAAGCCTTCATCATCATTATCAAGATGAATCTTCTTGATTGATAATTGCAAATGTGCTCGTAAATCAATTGAGCAAACAACATTGCAAGCGCCAAGTTGCAAGTTGATAGTAAACATAAAGTGACTATCTCATTGATGCATCAAGTGAAGTCATACTATATTCAAATCGTTTACATATGGGTCTACAGGACCAACACAAATATCACTTGTACACAACCCATAAATCTAAGGGATTCTATCCCTATCTTTGCTAATGGTGGTGTTATAATTAATTTCTTTGATAGCGAGCAGCTAATTAGAACTCATTTGGTTAAGGATCTTCTAGCCCTTTAAAATATATTCATATGAGTTCTTCTTGAGAGGATTGATCCAAGATGCTCCTACTTTGATAAAGACTTCATCAATATATAGTAGACTTCTAGTTTACTAAAGTATGTGAAGTATGTGCTTCAATTGGGTTAGTTGTGTAGAATAACCCAGAAAATAAGGATGATATCCTTTTCAACACACATGTTGCTCAAAGCAATTTTCATAATATATGAATACTAGTTGTCTCAACATACAGGTATTCATTCCCACGAATACCTTTGAAACTTAATTAATAAGTTACCTTTGAGACTAACTTGGTGGAGAGAAGTACGTCCACAATAGGAAAGTTAGTTACACCAAGTAATATTATATGCGCTCTTCTGGAGCCTTTAATCAAAGTAGAGTGTCATATATATAATGCTAATATTTGATTCCCTCATCAATGGATAATAAGTAATTTATTATCACTAAAAATGTGCGTTGTCCTAGTGTCTGCAGGATACGTATCTATCACCTCATTTATTCATGGTTCCAATCAAGTAAATATCCATGAGATTCACTTCAAGATAAATATAACATCAATGCATATAAAGCATATAGTGGAAGTGCTTTAATCACTTAATCATAAAAAGAAAATCCACTTCAGAAGCAAATACATGACTCTTGAAAGTTAAATACTCCATAGTGAATATGCATTAATCATGGATATCGATATCATTGATTACATTTAAAACATGTATCTGAGCATAATGAATAATCACATGAATATCATTAAATTTTCACAAAGATATATTCCACCCATATGCTCATATAGTATCACAATCAAATATCCAATACGCACTATAATTTGTATTATGCTTAGGAAACAAAGTTCATGCATATTTGGTCAATCAATAACAATGCAATTTGTGATTAGACATTACGAAACAAGTAGTTTTGTTCATGATACTGGAAAATACTTAATAATTCAATATGATGAACCAATGTCAAATCATTGATATCACTAGAAAGATGAGAGCATATTACTTGCATTTCGCATGCGTAACATTTTCAATAAGGTGCACATATATCAAATCATATGAATATTCATAAAATAATAGCATCAACGAGGACTCATATTAATCTATAATTATGTACATATCAACAAAGGGGTTGCAGAATAATTAAAACACAACAATTACTAAAATCTTTGAACATTGCCAAGATGGAGGTATCTAAGAAGTAGCAACTTAAAATAACGTGCACAACATAAATAATAATATCACTTACTATCAAAAGTTTATACAATAATATCTTGTGCTTTTTGATTAAGTTTGATAAGGTTCAACAAGATATTATGACGTACAACAGGTACGTGTCATTTCCATTTCCTCGTTAATAATACATTTTTCACTTTTGTGTCATTCATGCTTTTCAATTCTGTGTTCCTACTCCTGGTAGAGATATCATCTTTTAAAAGATTAGCATGACTACGATCACGACTATATCGACTATCACGGCTACTGGTGTGACCTTTGTTTTGCTCATTATTCTTGAGTTTATATCCAATCACATTCACTTCAGAAAATGGGACAAAACCATTTGGGGGTTCCAATGATCCCATAGGTCACACATTTCTTATCTAAACATTAAACTCCACACTTATAACAAAAAATGCTCAATTTAACCGACGATATAAACTTTGTCAACCTCAAGTGTATTATCATCGCCTATCCTTATGCCAATTAACAACTATATACTCTAATTGGCAGGAAAGCGAACTTCTTGTTCACCAAAGAGATTATATAGAGCTTCAATTATTGGAGTGAACTTCTGGTTCACCACTAATACGTGTAATCAACGGAAACAAAATTTAATATTAGTGGTAGAATGAACTTCTGGTTCACCAATGAGATAAGTAATCATTTTCTTTTTCCAATATCAGAGTGAACTTCTGGTCACTAATAAAACTAGATAAAATTCTTAACATTAGAGTGAATTTCAGGTTCACTAATGAAAATAAGACAAAATTCTTAACTAATAAAATTAAATAACATTATCAATATTATAGCGAACTTCTGGTTCACTCATAAGATAAAACTTTCAACATACGAGTGAACTTCTGGTTCACTTAATGAGGTTAGGTAAAATTCTTACCGTTCCAATGAACTTCCAGTTCATTGATAAAATTAAACGAAATTTTCATTGCCAGAGTAAACTTCTGGTTCACTGATAAAATAAAATAAATTTCGTATTATTGGGATAAACTTCTAATTTGCCAATAAAAAATATAAAACTTTTATGCATAAAAAGTATAAATAAATTAGTAGATAATAATTTGACTTGCTATTAGCAAAGAAAAAGTGACGCATGTGATGAGGCAAAATAAACTCACCTCATCCTTCCACCAAGCAAATAGAAACAGGTACGTGGTGGCATTCCTTCAACTTGTCCATCACATTTCACCGCATGGAAGGACAAAAGATGACCACACGTACACATAATTAATATTCACGCAATTAATTATTTCTGTTTTCTCCATAGCTTGAACCAATTCCAAGCTCTGTCCTTTCTCTCTGTCTGTCTGCAGTGTTCCAATGAACAAAATGGGATTTCCATGTAATTGTGGGTGATACCCAGTAGTAGCTGGTAGCTTGAGAAGATCCTCAAGATCATCCCAGAAAAGCAGTGATATTTCCCTTGGTGTCTCAGGATTTGACCAGAAGGGTGCCAACTTCTTCGCAGGCTCCTCCACCATCTCCCACATGAGCTTGAGATTTTCAACTATCTTGGTTCGATGACCCAATTTATGTGAATGAAAGAGCTTGGTGCTGATAACGTGTTATGGATATATGAGGAAGTTGAGAGAGAATAGAGACAGAGGAATTGAGAGAAAGAAAGGAATGAATATTTCATTGCATCGAGGAAGTATTTATAATACAAGGATTCTTCATCACTAAGAATACTTCATTACTAAGAAAAGTAAGAGTATGGACATTCACACAATTATTCCATAACAAGGTTTTGTTTTTTAATTATTCAAAAACCTAAATCAAGTTGAATATTCGTATTTACAATGTAGGGCATAAGTTGTAAATAACGTAAGCAAATTAGCAAAACAACAATAAATAACATAAATAAAAACAACAAAGATCGCAAGCACTCCAAGTTTCATCCAAAATTGTTAAGCTTGTCAACAAAAATATATCACCTCCACATGATGCCTAAAAAGCACCACAAAACCTACTTCCCGTTCATACCCGTTAAGACTGCTACACTCTTTCGATATTTCATTCTTGACTTCTGAGTTCCTTCATTTTTACAATTTCTTCTTAAAAAAACTTCATCACTATCTCTTGATCTCCAATAATCTTCATGCTTGTAGTATTGCTAATCTCCATGATTCTTTAGACTTCCATATCCAAACTATCCTAAGGACTCCTATCATATTCTTCCAAGTATCCCTAGAAATCATCTCATGTTGATATGCCTTACATTAATGATCACCACACTTCTTAACATCTTAACCTTGCGTGCCGCTATCATTTAGCTTTTAACATTGCTTTTCATTCTCTCTTATAACGGAGCTTTAACTGTCTCAAGGAAGGTATCCTCAAAACCATGTGGAAGATCAAGGTTCAAGTCCATAGATAAAGAGTCATTCTTAAAACTACAACCTGGTTCTCAAAATTAGCTGAATTCTAACTTCACACCCCTCATCACTAGATGTGGGCGAACCACTTACCACACAAGCTTTGAATTTGAGGGATGCAAATACAGCTAAAAATTAAAAAAACACTTCTTAGTTTGCTATCAATTGTTACTTGTCATTAATTTGTTTCTGCAATTTTTTTCCAGCAGCTAATGTATCTTGCTGCTGGTAGATATTTTTGGGTTCTTTATCCCAATAATATATAATCAGACGAAACAGAACGCGAAGAAAAGAAAAACAGAAAAGCAAAGCAATTGTTTTGCTGCAAGAAAACCTACAGCGCAGTCCACTATGCAGGAGGTATCAAAAAGCTGACACACACAAAAGCAACAAGGGTAAACAAGGAGTCATGGACAACAAAAGATATAGCCTGGCCAAAAATGGCAAAATGTGCTCAGTATTTTGATCCTAACACAAACACTTACTGGTCGCAAAATCAACCCTTTCCTACAATAAAGGAAGCAGTGACCACATTTGTTTTCTAAACAACCTACAGATACAATATTCCTAGCAAAAGCAAACTGAAAAACTCAAAACATCAATGGCATTGAAAACACAGGATGATAGAGCATGAGCAAAGAATCTTGGTAAAGCTCCACAAAGGAGAGAAGAAAGCTCGATAATCAGTCAGACTGATTTTTCTTCAGAAGATCTTGAACAACAACCCACCGTGAGTGGCGAAAAATGGGGCAAATACGAGAGACTCAACGGCCATAAACTTTTCTGCCTTGTGTGGCTCTGAGCCCTTCGGTCCAAGGGTTCTCGCATGTTCTGACGCTCCAGCCTGAGATAATAAAACCCAGAAAAGTTATATCTCAAATTGTCTTCCCAGAAATTTGGATTGTAGCTTAAGTTTCTGGATTCTGCAGTGTTCAAATTACCTCAATGTACTTCTTGGCATTATCCCATGCACCACCAGTGTTGGATGCTGATATAGCTATCTGTTGCACATTGAACCAAATGAGAATATGATTGTGCAAAGAGCCAAAAACAACCATCATTGTACTTCGCCTCCCCAAACAAAAACAAAAGAAAAGGTAAAAAAAAGAAAAAGAGAAAGGAGCAGTGGTCTCAATCATTGGCAAATCAAGGAGCATATTATTACACATAATGGATGCCATGCAGCAACTAATTATGGTCATGTAATGTACAATTCACACACAAAGATCGGAACCAACAAACGCATGTAAGATCTACCACATGGCCATGTCTTAGGTGAATAATTAGTCCTGGACAATCATCATCATTGTGACATAACATCAAATGAGGTGGTCACATGACTAACGGGCTGCTACTACCTCCTTTCCTAGTTCATTGGCCCACCATCGGATTTGCTATTATATCATGTCAATCCTAAGCAAGCTTAAAAATAAAGGAGATAAATAAAGTTCGAAGGGTTCAAATTTTACCTGGACTCCAGAAACAAGAGAACCAGCTAGAACACCAGAAAGGGTCTCCACACCGAAAAGGGTCCCAACAATGAGTGAAGTGAGCATAACCAAAGCACCAGGTGGAATCATCTCTTTGATAGATGCATCAGTAGAGATCTTAACACAAGTGGCATAGTCAGGCTTGGCAGTTCCCTCCATCAGACCTGTGATAGTGTTGAACTGTCTGCGAACCTCCTCCACTATCTTGAGAGCAGCACTACCCACACTCTTCATTGTCATGGCAGAGAACCAGTAAGGAAGCATGGCACCAACGATCAAACCAATGAAAACTTTGGGGGTCAAGACATCAACTGTTGAGATAGATGCACGACTGACAAAAGCACCAAATAGGGCTAGAGAAACAAGGGCAGCGGATCCAATAGCAAATCCCTGAAAGCAGAAATACGGAAGTTCAAATACAGAAAGCCTGCAGGAATCGCAGTTTCCTTATGAACCTAAAATGCACTATGAGAATCCCCAACTGAAGTTTGTCTAGAAGAGGATAACTGCTAAAGAGAGATCTCCACTGAGAAGAAATACACAAGGTAGAGAAAGGATACCTTTCCAATAGCAGCAGTTGTGTTCCCTGCAGCATCAAGGGCATCAGTTCTTTCTCTAATTCTGTGGCTCATGCCCGCCATTTCGACAATACCTCCGGCATTGTCACTGATTGGGCCATATGCATCAATTGCCAAACCAGTGGCAATGGTACTTAGCATTCCAAGGGCAGCCACGACAATACCATACATGGCAGCAAAGCTAAAACTGACAAAGATACTGACAGCAATAGCAAAGATGGGAATGATGACAGATTTGTAACCCAAGGCTAACCCAAAGATAACATTTGTGGCAGCCCCTGTTCTGTAGGAATCAGCAACATCTTGCACAGGACTGCATGAAAGGCCATCAAAATGGTTAAACGTATGACTCTTGAGTCAAAGCTCATTTCCTTGTAGGAAATAATCTCTCTAAATGAAATCAGTACCTGTATGCATTGTTGGTGTAGTACTCTGTCACAAAACCAATGATGAGTCCAGCCCAAAGACCAATACGCACAAGAACAATTGCCTGCATAGAAAGAACATCATGAAGCTACATATGGTGCAGAAACACAAAGCATCCTTATGTTCAATTAGATGTCGTAATGCCTCAAATTAAAGTCTCCACTATGTCATTAAATTCAAGCATGAACTGGAAACATAGACACCAAGCTCTTGTTTTGGCAACTATAAATAACAGCACAAAGACCCAAAAGGCATCAACATGTCTCATACAATTCCAAATTCAACAGACAAAAGGAAACAGAATTCTAGGTGGCTTTTGTTCATTCTATCAGTAATGGGATACTTTTGTCAACTTAGCTAAACTTGCTAAATAAAGCAACACATGCACAAGTGCACATCAGCATTTCAAGACTGAACAACTATCATGCCCAGAACTTGCACATCTTCATGAAAAGCTGGTTTGTATTCAGAGAAAATATGGTTAACACAACCAAGAAACTTAGTCATTCATCTCGATACACGGTGGATCTACAAGGATCACAGAAATCATCCATGAAATACAAATAGGAACATAGGATTTATAAATGTCAGAAGATATTTAAAAATATTGCATATTAACTGGAAGAATCAAACTTACCAGTTCTTGACAACCTTTTGTGCACCGAAATTGAAAATAGTGAAAGAGGATGGAAGAGCAATCCACGTAATAATTGCAACACCCACAGTCATAAGAACAGTTGAAATGATGAGTTGCTTCTTCAATGCTGGCTCAATTTCACTGACGGCCTTAATTTCAAAGAAGTCAGTGGCAAAGAGGGTTGTAAGCAAGCAGATAATTATCCCCATAGAACTAACAAGCAATGGATAACACATGGAGGTGAACTCATGGTTAATTCCAAATGAGGAGATGGAGGCAACAACAAGGGCAGCACAAGATGACTCAGCATATGAGCCAAAAAGATCAGAACCCATCCCAGCAATATCCCCAACATTGTCACCAACATTGTCAGCAATCACCTACAAACATGGAACAGAGATTTCAACACAAATAAATAGGCAACCACTATAAGTGAAATAGATCAGGTACTTACAGCTGGGTTTCTAGGATCATCTTCTGGGATGTTCCTTTCAACCTTTCCGACTAGATCAACACCTACATCAGCAGCCTTAGTGTAAATACCTCCTCCAACTCTACTAAAGAGAGCCATTGAAGATCCACCGAGACCATAACCAATAATAGCCTCAAAAAGGCCTTCCCAGTCATCACCATAGTATAGCTTAAATAGATTAATAGTAATGTAGAGAACCAGAAGACCATTTCCAGCAAGAAGGAAACCCATAACTGCACCAGATCTGAATGCTACGATAAAATCCTTTCCAACACCCTTCCTAGCGTCCAGGGTTGTCCTTGCATTAGCAAAGGTAGCAATCTTCATTCCAAGGAAACCAGAAACAATGGAAGTGACCGCACCAAGCAAGAAGGACACATGACTGAAGAAGGTTGTGGCCAAAGCCGGCTTGGACTTCTTGAAAGGGTTGTAGGTACACGGCTGGCTTTTTGTGCTAAAGCCTTCCACAGATCCCAGGAAGAGGAAGATGAGGACCGCAAATGCAACCATGAATACCCCAACATATTGGTACTCCATAAACAGGAAAGATGTAGCACCAGATAAAGAAATCAAGATTTTGGATTTATTAAAATTATGGGAGCACAAAAGCAATCTAAAATATGAATTGTTCATTGCACAAGACTTTACGTATACTATAGTGTAGACTGTAGAGCATAAAAGAAATTTACACCAACAATACTGAATAAAGATGCAGAAATTAGCCAAACATAATATCTGTTTGTCCCAGTTTGGCATGGCACCATCACCTCAATTTTCAATTTGAATCAATTAATCACAGAAAGACAGCAATTCAAATACTCACTATATGCTTAGGTGTGTATACAAGCAGTGAATTGCCAATGTACCAAACAACATAACAGTAATTTGATCTAATTGTTAGTGCATCTCAGTCGCAACTATGACAATTATAACTAAAAACATTATTACAACATTTTAATATTTAGCATCAACTAGGTTACGATACACTATGACAGTTTAGGAACAAGTGCCATCACCTACTTAACCAAAAGGAACTCCTTAGCAAAGATCACATTTTATGCACACGCTCAATTAATATCTGCTGCATATAAATAACCTAATAACATTCAATTGTCCAACTCATCTTTTTTCAACTAGCATAATGAGTAACTCTAACTCCATTCCCAAATCAAAATTACAGAGAGATAAAATTAAGGTAGATTATGCTGCAATAAGCAAATACCTAGTAATTCAGTAAGCCCTCCCTCAGCTCCTTCAAATATTTTGGGTGTTTGGTAAGCAACCTTTTGAATGGCTTTCTGAGTAGTCATTTAAGGTGTTTGGTAACTGACTTATTACTGTGGCTTTTAGATACGAAACGCCATTTCTCAACGGGCTGAACATTCTAGCCTTTTGCAAATTGTTGTTTGAGTAAAGGCAGACAAATGACAATAATGACCCAAAATGCCATTTTAATAGTTATAACACCCAAACATTCAACAGCTAGTTTTACTAAACATATCAATTATTTTTCCACTGTTTCTACTATGAGTTACTACCATCTGTTGTTTCAACAGAATTTAGAACTGAATATTTTCCCCCTCGGCCTTATGTTTAACTAGTCTAATTCAGACCATGCCTTTACTATTCTCACTTCTTTTTAAATTCCATCCATAGGGAATTACTTCAAACTCATACAACAAGTCCTTAGAAATTAAGATCCAACTGACAGAGATGCACAACACCCATACAAATTTACGGTGAATCAGTAAAAGATCGAAGCTTTATTCCATTACTCCCACTTTAGAAATAGTAATTCCTCAGCTCGGGGGCAGATCCCAAATACAGTAGTAACTTTTTAGCTTTAGTAATTGCTTTTCGGCTTTCACAGTTTCACCGTAGATCTTTCAATCATTAATATATCACATGCACCTCACGTGACCTTGGGATCAGGAGGGAGCGAAATAATAATAGTCCAACAAATTAGGGTAACATCGAAAAAAGCAATAGTCCGTATTTCTTTATTCACAAAAAGACAAATATGATTTGAATTATGAATTCCGCCATTCTAAGAAAACTAAAACAAAATAAGCGGCAGAGCATAAGAAAGCGAAATTACACTTACCAAAACAAAAGGTAACAATTAGAAAAAGGAGAAAGAAATCATAAAGTTAAGCTCAATGAAACAGATCTACGAACTAATACGAATCATGATTCATTCCACCTAAATCATCACATTTTGCATTCAGATATACTAATCAAAACCTCAAAACAAACACTAAATAAAATTCAAATTCCAACAGCCAAAGGAGAAATCCCTCACCTTCAGAAATGGCGTTCTGAATCTCGGCGCACTTAACGACGACGTTTTGGTCATTCAGACCATCTTCCTCCTCAATGAGGTGGTCTGTGAATCCATTCTTAGCGCTAGCACCATTGCTGGCGTGTCTGTCGGGCGTGAGCTTTACTCTGGCGACCAAAACCCACTGGACGAGAGAGAACACGATTCCGACGAGGGCACATGCCGGAATCACGATCTCCGTAGCCAGATCTGAAATCATTTTTCCGCCGGAACCTTAAAAACCCGGCACCTAATGAAGTTCGAAGGTGGAGTTTAAGGGCAACCAACAGTGTTGTGGAGAGTGTGAAGTGAGAGTGCGAGTATATAGTGCGAAATATTGGAAGGGTATCAGTTAGGTGGGGTGGTGTTGTAGTGTGGGACTGTTTTAGAGCGTCCGATTTGACGGTGCTTATGATGGACGGATGTGATTGGTTTAAGATGAGATTTGAGTTGGGCTGTCAGTCTCATGAGTGCACCGAGGAAAGGGATATACTACTAGCATATATATTTTTTTTAATTTCTTTTTTGGGATTTGGATAATAAATTTATAAAAGGCAAGTATGGTACATTAATTCTGCATGGAACAATGTGTCCTTATCCGAAAAACCCCTAATTTACTCCTTAAGAATTACAGTAGCATATCTTTCACCTAATTTTTTTCGAAGTGTTTTTAGACTTGAAAAATAGAAATTTGTTATAAAACTTTAAATATAAATAAAAATGATAAATACAAAAGGAATTGATAAAGAAGAATAAGATATGATGAGACACTATATTATTATTATTGGGAGGACAAGTCTTATTTATACTCCCACTATTCCTGACTTTAAGATAAATGAAGGCGCATTTCACCAAGATCATGTTTATGCCATTAGGTTAATGGTTGGTTGGGTAGTCATCAAGTCAATAAATATAGGGTTCAATTACTTTTTTACATACACTCTTCACCAGGGACGAAGCTCCCTTAGGGCAAGAGGGGGCAACTGTTGTAAATTCGATCATGCTCCCGGGCTCAGGGTGCATTGTGCGCCCAGGAGTCATTCAGCAGCCAATGGTAATGCACTAATGCATGTCCACTTTGTGTGTTTTATTTATTTATTTTTTGAAAAATATTGACTTAATTTATGATTGAATCCAACCACTTAATTTGTTATTAAATTCATCATTATTAGCTTATTTAATAGTTTTTTTGCTTTTGCTACTTTATTTAATGGTGATGATAAAAATATTTATAATTATATTTTTAGTAATGTTTTTATTCAGTAGAGGTTTTAATTTTCTAAATTAGTAAAACTAAACATGAATGTTCATAAACTGAAATAGAATGTTCATAACCCTAAATTAGAATGTTTGTACACCCAAACTTGATTGTTCATAAAATTGGACAAGAATGCTCATAAACATAAACTTGATTGATCATAAATTTGAACTAGAATGCTCATAAGACTAAACATGAATGCTCACAAACTTGAATAAGAATACTCATAACCCTAAACTAGAATGCTCATAAGACTAAACATGGATGCTCATAAACCTGAATAAAAATGGTTATGAATATAAACTTGATTGATCATAAATTTGAACTAGAATGCTCATAAGATTAAATATGAATGCTCATAAACCTGAATAAGAATACTCATAACCCTAAACTAGAATGCTCATAAGACTAAACATGAATGTTCATAGACCTGAATAAGAATGCTCATAACCCTAAACTAGAATGCTCATAAATATAAACTTGATTGCTCACATAAACATAAACTTGATTGCTAATAAATATAAACTAGAATGCTCATAAATATAAACTTGATTGCTCACATAAACATAAACTTGATTGCTCATAAATATAAACTAGAATGCTCATAAGACTAAACATGAATTCTCATAAACCTGAACAAGCATGCTCATAAACATAAACTTGATTGCTCATAAACATAAACTTAAATGCTCATAAATTTGAACTAAATTGCTCATAAGACTAAACATGAATGCTCATAAACATGAACAAGAGTGCTCATAAACATAAACATAAACTAGAATGCTCATAAGACTAAACATGAATGCTCATAAACCTGAACAAGTATGTTCATCAACATAAACTTGATTGCTCATAAACATAAACTTGAATGCTCATAAACCTAAACTAGAATGCTCATAAACCTGAACAAGAATGCTCATAACCCTAAACTAGAATGCTCATAAACTTGAACAAGAATGCTCATAACCCTAAACTAGAATGCTCTAAACCTGAACAGGAATGCTGATAACCCTAAACTAGAATGCTCATAAATCTGAACAAGAATGCTCATAAACATAAACTTGATTGCTCATAAACCTAAACGTAAATGCTCATAAATTTGAACTAGAATGCTCATAAGACGGAACAAGAATGCTCATAAACCTAAACTTGAATGCTCATAAATTTGAACTAGAATGCTCATCAGACTAAACATGAATGCTCATAACCTTAAACTAGAATGATCATAAACATGAACAAGAATGCTCATAACCCTAAACAATAATGCTCATAAACCTGAACAAGAATGTTCATAAACCTAAACAAGTATGCTCACACACAAAAACTACAATGCTCATATGCTAGTATATGAATGCTCATAAATTTAAACAACTATGCTCAGACATGTAAACTATAATGCTCATAAACTAATATATGAATGCTCATAAATCTAAACAACTATGCTCATACACCTAAACTGCAATGCTCATAACACTAAATAACTATGCTCATACACGTAAACTACAATGCTCATAAACTAGTATATGAATGCTCATAAATCAGTAGATGAATATTCATAATCTCCAACATGAATGCTCATAACTTGATATTTTTAGTATAATGCTTATAAATCAGCAGATGAATGTTCATAAATCAACAGATGAATGTTCATAAATCAATATATGAATGTTGATAACCTTCAATACGAATGCTTATAACCTCTAACACAAATGCTCACAAAAAAAAAACTATATCAAGTATAAAAAAAATAATTAAATGTTGAATTGTTAAATGTAATGAAATTCAAATAAAAATTATTATAATTATAGTTCAACAAACTTTAAAATAATAATAACTATTGATGGAGACAAAAATAACATAAAAAGATGAAAAATGAAAACACAAATAAATTGTTGCTAAAAAACGGAAAAAATGAAATATATACTGAAGAAATTATTGCTTAAAAAAGAAAAATAAATAAAAACGTACATGGGTGCACGGTGCTTTATGAACCCGGGAGCACAATCTAATAACTGGGGCAACTGCCCCCCGCCCCTCCAACTCAGATAAAATTTTGTAGATATTCTTAGACAAAATAAACATATATGATTGATGGTAATTCAAATAATTAATAGCTCACAACTGATTATCCAACATATAAGACCATAGAACTACAGAAGACAATTCTTTTTTTTTTTTTTACCTGAGTCTTGCCCCAAGACTTATATCATTTTCAACCATACATAGCTTTTATAACAAATAGTGGACATATTTTATTCAAAGCTAATGATCCTAATTCACAGTGCTGGCAGAAAAATAGGGTTGGGGTTAAATTTGAAATGATTAAACCGGTAATGTCCTATTAAAATTCAGATGAGCATTAATATTGTTCGTTGCTCAGTTTTTCGAGCCGGACAATTTGAATGGACGTAAATTAGTGTCAAAATTGTGTTTGAACAATAGACAAAAAAGAGAAATATTGTGTCCGAATATTCAATCAATATCAAAATTTGGACAAAATATTTACAATAGTATCTAATTTTTTTCTTTTTTGAGTACGATAAATTTGAATATTTGGACAAGACAAAATTGAACTTTGACAACTCTGCTCGTTCCTAAACAAAGAAAATCAAATAAATAAAATCATTTCACGAAACATATCAAAGAAAAATCCATCCAAAAGAAAATATGTTGAAAACTGGAGAACTAATATATTGTACATAAATCACAGAGAAAACCAAAATCTAAACATTGAAAACACACACATACACCAAAAAAAAAAAGGTTAACCCCCCGAAAAAAGCATGCAATGTGCTGTGCACATCGTAGATCATGTATACTTAATTTTTCCACACGTTTGTGGGTTGGGTTGAATCAATGACCAAGGAGGGCATTATGAGGATGATTCTGATTATGATTGCGAAGGGAGAGACGAAACCTGGTGGGCTTGGGGCTGAAGCATCGGCGTCGCTGGAGATCATGCCTTGATGGGTTTATCATCTGCAATAGGATGGCCTTCATCTTGAATTGGGTGCTAGTATTACTACTACTACTGCCTGTCGTGGTTGAGTTTGAGCCCCTATTATTCTTGCTGATCCCACGGTGGAGACTGCACCTGAATGACCCTGGGTGGGTCGTCGGTGAGCACAGACATGTCTTCTTTCTGATGGTGCCACTGCCACCTGCTGCTGTTGATGCCCTTGATGACCTCTTCATCTTCAAAGACCGATCGAAGCTATGTATGCTGCAGCTAGGGCTTTGCTGGTAACCATACCTTTCAATTTCTGTTTGTATGTTACATATATATATATTTAGAATCGAATCTGAGTGAGTTTGTCAGTTTGACCATTTCTATAATCTTATCCTTCCGATTAATGTTAGTGGTGGACGTGGACTCCGATCATGCCGTCCCTTTCTCTTGCCTTTCTTTATTATTTGCTTATGTTATCAAAGATTTGGCTATGCAAAATTACTTGGAGGTATCCTTTTGGTGAAATGTTTTTCAGGTACTCTAACTTTTTAAAATTCATTTTAGGGTACCCTTACTTTTTGGGTTAGAAATTATTAGGTGCTTTTTGGTCATCAATTTGGTTAAGTGACCGAAATACCCTTGCTCTTCCATTTTTAAGAAATACGCTTAAAGAAGAAAAATAAGGGTATTTCGGTCACTTAATAAAATTAATGGCCGGAAAAACACCAAATAATTACTAACCCAAAAAGTAAGGGTACCTCAAAATAAGTTTTGAAAAATTAAAGTATCGAAAAATAGTTTTCCTAAATATTAGGGTACCTCGAATAATTTTTTGGCTCTCTCTCTATCAAGATTTCATTCCATGAGGCAGGTACGTGCGTAACTTTTTCAGAGTTCCCCACTAATGTTTTGGTACAAGGTCAACAAAAACTATGGGACACAATTATGGGCTTAATGACTTAAATTTTCAAGATTTCAGGACGTAATTTAGGTGTAAATAAATAAAGAAGCCTCGGATTATATATCATCAAGGTCAAAATTTTGTACTAAAAAAAAATAGGAAAGTATCAAATACTATATAAATTAAATATTCTTGTAAATTGTTACTGTCAAGTTGTCAGAGTCCTTGATCCTTGATTGAGCTCCACAGGGAGTACACGATAAAATAATGGTTTCTAATTCTATCGCTTATACCAAAATGATATAAGTTTTAGAGTAAGAAAGTATCTTGTCTTATTATTAAAATATATTATTATATATTAAAATAAAAGTAGTATGATTATTTTTTATAATAATATTATCACATATAAATTGTATAAAATTATACTTTTATTTATTATTTTTTTATATCTTAAGAAAACGATTAAAATAAACTTAACAGAAAGAGTTGAATCAATTAGGGTATCGTTTGTATTCCTATGCATCCCAAACTTCTATATAATTGATAATTAATACTTGTTATTAAAAAATAATGTCAATAATTATAAAAAGAAAATATCAATTTAATGAAAGGTAAGATATATAAAAATAATCTTGAAACAAGACTCGATTGTAAGACTCGTGTCATCATCTTACTCTTTATAATTAGGCATATTCTTGACTATTTTATTGTTGTAACTTTCTGATTGTAGTTTGACGATAATGGCATGTGATGGATTTGAAGAGCAACTCATTTGTTTGGAAGAGAAAGCAACTGAAGCAAGCAAGTAAATATTTACTCGATCTAATATTGCACAGTTCTTTGTACCATTAAGGTCATGTTCTTTTATGTGGTATTTTGCGGTATGGTGCGGTGAAATTGTGGCGGTTGTGGTGTAATTGTGGCGGGTTATTGGTATGTTGTGATGAGTTTTTTGTATATATATATATATAAATATTGTATTGGTAATTGTGAAAAAGTAATTTGTAGTAGGTTGTGGTGAATTGTGGTAGAATGATATTTTGTGGTAGAATGGTATTTTGTGGTGGGTTATGGCAAACTGTGGTGGGTTGTGGCAAACTGCGGTAGGTTGTGACACCGCAGTTTGTCAACCGCAGAAAAAAACAGAGCCTAATTAATCTTTTCTTTACTTAAATTCAAACAGAATTTATATTTGGTGAGTTAGGGAACGTACTAGGAAAGCTAAATATTGAGTGAAAATATTTAGTGAGCGTACATAGTCTTGGATTGAGGAGAATGAAAATCGATCTTTCATAGGACTTTAGGGTAGTTCCAGGGGAATCGGAACTGATTTTCCTATAAGGTAAGAAGAGTACGTGCTAAAATGAAGGGGATCATTGGGTGATTTTCGTGAAATCATTTTCAAAAATCTAGCAACTTTCCTTTATTTATATTAAATTTGTTTGTTTCTTTCAATCATACACATATTGACCTTGGCAGAACCAAGGTCCTTAGACTAGTTCAATATTTGAAATGTATTTTTCAGTCCTGGACTTTTCTTACAAGCTTTCCATCAGGATTGGTAACCATTCTCACCTCTGAATAGTATGATCATTATATTGCCTAAGGAATAAGGATTTTAAGTATTTAGTTTATCTTTAAGTTATAATCTACTTTATTGTCTAATGTGCAGGAGAAAATTCAACTAGTTCAACCACTACAACCATCGGAGAGCTGAAAGTTACCATTGCTAGAGAGATAAGGGGTCCATTGTTGGAGTATTTTAAGAGTTAAAAGGCTAATTAAGGTTGGAAATTCACTAAATATAATTTAAGAGTTGACCAGGAAGGTTAACATAAGTCTTGGAGGGGAAACTGGGTCGGCACGGACCGTGTCAGGTGTGACACGGGTCGTGTCAACAACCAGTAGCACAAGAAGGTGAGAACTGAGCCAACACGGACCGTGTCTGCCTGACATAGGTCGTGGTAGGTGCACCACGGACTGTGGTGATGCCCAGCAACGTGAGTTTTGAATTTCCTAGATTGTAGCTTTTAATGTTAACACACGGGGATTTGATTGTGGTTGAATATTGACTAACTTAATTAGTCAATATTGACCCTCACAATCAAGCTTGCAATCCCATGGATCATGCTCTTAAATTATGGAAATTATGAGGCAAGTCTTCATACTCTACTCCACTATATAAGGAGGATGAATTCATTCATCCAAGACACCTCTTCTCATCTTTTTCAAGTTCCTAGAGAGCTTCAACACACTCTTTGAGGTATTGACTGTAGCAACATTCTTTGAGAGTTCCTGAGAAACCTCGTTCATTTACTCACAAGAAGATATGTTTTACCCTTAAGTCTATTCATGGTCTTGTGAATAAGTCCTAGGGGGAGACGGGTTTGACCCTCGACTCCTTACTACCCAAGTGATCCCTCATCTTGTGCAAGTGACCGTATTACCCTATATTTCCAACAATCTTAAGACTTATTATCACCATGGATGATCAAGTTGAGGATCATACCGAACAATTTGAGGGATGAAATTTTGATGCTGTGAGAAAAGATAAGTTTATGTTGCTTTATAAAAGTTTTATTTATTCAAATTTATTACGTTTATTTATCAAGAAATTAATCAATCAAATTTATTTGATTGGTGTAGTTAGAATCTTGATCTATTGTAGGCAATGGTAGTTGATTTTTTACACTCAAGATGTTCAAGGAGTATATGATAAGATTGCCTTCATCGAGATAAGTTATTTATTTATTGACATTAGTTTGTTTTTAAGTGGCATAGTTATCTTTCTTTGATTTGAATAAGGTTAATTCAAATGGAAGGATTAATAGAAACATGTTGAGATTTATGATTTATTTATATGCCTTGTTAAGTCACCATTTACAAATTTTTTAAGAAATTGGTGTGTTAGGGTGTTCTATGAGTACATATTTCTTTGCCATTATTCTTAATGCCAAAATTTTAAGTGTGATTTTATTATTTAACAAGTAAATCACAAAATGTCATGATAAGTTATGGTTTTTATGGCATGTTGTTTTTTTTTTTTTTTTTTGAGGAAAGTTTTTATGGCATGTTTTTCCATGGTTAAGTACATATATGTGTTGTTCATATATGAATTGTCTTGCTGAATATAAAGCATGATAATTGTTTGGTTAAATTTATCATGATTATTTATATTTGAATTATTGGCATTATCAACTTGTAGTTAATTGATGAAATTACAAGCATGTGTGCTTTTAAGTAGTCATATATGTACATGTGTAAGAATCTATGTCAATCTATATGATTCACATGTATAAGTTTATGTACATGGTTAGTGTTATAAGGATACAAGCATGCTTGAGTTCTTGTTTCAATGTCTTCATGTATTTAAATTGAATACATGTACTTGCTTTTTCCGCCATTTTATGAGATTATAAGTTTCATTATGTATGAATTTAAGTAGTATGTATCTAATATAAGATAAGTTGCATAATGTATGCATGTTGGACTATGTGCATGATCATATATTTTGAACGCATGATGTTTACCTAAGTTCATGTGTTATAAAATTGGATAATCATTGCTTCATTTGCTAATAGTCTACGAATTAAGTTTGCATGTTTGTTATGCATGATTCAATCAAGTTTGCTATAAAGGAAAATATATATAGCTCTTATATACATCCACGTTTAAATGATTTATTAATGAGTAAGATTAGCATACAAAACGAATGGTCATGAGTTCCACGGTTTAATATTTAAGAAGTGGATATAATCATGTATAAGGAGATATGACCCCAATTACAATGATATTTGATCATATGAGAAAAGGTCATATAACTATAAGATGATCATATATTCAAGATCATGGAGGTCCATCCTCACCTAGCCAATATTAAGATGTGTAATATTTTCATTACATATGGTATTCAAGATTGTAGCAAATGATTTAAAGTATAATGGTTTAAGTTACAAATAAGATGGAATTCCAATTTTCATGAAACTTAAGTGATTCTTCAAGTTTAAGTTGGAAGATGGTTTTCCTTCTATGCGAAAACAAATGTTGTTTTTGATTCGTACAAAGGTTATAACGATGAAATCCAAAATTGTTTGGATATAGTTATACAAAGAACATGAAAATCAAATGTTCATTTGATTTACAAGGTTGTAAGTGTTGGGAATATCCCGACAATGTTCGATATACACGGAGATTAAACCAAAGTAATATAGTAATTATAGTCTTGTAGAGACCTCTATAATTAGTAATTGAATGTGTTTAATTACAACTATATTATTTGGTCCTACTGGGTCACACAAGTCAGTATCCTGGAACAATGTATGTAACCTAAGTAATATTGTATTATGTTTGGAAATGTTGGGAACTAATTTCTATGAGAAATCAGCCCAACACGGACCGAACTGGGTTCAACACGGACCGTGTTGACTCAACATGGTCCTTGTTAGGACGCCACAGTCCGTGGTGTCCATGGGACGAGTTAATGGACTTTCTAGAGACCAACACGGACCGTGTTGGGCCTGAGAAGTGCGTCGTTGTGTTAAGTCGGACTTTTAGGGTTTTGTGCCCTCTCCCTAGGTTATCTAAGCACTATATAAAGAGGTCTCTGTGAGAGATTATTCAATACCAACTGCCTGAGACTCTTAGAGAGATACCAGGGTGATTTCCTGAGTTACTCTCTCTTTTAGTTTGCAGTTATTGTTTCCTGAAACATTCTCTGTTTCCTAAAACATTCTCATATACCAAATACATACATCTTAGATTGAGATTTGTCTCGATCGGGTCTATCTAGCAATCGGGTTCCTGGAGTGCTACGTGGATTTTTCAGTAGAGGATTTCAGCATTGGAATCTCGAAGGTCAACCTCTTCTTCAGTCGGAATTAGCGATCAGTACAATTACTAAAGTCTCTGCAATTGTTATGATTAATTATTTTATAATCGTTATGAATGTTCCACCAATTAATTTGTATCTGTTTAGGAAATAGATAACCTAAAACCTAACAGTGGTATCAGAGCCACCAATTGCATGCTAAAGTATTGTACTTGAATTCATAAATAATTTTGTCAATTGTTGAATTATTTCATGAATTTGTTAGAATAGTTTTAATGCCTAAAATTTGAAACTTTATGAAAGTTTTAGTCTTTATCATTCATATAGTAAATCTGGAATTTTATTGTAAAGTTTCATGCTTTGTTATTATTTATTTCTTATTGCTTTCAATTAGTCAATTTATGCTTGTTTAAATTGTTAAATTTAGCACAAACTTGACATAATTTTGAATGTTTTAGAAACAGTCATGTTTAATATTATTAAACAATAGGCAATACATGAAATAGCTCTAAATTCGCAAAATATGATTTTGTAGAATTATTTTCTGATTTAGTTTATTTACAGTAAATTTAATGAAAAATCGAAATAAAATATCAAACGAATTCGAAAATTTCCGAAAGTTTTAGTGGACGTGTCTGGAAGTGTTCTGAACTTTCCATAATTGTTATAGATTTTCCCAATTAAAATGGATTTTTAATGGAGTTTTCAGATCTGAAGAGAAATAAAATTCGTTTAATTCTCTGAATTTTATAAATTTGTAAAAGTTTGTAAAACTTCTGAAATTTTTACAGTAGGTTACTGGATAAACATACTTTTAGGGAAAAAAATTTCCATTAATTTATCCGATTAAATTATATTTTTTTAATTTAGATTTTTAGATATGAGAGAAATAAATTTATTACTTCTCTGAATTTTGTAAATTTGTAGAAATTTGCAAATTTTTTGAAAATTTTACAGTAGGTTACTGAGTAACCATTCTGTTATGAATAAAATTTTCATGAATTTTTGAAATCGTTAACTAATTTTCCTTTATCAGTAATGGAGGTGTTGATTCGAGTGGGAGCCTATCCAAGGAAGTTGCAAAATCTAAGAAGAGTTTCTTGAAGACTGTCAAGGCTTAGTTAAATTAGTTTGATTAAGTCTAGGTGGCCATACTAGGGGTTTTATTTATGCTTTAAATTCGTTATTGCATGTTTTATTATGCCTTTTATGTTTTTCGAAAGAGTTCACCTAGAATTGCATGCTTAGGAACTACTCTCAAAATTGAATTATTGCTCAACCTATTGAAACACCACTTAGATGAAAAAATAAAGAGAGCCAAAGCGAATTATTTTTCATCATTAATAAGTAGGGTGAGAGTTATGTCAATTCAAATTGGCTATCAAAATAGTTTTGGGCCAAGAGTAGAGGAAGAGAATATCGTATTCGATACAAATTTCTTGTCAAGAGTCATTTTGAATGATCTATCATAAAATGATCCACCAAATGTAACATGGGCTCGAGTTTCGTTGGGCCAAAGTCCACTTGAGCCCATGGGTCTTGGTTAAAATTAAAATACTAAGTGAGAGTTAATAAAGTGTTTTGATTTGAAATTAAAATTAGTTTAATTTCTTTTGATGATTAATAACTAAAATGAACCAATTTCGTCTCGTATAATTATTTATGTCTTTTCACTCAAACATCCACCACTAATAAAATATTGTTTTCTCCTTGAGAAAGAGAAAAACAATCACACCAATTCCTTAATTGGCATTGAGATCGCAAGATTGTCTTGGAGGCGATTAAAAGAAACATGTCTTTGATATAACATTGAGCTAGGCATCAACATTAAGAGGTCAATCAAGCCAAATGGATACATGTAATGTCATAGTATTCATGTGACTTTAACTTCAAAATGTTTGAAGATTAGAGGAAGGATTTCAATATTACCAATTCAAAACCAAGTTTATCGAACTAGTTAGAGTTGATAAATATGAAACCAATAACCAGATAGTCTCGGTTAAGCTAGATAAAGGCCAATTGATGGCACTCATGTTCTAAAATAATTTGACTATTTTAAAACATGAGAAACCTCAGATCCCCCTTTAGTCAAAAGATTGACAACCAAAGATAGTCTTTTAGTGAAAGGGAAAATAAGATTTAAGAAATCTATCAAAGACAAGAAGTCAAAAGAAAGGTAAGAACAAACAGTTGTACATACCCAACCAATGACAGCAACCGGTTAACAACTAGATCATGTATGACACTGGGAGCGTGAATAACTATAAGGAAGACTTGAGATATGATTTCATTTCTAGGCAAATGCGTATATGATACACACTACCCTTATTAAACCCACTTTGAGTATAAGATACAGGTTGTGAAACTCGCATTTATGCAAATGTGCAGGATCTACAGCAAAGTAGATGTGCTTTGAAGGATGAGAGTCAACCTACAAATAGGAACCTGCAATTAATTGTAGTTCCTTATGAAGAGTTGGTTGTTTATCCATTTCCTCAAGACTTATAAGAGAAATTTATAGGTGATTCTATATTCTCATCATAAGTAGAAATTTTATTTCTTGCTCTCAATGAGAAAGAGAGAGGCTCTCGGATAAACACACCCAAGACATCGAAGTCAAAAGGTTTAAAAGGAATAACTCATGTTCAAACATAAAACTTGTAACTATTTAAGTCATGTAAATTAGAGCGCATTCGGAAGCGTCACAGTGATAGACTTTTGAATGATAAGACTTTGAAACATGTGATGTCTGCAAAGCATGACTGTACCTTTTACAAGAAAGGGTGAACGTGCCAACAAACACTCATGCATATGGATGTATGTGGTCCAATTGAGCACAAGTACAAGGGATGAATTACTTCAAATCTTCAAAGATGAATAAAATAACACATGGTAATTCATGTCTATGAGATTCATCTGAAGCTGGAATGTTCAAATAGTTTGAAGATTTCTAAAGTGAAGTAGTCTTGGCGAAACAATGAGAGCACCTAGATACGATCGGAAGATGCTAATGGTTGAGCCAAAAGTTTGAACAAATGACTCAAATGAAACATAATTCTGGCACTACAAGCTTAAGTCATATTAATCAGAAATGCATTCAGAAAACTACATAGTGTAGGATTTTGGAAAATATAAACTTTGAAAGGTTCAATGTTTGTGAAGCATGCCTGATGGGTAAGATGATTAAAATCACCCCTTATTGGAATTGGTGAACAAGCTAATGACTATTAGGATGCAAACATATTGATGTATGTGGGCCTATGAGCACTAGTGCTAGAAGAAGGTTTGTTGTACTTTTTCATCACTTTCAGTGACGTTTTTTAGTAGATATGGGTATATCTACTTAATACGCCACAAGTCCAAATCATAATTAGCGTATATGAACATGGTACAATTCTAATCCCACAATTCCTAATAATAAAAATTGAATGAAATTTTGGTAACCTATTTTATTTTTGTAAGATTATAATTGGATAATTTGAATTCTTAACATCTTTGCTAACAATCATGAGCTGTAGTTTTAAAATCCATTGGTTAAATGATTTTGCAATATTGTAATAGGATATTCTAGATGAAATAGAAAAATAACTAAAATTGATACACACTTATTCTTCGATTGTAAATCTTGACATTAGATCACAAATACAATTTTAGTATATATAATTTCTCAAAATTACATGTGAATATTTTTTATCCTCTTGAAAATGTAATGATATATTTAGTACAATATATATATTACACAAATTGAAGTATTAAAGATAATTTATTTTCTTAAAAAAATGGAGAAGATAGTGGCCACGACCGGAAAACCCTACCCAAAACGCTTGAAATCAAAATACACTAGCCATAAACCTCATAAGCAATAATGATAGGAAGCTCAACCCAAAATCGTGAAATGCTTTTGTGTTCACCTACCTACGATAATTCCACTTTGACCGACCATTCCATCAACCACTATGGAAGCCAAACGATGAGAGAACAAGGTGAAGAGTGAGACCGAGTGCTTGATCATTGAAATCATAGATGGTGCCCATTTCGATGAGACTCCATGGCTGATCTAAAAGAGGGAAATAGAGATTATGAGGGAACCAAGTCACGGTTCAAGTGAGTGAGCAGGAGGGAATCAACGACTGTTTTTGGTTGTGCTATATCGCTGACCAGTATGCAATGGTGATAGTTCTCTTGTCATATGCGATGCTGGTTGTCCTCTTATTTGGTAAGGATGAGAGATTGGACGCCCATCTAATCTAACGTCCATCTAAGACATCATGCCACTCGATTTGAAATAAGTGTAGAAGGGAGGAGGTTGGAAATTGTTAATTTATTAGTTAATTTATATGTAAGAAATTTATATCTTAGTTAAATCTCATTTTGATTTAATGAACTTTCATAGTTAATTTCTTTTTTTACTACTCAATTATAGTAGAATTTTCAAATTAATTTCATCAGGAAAAAGAAAACTGGTGATTAGACATTAGGGTTTAAGTGAGGAATCATGAAATCACCAACTCTCTTACTCTCAGTCTACCCGTACCCCCCCCCCCCCCAAAAAAAAAAAAAAAAAAAAACCCACACAGGTGAGTGCTGACAGCGATATTCAATCCTGCGCCATTGAAGAAGCACTATCACATACGGGACAAAGATAGTGTTGGTGTTAGTGGCCTGGTGGGGTGTTTGCTTTTGTGAGTGAAGTCCCGACCTCCATAATCTTCACTTTCGCTATCCTCTTCCACAACAATGGCGAATACACTGCATCTCCATTTGGCCGCCCCATTCAAATCCCATGTTCAACGGTCGAAAATGTCTTCAACCGCCATTCCTTATCCGAAATCGGCAAGAGTTCGTTGCTCTGCTGCTGCAGCCCCCACCAAAAGAAGCTACACCATCACTCTTCTTCCTGGTGATGGCATTGGCCCCGAAATTGTTTCTGTTGCTAAGGATGTCCTCACACATGCTGCCTCTTTAGAAGGTCCCATAACTTCTCTCTTTTTCTTTTCCAATTTGTGAGAAAATTCTAACAGTCTGTTTGCAATTGTTATCGCTTTACATGTAGTTCAATTCCAACTTTAGTTTGCCTTTCTGGAAACCCTTTTATTTGCAATGTCTGAAAACGAGGAAATGATGGCCAAATCGATGCTGTGGTAATTTGGAGAGGAAATTTATAGAATATGCTGTAGGACGAAATTCGTCCTGTTTTTATTCTTCAAATGGAGATCCTCTGGTATAGGATATTCACCTTTGGTTCAGGTTAGGGTTGCTGAATGAGTTAAACGGCCCATTTCCAGCTGAATACTGTTTTTGAGTTAGGGGAATACGGCATTGTGCTGTCAATGTGATTTTTACTTACATTGTGATAATCTGGACACTTTGTCTAATGGAAAGTATTATAACCAATAGGGTTTATTATGGTACTAGTTTTACCATTTGCCACAGAGAATCGTACAAACATAATGATTTTCCAACAGCAAACATAATCAATTGTGATGTTTCTTGAGGGTAATGAAGCAGATTTTGATTTACTAGAGTCAGGTCGCCTGGTCCATGGTGTGTAGGAGGGGATTTTCAGTGAAATTCTACCTCTTTGAAAAATGAGTTGTGGCTTGTGGCCCTTTCATGCAATTGTAGAGTTTCGTTACTTCACTAGTGTTCCTACGTTGTTGCCATACGATAGAGTACTTAGTATTTTTAACTCATAAGTAATCAAAAGTTGTGTTAGGAGACACCAAGGGGATGTCCCACCTTTGCAAAAGAAGGCAATCTCAAAGCCTCAAGCCCTTAAGCTCTCTACAAAAATCTTATCAACAAAATCCAATAAGGTGATCTTTGTACCATACTACCGTGATTGAGAAGTGAGAACTTGACCCCAACTGTATATGGTTCTCAAAAATAAAGTTTAAATTCATGAAAAGATCTAGCCTTGCCCTCAAAAATCTGTGAATTTCTCTCCTTCCATGTCCACCATTAAGTTGTCAAAGGTACTAATTTCCACACACCTGGAATCCAACTCTTCTTCAATCTTCATCGACCATCTCTTAACCCTTAAGGTTGCGCCCAACTAAGTACTAACCCCTATAGAAGAAAATGACAAATGCCATAAAGGAGAAACCCATCTGACAATGAATAAGAAGGTTGTTAATTGACCCTTCCTCCTCTTTACGGTAATTGTCCACTTGTATGAAGTGGCATAAGGTCTCATCATTTCCATAAAAAACAAGTCAAATTAGCAAGCAAAATCCACAAATTCTAACACACTTTCCTCTTCTCAATCATTCGAGCTTCTTAACAAAGTTGTGTTACAACGGTGTTGGTCACCATTCCTTGGAACCACATCTTGGATGGTTTATGACGTGCCATCCTAAAAAGATTTGGGATTGTGACTTAAGAGGTTGATCTCTACACCAAACGTCATGACAGCACAAGACTCGTCCCCGCTTTCTACTTTAAAATTATGTACTTAGAATGTAGTATGTAGGGTTCTATAAATTGTATGCAATATGTGGGGTTGAGAAAATTACGGACTTAGAATTTTAGTTCTATAAATTAGAAGTGCTGTAGAAGTTACTGTTTGCCATTTTGCCATAAGTAGGGTTCAGAAGTTGAATACTCAGGCGTCATTCTACAAGACTAAGGGGACACCAGTGAGGAGATTGGCTATCATATAAGGGTGGGATGGCCAAAAAATAGAGGACTGTGTATGGGGTATTGTGTGATAAGATATCATCATAGGACTAGAGGGTGGGAATTATGTTATACATCTCCTGTTATCATCCCAACCTTGCTGAAAGACCTAAAGTATTTATCCTTGGAGTGTTGTGTTGTGTCTGGTGCAAATCAGCTAATATTTTGGCTGCACAGCAAGGTGATCAAACGGGATATACATAACAAATTTCTTCTCATATAATGCATGGATAAATAAAGGAAATTATCAGGGTTATAGGTTTTGGATAGTTATCATTTTCCGTACCCAACCTTGGTTTTTGACAACTAGCAAATGTTTGGTATTGTTTAATTTGTAAGATGGTGGTTCTTATTTGGGTAATTTATTTACGACACTAGCAACACTCCTTATAGGTCCTGTCTGGTTTCATTACTTTGCTTATAGCTATTAGTTTCTGTTCCATCTCACACACTTTTCTTATGCTATTATTATACAATTTTACTCGCTATTGTTGTCTTATGCCACTTTCATCTAGATAATAGGGGAAAAAACATGTAAAACAAGTGAGGAATTTTTTTCCGCTCATTTGCTATTGGTTTCTAACGCATGCAATGATGCAAAGCTGCATATGTATCTACAACCCCCCCCCCCCTCTCTTCCTCTCAAAGTAGAAGCCATGCGGGGGAGAGTTTATCTTCGTTATATCTATTTTTATGTTCCTTCTCTTTTCTTGGATTTGTTTACATCATCTTCACTGTGTAATGGTGCTTCTGTGAGTCATTATGGTGTCATGGTGGATATGGGTGATCTCTTATAGAGCAAATGTTTAGTACCTGTATATGGTCTCCCCTTGCACACTTGATGTTTTTGTTGGTGACCACGCTGTTGTTAAACTGACTGCAATAAGTTCAATGAGTTTCTCAGGAGAGATCATCTGAAATGGTTAGATGAAATGTCAATTCTAAGGGGTTTCTAAAGTTACTTTTGGAGCTCAGTCTTACCTTTTGAGTTTCTCCATCCCCTCCAATTTATTTGTCCTTCAGAGGAATGGCTCCAGTGCAAACCTATTTGGAAGTTTGTAGCTCCAATGAATTTTTTCAGCCCCTTATTTTGGAAGTAAGACATATGAATATATTTCGCTTGTGGTAATTTACAGAAGAGGGAAAGAATCTTGATGGATTGATATTTTATTTGCAAAGGGGAGTTTCTAGTTTTATACATTGCTATTACTTCCAGATGAGTAAATTGTTCTCAAATCTGTAGATATTGAAATCAAGTACCAAGAGAAGCTTATTGGTGGCTGTGCTTTTGATGCTACTGGGGTGCCATTGCCAGAGGAGACCCTTTCGGCAGCAAAGCAATCTGATGCTGTACTTCTTGGTGCTATTGGGGGGTGATGCTCTTTTCCACTTTCTCCTATTGTCCTGAACTGTTTCTATTTGGTATGAACTTGTATGATGTTCTTCTATTTGATGTTCTTTAGGTATAAATGGGATAAGCTTGAATCAAAATCAAAGCCAGAGACAGGATTGCTTCAGCTTCGATCAGGTCTTGAGGTCTTTGCAAATTTAAGGCCTGCAACTGTTTTACCACAGGTTGCTCTTATGATCTTTGTTTCTATCGATTTATGTAATAAGTTTTAATTGATGTTCATGACAGTCACTTGAACAGCTATTTCTCGTCGCGCACGATTTTAGAAGATAAAACATATAGCTTATGAGCCTCCTCGCCATCCTGTCACTTGAAAGAGCAATACTTTTCCTTCGATGTCTCTGTTTTAGATAAGTGATAGCAGTTGGCATTTTGTGTTATTTTAGTGGCAGATCACCACCCATGAAATAAATGGCTAGTACACCCATTATCACATTGTGTGTCTTCATGCCAGGCTTCACTTGCAAGCTATGTTGAACACAAATACTTTTCTATTCTTTTCCTCCTTTTCAAAAAAAAAAAAAAAATCTTCCATAATCGTGTCACTGATGGATGTATTTTTTTTTGGGTTTTTGGCTCAAAATAATCCGAAGTCGGAGGTCATTGGCTGAAAATAATCCAAACTCACTTTTTGGCTGAAAATAATCCAAACTTTTAACCTATTTACTCAGACTAAACCAAAATTATTTTCTGGCGTCGGAATGCTGACTGGGCAGCCTTAGCACGTGTTTCTTTAATTAATTTTGGTTTTGAATTTTTTTTTAAAGCTTATGTAGACCCCAACTCACTTAAAGTTATAATGACATAGTAATGGATTAAAAATAAAACACTTTAACATAATAAATTTAGTCTTTCAACCCCAAAAAATTAAAATTTGACCCAACCCTAACTGTTTGCCTTTTTTCTAATGCCTCTCAGTCTTCTCTCTCCTTCTTCGTTCTCTTCTGTAGACCCCAGTCAGCATTCCGAAGTCGAAAATCGATTTCGGTTTAGTCCGAGTAAATATGTTAAACGTTTGGATTATTTCAGCCAAAAAATGAGTTTGGATTATTTTCAGCCAATGACCACCGACTTCGGATTATTTTGAGCCAAAAATACTTTTTTTTTTGTTTTTTGGTGTGGATTTATAGAGTCCAAACTACAGACTACAGACAAATTGTTTTTCGAGGTTTTACATATCTCGAGGGACTATTTAATATCTAAATTGTCTTTTTTGTTTCTAGACCTTCTGTTCCTATTTAATATCTAACTGGCCTGACATGAGTTGTGGTTTGACTTGGGGATATTTTTTACATTTTTCAAATTTCCAAGCTTTTTCTTACTAGTTGATGTTGCGCTTTCCCCCTTTTCTTTTCTTTTTATGTGTAAAAAAAGCACTAATAAAAAGGATGAGTTACCTACTCACTATTCGGAGATATGTTTATATGTTTATGACACCTAGAGAGTGTTCCCTTACCGAGTTCTTTAATTTGTCTCGAGGACTCTGGCAAGGAGAACCATTATCACCTCTTCTTTTCTTGCTAGTCATGGAGGCGTTTTCCAGGATGTTACAATCAACTTTGACCGAAGGGTTGCTATTTGGTTATTCTTTGGAGTTGGGAGTGAACGAATTCTTGGCGCTTGTGTGTTTCTCATCTTCTTTTTGCGGATGACTCTATCATTGTTGTGATGATGGTTGCGAACAAATGGTGAATCACCGTTTCGCTCTTACTTGGTTCGAGGTTGTTTCGAGTTTGAGGATAATTTGGCAAACGTTCTAGTGTGCCTGTGGGTCAAGTGGAGAATTAGCAATTGCTAGCGGGTATTTTAGGATGTGGTATTTAGTCTTTTCCGACCACATAGCTAGGTCTCAAGAAGTTAGATATTTGGGATTTGGTGATTGAAAGGTTTGAGAAGAAACTCTCAGGGTGGAAATCAAAATGTCTTTCAAAAGGGGGCATATTAACTCTTGTAAGGAGTGTTCTCTCGAGAATTCTGACATACTTTCTTTCTCTTTTCCCCATTCCTGCTTCAGTGAATAAGTTGTAAGGAATTCAAAGAAAATTCCTTAGGGGTGCTTTTGGGAGCGATTTCAAGTATCACTTGGTGAGATGGAACGCTCTTAAGCAACCTCTCTCAATGGGGGGACTTTGTGTGAGAGCTACGTCCTTGTAATGTTCCAATTCTCAAGAAATGGTTGTGGAGATTTATGAACGAGAAGGGTAATCTTTCGAGGAAGGTAATTACGGTCAAATATGGTGAGGTGGGTCCGGGTGGGTAACATCGATACCCAATGGCTCATTTGGTTGTAGTCTTTGGAAGTATGTCGTTAAGGGTGGGAGTGCTTCTATCCACATGTTTCTTTTGTTGTGGGCGATGGTTCCACCATTTCCTTTCGGCATAATCTTTAGTGCTTTGAAACTCCTTTGAAAGATCTCTTCCCTGCTCTCTATGTTCTTGCAACAGATCGAAATGCTTCTATTGTAGATTATCGGGAGCAATCTTTAGAGTCTAATGTTTGGTCTCCTATTTTTGTTCGAGAGGGGTTCGTCGATGAAGCATATTTGGTTAGTTATTTCAATACCCTTAATGAGACCAAATCTGGGGACTCTTCTCTAGATACGATGAGATGGGTATTGAGTATGAATAAGGATTTTTCTGTGAGCTTCTATTATTCATATCTGGAATCTTCCCAATTGCTTCTTTTGCAGGCTGGAGCTTTTCCATTTGATATGGAAGTCTTTTGCCCCTTTGAAGGTTGTGGTTTTTGTTTGGGAAGCGACACATGAGAGCATATTTACCTGTAATAATTTACAAAAAAAAGGGGGAAGATCATGGCTAATAGGTGTAGCATGTGCAATAGGGATCTTGAATCTCCAAATCATCTTTTGTTGCATTGTGACTTCGCTAGATCTCTTTGGGCTTTAGCATTGAGTTGTCTTGATGTTTCTTGGGCTGTATCCTATTCAATTAGGAATCCTCTACCATCTAGGGAGAGCTTCTTTGCAAGAAAACCCGAGAAAAAGGTCTTGGTTATACCTCATTTGATTTTTTCGGTTATTTGGAAGGAAAGGAACCGAAGGGTTTTTGATGGGGTGAAATCTCTCTTTGAGATTGAAAGACAATTTTGTCAAATCTCTTTTCATTGGGTTCATGGGAAGTTTAGCTCCTATTTTGATGTGGTAGATTTTTTGGATAGTTTGTCTTTTTTTTTTTTTGAGCAAGTGGATAGTTTGTTTTTGGTTGTATAACTTTTTATGGTGCTAATTGAGCATCAGTTCTTTATTTTTTATTTATTATTATTAATATATATCTTTTTCCCATAAAAAGATGACACCAAGAGTCTTGGGGGAAGTCCCCCCTTTACGAAAGGGGAAACTGCAAAGTCATGATGCCCTTAAGCTCTTTTGCATGGTACTATGATAACTGTACTGATACACAAATACTAAGTGGTTAATGGGTGCTGAAAGCTGTTCAGTGATGTCAGCATTGGCTTAAGCCATTGGTGGCTCACTTATAGTTACTGGCTTATTTCCCATGTGCCCACTTCCACCACCTCTAAGCCATATTTGTTATCGTGGAAAAAGTTTCCACTCGGGGACTGAGGCGGCACTTCTGGTTCTCTTTTGTCTCGGTCTCCTTGAGTGTCTTGATGACTTGATCAGGCTTTCATCTCCATGTTCAATTTTTTAGTCTGACCTTTGCATCTGGTTTGATGGGCAATATCTCTTCTGTTTCTCCTCTTTATTTCCATTCCCTTTCTTCATAACTAGATGCTACACGCTTGTGTGAAAGAAAAAGCTGAAGTGGTTGAAATGAGATCTGGAAAACAAACAGAGGATATGGCCATGTGGGCAGTGAACAATGCTCTTCTTATCAAACATCTATCGTAAGCAACAGAATGATCTCATTTCATCCACAGTGAGAATTTTGTGGCTGATTGTATATTTTGAAGCTATTAAATGAGACCATTGTGGTAACTGGTAATCTCAGTAGTTCGGTCATTTCACAAATTTTCATGAAGATCATTGTTTGTGAATGGCAAATGCTTACATTGGGGCTGAGTGGCTGTTCAAGGCTTCTTCTGCTAGTGTATTCATGAACTAATACTCCAAACTGAAGTCCTAATATCTGAAGGAATTTAGGCTCACACATAAGTTTTTTGATGAGTGGCACACATAAGATGGCAAGGGAACATTCATGCGCCCAGTGAATAAAGATCCTATTCTCATGAAGATCTTCTGACCTAGCTTATGAGGAAATAGTTTATGTGAACTAGGGAATTGCTGACAGATCTAAAATGATGACTTGTGATGAATGAACAGGATTCATAAAGATGACATACTTGACATCTGTTAACTTCTATGATGTAAGACTTTATGTGAATCTTGTATCACCCAAACAAACATGACTGAATGCTATTGCACTTTGTGGGGTGTTTTATGAAATGTGAAATCCCCTTATTGTTTGTTTGAAGTTCTGAATTTGCATTGTTGTTTTTCAGTTGATTGATTCTTCAACACTAAAGAGAGAGGTCGCTGAAGGTGTTGATTTGATGGTTGTTAGAGAGCTCACTGGAGGTAGGTTCTATTTTATAGAACCAAACTTGGAACTGATGTCAAACTTGACAGTACTATATTCCCCCACCCCCCCCCCCCCAACCCACCCTCTTTTTCTATAGTATTAGAATGTAATCTTGTCTGTTAAATATTTCCCCAAATCTAGGTATCTATTTTGGCAAGCCTAGGGGTTTTACAGTAAATGATAAAGGGGAAGAGACTGGTTTCAACACTGAGGTGTACTCTGTTTCTGAGGTATTTATAGTTTCATTAACCTTGATTTTTATCCTGTGTTTTTTTTTTTTGGATACAGAATTTGTATTGTTATACACCAAAAGGATGGATCTGAAGCAAGATAGACTTTGATATTACTCTTACACTGCTTTGGCCCAAGAAGGGGATTCTTGTCTCCTGCAACAGGGGCTTTCTTATTGGTGACATTGTCTTATGGAAAAGTAAACTGCAGTTTTGTAATTTGTGTTATATGGTGTGATCCAATAGGAAGAATATGTTCTAGCATGCTTTGACCAATATTGTTACATTGCCCTAGCAATGAATCTTGGAAAGGAAGTAAAAGGGGGGCATTAATTTTGAAGGAGAAATTCAGATCATTGGTTCTTCATGCATACAGTCCAATGAATAGTGGAAAAGACAGGACCTTGTATAAGGAAGGAAGCTTTAGTGGCTGCTTATCAGTTCAGGAGGGTCATGTATGCTGATAATCCTGCAAATAAATTTTAAGTTTGGTAGGATTCACATTCTACGATTGCTGTGTTTGGAAATTTAATCCCGTGAGCAATTTGTGTACCTTATATACCTGAACGGACTTCTTTAATGAGCAACAGTCCCCAAAAGAAAGAATGTTTTCTATTTATCTTAATAACTGATTGAGGGGCTCAGTTAACAGAGATATGTTGCATGGAGAATGTTTAAACAATAGGAGAGGGAAAATGTAAGATTTTGTGATCAATAAAGAAACTTCCGTCAAACCTCCTTTTTTGTATGTGACCATGCTCGCTTCCTTTATAGAGTTGCCATACGAGTTGATAGCACTTTTGGTTGGAACGTCTTAGTGGTCAGTTGAGAGAAATGGAAAATGCACATTCTTCTCATGATCTGTCTGCCCATTGTTCATTTTGACGTGCCCTATTTGCACATCAGAAAAATATTATTCCTTATTTTCATGAAGAATTAATGGGGAACGATTGGGGAAATCACTGTTCCCCTGCTCGTTACTAATTATAATCTGTTTTTATTCTTATTGTTTGACAGATTGACCGTATTGCTCGTGTTGGTTTTGAGACTGCAAGAAAGAGGCGTGGGAAGCTTTGCTCAGTTGACAAAGCCAATGTCTTAGAGGTTTGTAGGACTTGTGACTGATGACCATTCTTTGATACCTTTGGGCTGTGGTGCTTCTGAACAGTAACTATTGTAGCATTTGACTGATAGATGTTCCTTTTGCTGTTCAAGTGTTCATAGATTTCGTTCTTTTGCTGCAAGTTAGTGGCTACATTGCATCAGTTCCACTTGAACAGATCTTAGTAATATCTGTTTGAAAAGGAGGAAAATGTGCATGAGTTTGATGCTCAATTCAAAATATGTTGCACGATCTACTTTTATGTCTCATTATCTGGACAATTTGTTCAGGCCTCAATGCTTTGGAGGAGAAGAGTTACAGAATTGGCAGCAGAATATCCTGATGTTGAGCTATCACATATGTATATTGATAATGCTGCAATGCAACTTCTGCGCTATCCAAAACAGGTTTTTGTTTGATCTTTAGATAGCATCTGATTTCATCCTCTGTAAGCTGCCTGGAGATAAGCTGGGGTTGCCAATTTTCAATATTTTTGTTTATGAGATAGTTAATAGTAAGTTTTGAAAACTATTGAAGCTACTGACTGATTTAATCTTGCAGTTTGACACTATTCTGACAAACAACTTGTTCGGTGATATATTGTCTGACGAAGCTGCCATGGTCAGTGGCAGTATTGGGATGCTTCCATCTGCAAGCATTGGTGCATCGGTATGATGAGCACATTATTGGTTTCTGTTTGTCCAGTGCGGATTATTTTTCCGGTTTTGCTTGGAACTTATTTTGTGCTTCCTGTTGTGTTATAGACATTGACCACAGTTGCATTTGATGATCTCTGTACAGGGTCCTGGAGTTTTTGAACCTATACATGGCTCTGCTCCTGATATTGCTGGACAGGTTTGGTTGATAAGATTAAATCATAATGATTATTATTCTGTCATAAATGAAAATGATCTCTCTCATAACTGATGGTTTCTTGTTGACATATACAAAGGATAAGGCAAACCCATTAGCAACAGTCCTAAGTGCTGCAATGCTTTTGCGATATGGCCTAGGGGAAACCAAGGCTGCAGAAAGAATTGAGAATGCTGTTTTGGAGACCCTAAATAGGGGATTCCGCACTGGCGATATATACTCAACTGGAACTGTATGTCCCTTGTCACTTATGTGAAATTGTTACAATTAGTTTTCTGTAATGCATTCATTCAATGTGATATCTTCATACATGACCTTTCTGTGAGGACCTGTCAGAAATTTGGAGCATATGATGCTTTTGAATTCATTACTATCACTTATAAGTGACATTTTCCCTCTGGAGTCAGCACTATGGATTAGTTCACCTTATCTTCTTGACCAGTTTTTCTCAACCCTCAGTTAAATCATGTAGGATACGCTTGAAATTTGCAAGTTCCACGATTTATGATATCAAATTGGAAGTTGTAACACTGGCTTGGTTCTTGCTCATCTATAACACTATCTGTTTGACTCCTTGTGAGTTGGATGCTTGTTTCTGTTTCATGAGGTCTGCACAGTCTAAGATGCATACTTGTTAAAAATAATTTAAAATTTATATGCGTACATTTCTTGGATCTACCTGTAGCTTATTAGCTTCCTTTTCTTTTCTTTTTCTTTTTTTTTTTTTTTGTTGGGGGGGGGGGGGGGGGGGTTTGAACCTCCACTCCTGTAATAACAGTTAATTGCTTGCTGATTTGTAATGTACTGTTTCCCCCTTTCAGAAATTAGTTGGGTGTAAGGAGATGGGTGAACAAGTTTTGAAGGCTGTTGAATCTCAAACCCCTGCGGCCCTTTGATTTGTGAGAAATTGTAGCACAAGGTGTAGTGTGGTAAGCTAATTGGGCGGAAAATTCAGAGCTATAAGAGTCGCACAGCAGGTATTAGAGGCTCAGACTTGTTCAGATTAGATGCTATGCCTGACTTCGGAGGAAGTGAGAAGACGATTTTGCGCAAATTTTTGTGTTAGTGAAACTTGAGTTCTGAATAATGTTGTATTTGTTATGTTTTATTTAAGAGAAGGGTACAGATTGAACAGATAGCTGGAAAGCCAGAGTCCGCATAAGCAGGATTCGTATCAGCATTGTTACTCACAGAGAGATATTTAGTAGATTGTATTTTGAGATGAATTTTATGCTATCAAAATTTCTTTACCTAAGACATGACTGAACGTGTTGATGTAAATTATTTAGATAACCAAGAGAGTCGTAGGCGTACTTACTCTCCTTTAATTTTTATACCAACTGTATACAATCATAAGATACATTCTTGTCTCATAGGGAGGAGACTTGTCAAACTCTCTTACCAAACCTAATGAGTGTTGGCGATCAAAAAAATCTGAGTGTTGCAATCATAACCTCTAAGAGAAGGTGCTTAGAAAGGAATGAATTCCAGATGAATGAGGCATATGACACCCCTATTTCTAGTGCAAGGAAGCACTCTTGCATAGGGTGGATAGGATTGATGACTTAACAACTTGGATAATGTAGTTAGAATATTCAACTAACCCTAGCTACCCTTATCAGCATAAGAAACATGTGTTAAAAGATTTGTAAACACATGAAAGACATGAGAAACAACCAAAATCCAGTTGCGGGCTTCTAGCACGCCCGTGCCAAACCATTTGCATACAATTTGACCTTGTTTGAGGCTTGGCATGCTCGTGTCATACCCCGACACTCCTCTTGACTTTTGGACCTGGGAAGCTATGTTGTCAGAACCGGACCGGTCATTGAACCGGTTGATCCAGTGGTTCAATGGTTCAATTGGTCGGACCGGTTTGACTGGATTGAGCCGGTTGACCCGGGTTAATGGTTGAACCGGTCAAAATCGGCATGAACCGGTCACGAATTAAAAAAAATTTCAGATTAAAAACTATATACTCTTATTTTTTTTTTTTCCCCAATTATTCCCAGCAAAGAGCCAAATTACAAAAAGGTTACCCAAAGCTGGAAAATAATTGTTAGTTTCATGGAAACAACTCAAACAAGACACAAAAACAATTTCCCCCCAAAAATATATAGCATCACTCGATATTTATTCATGATGGGTTAAAGTGGTGTATGTTCCATGTCACATCAAATGCAGCTGGGGTGGGGTCTTTCTCATCCATAAAGGCCAAAACTTATAGATAAAGATGCACAGTAACTTTATTTCCTTTCCATAAACCACTGAAAATAATCCTTCCTTTTTTTCTCTTCTATCTCAGTAATCTCACAACTAACTATGGCGTGCTCTTCCATTTCCAAGCCCAAACCCCTTCCCCCGACACTGACCAAGTCCAAACACACAGTCGCTCCAGCCACCGCGACCACCAGCGGATCGACTTCCCAGAGCCGGCGGCAGTGTCAGACAGTGAGAGTTGGCCGCCAGCGTCGAGAACTCCCAGCCAGCAGCAGCAGCGAATCTGAGCAGCCCAGAGTTGAGAAAAAAAAAAAAAAAGGGAAGAAGACTCACCTGTACTGGTGGCAGGCGCCGGGGTCTACGACGGTGAGCGGCGAGAGGCGACGGAGAGGGAGCAGGCTCCAGGCGAGGGAGAGGCAGAGAGAGACGAGTGAAGTTGAAGAGTGTATGAAATTCTTAACTCATATTGCAAAGACACCTTTATCAACAAAACATGCTAAAGCGCACAACTTAAACACTAGAGAGTGAGGATCAGTTATGCATCAGTTTCTTGCCAATTGAACTTTCATGTAGTGAACATAATTATAAATGTCTAAATGTGATAGTTGACTAAATATTGAATTTCACATCCTTGTTGAACATTTGGATACACATCACACTGACATAACTTCATCAAATAAGAAACCTTAAAAATTATGGGAGATTCTACCATAGTTGAAAATATTTTCAACTATGGTAGTTGAAATGTAAAATAACCCTAAAATATACTTTTAAGAAAGTCAAAATTGATATATATTGATTAAAGAACTTGTTATAATAAGTAATCCTTTTTGTTGAGATATAATTTTATACAAAATTTAATATTTGAAGGATTTTCTACCAAATTTGAATTTTTTTCAACTATCATAGTTGAAAGTGTAAGTATGATTAATTATACAATAAAAAATTGATATTAAAATATATTGATGAAAGTAACTTATTACAAATAGTTAATCCTATTTAGTGAGATATAAATCTTTTAATATATGTGATTTATTTTTTATAAACTAATAGTTATGCAATTTCCAACTACCATAGTTGAAAATAATTTCAACTATGATAGAATTTTCAAAAATTATGACACTATTATCTGATATGTGTCCTATACCATCCGGTGAGCAAATCAGAACCAAGCCCATTAGCTCCTTGAGGCAGCTACACTTCTTGCCTACATAGGTGGATGGAAACTTATATGCTTCTGCATTCGAGCCTTCCATCCTTAATCAGTCTATTAAGACTTGACACTCAACCTCTAAACATTACACTTATCCTTGACACAATTATTAGAAATTGTGCTATCACAAACACTATCTAATAGAGTTGCCCTCGTAGAGCTTGACATCAAGCTAAGTATCTAAAAGATGCACTATTATTTATGTTTGTTAAAATCGGGCTTATACCTATCCCCCTTGGTAATATTATCTCAACAATATCACCAAGTCCTTGCTTAGTCCTTTAATCAAAAGGATTAAACTAAGGTCTTACTTAAACAACTTGAAAATAATGACCTACTTCATTCTTTACCGATAAAGATCACTAAATAAATCCATATCCTTCCACGATATTTCCTAAACCTTGAAGATAGTCATACTTAATAACACTTACAGCATAAACTTAAGTACCTAAATACATCACCACTATACCTACAACTAAACCATTGTATTACAGCTCGATACTGAATAAGAGACTTAAACTCTGTAATCGATATAATCAAACCATCATACTGTAGGCGATTGCAACCAATATGACTTAAAATTTTATATTGTAAATTTTTAGCAATTAATATTGTAGACCTTAACAATCAATATGATTTAACAATCAATATAGCAAGCTCCTTAGCAATTGTCAGCCATACAATCATGCATGGCATCTGAAATACACATGGCATGAATGAATAGTCAACATGTGTAGCTTTAATTAACTTAATCACGCTTTAGACATAATATACGAAGTTTGCCATAATAGATAACCACAAGCAACATCAAGATCATGACCGACAACTTTTCTTAACGCAGATATTCAAAAACCGTTAATTATTAGCAAATCATTCACTTACTCATTGTTAACCCATGCAAGCATGCATACTTATGTCTGAAATCACCGGATCATGCAAAGTGATGCACCAAGCAACATAGGCATGCACACATGATTAATCATCATCAAATCATCACCAAGTAAACATCGAATTAAAGATCACTACAACGCATGGCATGCACATTGGCACACATGATCAATAATTGTCTCGACCCATGCAAATCCCCATTAACTTGTCAATTACTTGCAATCTTCATGCAGTAATCATCACATGATACTCATGTAAATATATAATCCACATGCATTGAGAAGTCTCGAACATGCCCATAAATCTGATCGACAAAGATTATTCTCAGATTACTTTCACGAAACAAGAACATATGTAGGCCATCCATGCGTAATCTCCTGAGTACACATGTCCAACTTAGCTTGAATAACTTAGCATGAATCATATTGCTAGCATGCAAACATAGAATCATGTATTCACATATCAATTAGGACTCATTACCTGCATCATTAAGGTCCGTAAATGACATATGGCGGTTAAGGGAATCAAGGTGTCCGAATTCCACAACCCAAGACAACCCCACTATTAACATGCATCTTGATAACATTCATGCATATATTGATTTAATGAAAACTTAATTGTTAATGTAAAATCGAGTGTTGGATGGGAATTACTTATATAACCAAGAGAATCATAGGCATATCTACTCTCCTTTAACTTATATACCAACCGTATAGTCGCACGATACAACTCTTGTCTTATAGGGATTAGAGATGCGACTTATCAGACTCTTTTACCAAACTCAAGTGTTGCAATCACGAGAGCATGCTTAGGGAGGAATGAATCTCAAGTGAATGATGCATATGACACTCATACTTATGTACAAGGAAGCACTCTTAAATAGTGGATAGAATTGATGATTTAACATGGATAGGGTAGTTAGGATATTCAACTAACCCTAACTGCCCCTATCAGCATAAGAAACTTGTTTTAAAAGATTTGTATACACGCAAAAGACATGAAAACAAGCAAAAACCAATTTTGGGCACTTCCATAAACCATTTTTCAAATTGCACACCCATGCCATACCCTGTCACAAAATGCAATTTATACATGCTCCTAGAGCATGAGCTCCAAATATGGTTATGTATTGGTCACAAAATGTCTCCCCTCTGGAGCAATTAATTGAATATTGATTCGTCTATTAAGCAACAAATTGTGAATTTACATGGATCTGGGGCAACTTTACTGTCTAACAAAATTGTTGCCTACTCCAGTCCAGCCATTCATGACCAGCACTAATCTCCTACAATACAACTAAACTTCCTACATTAGAAGCCTACAATAATATGCACCAGCACCACCCTCCATATCGTACTAAAACCTTGAATGGAACAACAGGTAACATTTACAATAATTAAGGCATAGAAACCATGGCTTCATTTACAAAACGACTGGCTCCAGGATGACATCACATGTACCGAAATTGCGGTGTTTACCATCAGCTATGTTAGCAAGATTAAATCCTCGTTTTGGAAGCTGATTGACTAGAAGGGTCTCAAGCTGGCATGCAACACTCTTTCCTTGGACTATAAAGAAGAGAAATTCTGCATTCTGCATACCCTCCTTTGATCGATGCGCCTGCACTCTACCTTGAAGATCATCTGTCTGCAGTACCATTCAAAAGATTTGGCTGGTGAGTTATGCCCTGATTGGTTGCAGTAATGAGTCAAATGATCGCGACAAACTTGTTCAGGTTGGACTTTAGCATAGTAATGGACAGATGGGATTCCTAGACTGAATTTGGTTTGACGCGGACTTGTTCAAAAGAATGCAGCCAATATTCATCAGAGCTCAAATGGGGTTTGGGTTGAAATAAAATCAGCCAATCTCATTAAGTGTTTTTGTTGTGCTGGTTTTTCAGGTTATTTGGACAAGTAACCATGTTTAAGGTTAATATTGGCAGGGCGCAGATGCAAATTACAAACAGATGAAAACCACAAAACCCCACAGCCTGGTTTTCCAGGGCCTCAAGCTATAACAAAGGTCTCCCGTTTCCATAGTACAGAGGATAAACTTACCTCTCCAACATAGAGTTTCTTATCAGGCCGCAACATTACATAAACACTTGAAGCTCCTATTGTTGATGGAGGTGGTTGTTGCCTAGCAGCAATTAATGTGCAATTTATCTCTGCCATCAGAGACAAGTTTGCCTTCTTGTAAAGTTCAGTCAACTTCTTCTGGCATATCGAAGCAACAGCACTTTTCACTTCATCCTTTAAGTAATCTGTTTCAGCTGCCAAGATTGTCTTAGAACGAGCACCGAATGTCTGGGGGCGAGCTTCATCAGCAGTGCTCACATCAGCATCACGAATAGAACCCTTTTGCTCTGGAACTTTCAAGCATGCCTCATTTGCATAAGAGGAAACATATAATTCTTGAGCACGTTGGACCAAAGTCTCAGGGACACCTTCTCTGAGAGCTGTTTCAAAGGCGAGGCTTTCTCTACAGACTCCATCCACCAGCTTCCAAGTTGGCACTGTTTGGCCGTCGACACATTCAGCACTCATTGCTTTGTGAACAGTCCCTTTTGTCTTCAATGGTAAGTCAAAGAGCCCGTGCAAGTGGGTCGATACGATTCCCAAACAGCCAACCGCATCCAGTGTTTCAACAATACTACCAGCAATACATGTCCCCTTTGCAGTTTCAGTACCGCGACAGATTTCATCTATGAGAACAAGACTTCTCGATGTGGTAGAGGATAACAATGAGCGAATCTCTGACATTTCTATCTGAATAGTTCAATATACGAGAAAACGGGTAAGATATCATTAAAAAGCTGAAAAAACAGCAGGCTCTAAGAAAAGTTGGCAGGGATAAAAGCTAAGTCTCCATCTCTCAACTGCATGAAAATCAACAGCCAACTAAGAATGTCACCGAATTTGGACCCTGCTCAAGGAAAGAAAATCAAAAGCAGCTCCTTTGTCACCATCTCTATGAATGGATATTTAGCCATACAACAAGAATAACAACTCTCAGCATGAATTCCCACTTGCACAGGGTCCAGGGAGATTTAGATGTATTGGCCTTTACCCCTACAAGCATTACTACCCATTTAGCCATGCAGAAACTCTACCTAAAACTCCACAGGGCACTTTGAAACAGAAATTGTTCGAAAAGAGAAACTTTGAAGGCAAGGGGCCCAAGGCAGAGGTGGGGAGGCAAGTATGAGACAGTGGGCCATCCTCCCCCTCCTCTGTTTCAATCTTCATTTTATGCATGACAAAATGGCCATATCGGAAAGGTTTTGAGATTGTGAACTGCAGCAATATGAAATACAATTGCCATGTTACAGCGATTTTCCTATGCCACAACAGAAACTGCAACAGAAACTAGGCCGCATTTTGAATCGATCCACCTCATACAAACATTAGTATTGGATTGTTTCTTGCCAACTTTCAAATACAGCAGCATCTTGTCAGATTGAATAGCTTAACTTCACCAATTTTCTATACATAGTATTTCTATTTCTACTCCCTATTTTCAATCAATCAATCAATCCTTTGGGGGTATTTTTGGGAGGGGAGTATGATCTTCAATCATTTGCTAGCTTTTTACACTTCGCTCACAGTTTTGGGTGCCTACTCATTCTCTCTAATCACTCCTCTACTGCTGTCATCCACCACATATGCTTTTTAATTTTCAGCATTATGTTCCAGCTTTCATTATAGCTTTCGTTGGTACTTTCCCATAGGCTATTGTTAGATGAATTCACAACTTTGTTCATTTTGTGATAATTACTCATTTTGTAAAATGTTTTCAATTGAATTTAAAAAGTTTTCTCCAGCTTAATACTAGTGCTTCAGAAAAACTAAAATACATTGGACTGATACATATCTTAATTTAAAACAAAACAATTCTTTTTATAGCTTTACCAGATCGACCTGTTTCTACATTGGACTTGTGACTAGCAAGCTTTTGTGACCAAAAAAAAAAAAAAAATCATTTTAGACAAAGTGCATTTCTTAGCTCTGCTCCCTAGTAGGTGGCCAATAATACTAGTGACTTTGCAATGGGGTGATACACATGTGCACAACCAATGTCTTTACTAGACTGCAATTCATGCCTTTTTTTTCAAGCTGGAGAGTCTTGTGCAGATTTTGTTGACAAATGCTACCGAGAGGACGAGTAAAACGAACATTAAAATAAACAAAAAAACCAAAAAAACTAATGATAGCCCGCAAAGCTAATGCATATGGTGTATAAATCTACTCTCTCCATCCCAAAAGAATGATTAAGCCCTCAAGCTAATTGCTTATGGTGTATCATACCTGGAAAGAGCTTTTGCCATCAACAGGGCTATCATAAGATTTCATGTGAAGAATTATAGCATCAAAATGAGGAATCAGGGCTGATTCTGCAGGCACCATAAACCCGCATATTCCAAGTAAAGCAGCTGCACAGACCGACCTCAGTAAACTGGATTTACCACCTCCATTAGGTCCTGTTAGAAGAAATAATGATTGCATGCTGACTGTATTACATACAGCACTTCCTTGTGCTACATCAAACCAATAGGGTGATAAGCCCGAAATCTCCATGCTCAGTCCTTCACCAGCTGCCTTCGCCTTCTGCATACATGAGTACACAACAAGATACTCAGATTTGAAAGTGTCTTCCAGAAATCTTGTTTTCCAATCATACCCAAAACGCATACATATCCATTGTTTTCTATATGGTACCATAAAAGCCTTGCTCGTTTTGACAAAATAACAACATGAAGATGCAAAGCATAATAGTATGATGGAAAAGTAGCCTGGGAAGATCCATCATAGAAACCATAAATGCAAAAAAATAAATACTCCCTCCATTCTTTTTTATCTGTCGTTTACGGTTTTCAATGTCAATCTCTAATTAATAATTTTTAATATAAAACATTTATAAAAAAATATAATATTATAGTTTTTCAATAATATTTTTCATTACAAATCTAATGATATCAATTTTATATAATGAATCATTATACAAATTAAGATATTAACGGTCAATGTTTTTGCCACAATTCCCTAAGCGACAGATAAAACAAAACGGAGGTAGTAATAAATAAAATAATCTGCATAGTAGTTTCAAAAACAATAAGACTGGCTTTAATTCAAAGAAGAAAAAAATCTGCAGTTGAATAATCCCTTCAACACTTCTGTGGAAATCTCATACAGAAAAAGTTGAAATGAAAGCAGGGGTCTTAGAGTTCCTTAGTCGAAAACTACTTTCTTTTGCCCCACTGAAATAAGGCTACTGAAGTTTTCATATGGTCAATCATTAACAAAAATTAAACATTCATGACAAAAAAAGGAGAAATGAGAAAGAGGGGGCACATGAAGACAATTAACATTCCATGTACCAAAGGAGGCTCTACGAATACTGAAAAAGCACCAATAAGCAATGCACAAGATCCACTACCTCAGAACAGCTGAAGTCCACAAGGGTAGGGAAAACCCATTTTCTTCTCCTCCCTTCACTGTAGTCATAGAAAGAATAAAAAGTCAGAAAGAATCCTTTAATATTTAACTCATGGATAGGCTATCCACTTGGCCTGTTGAGCTGTCTTTTTCACAAATTTTAGAGCTATTCGAAAGTACAATGAACCCCAAGTCCCCAACCTAGAGCAGGCACAACACCTCCCTCCTCTCTTTTCATGACCTTGCAGAGATACCCGACACAACAAACTGACAGTACATGAAGGCATTATATTTCAATACTTAGAACCAACATGAACAAAAAAAGGTGAGAACCATGAGACATGTTAAACGACTAAAGCACAATAGTCCATAGGAAACTGCAAAACCAAATGAATCAATTAGGTTTTAGGTTTTTTTCACACATTCGCCTTTGACTAAACGACTTGACTTCGCAAGAACGGAAAACCACTCTCATTTACCTTATTGAAAACCCCTGCCACAAGTTTGACTCAACGATACTATTCTCAAAGCAAACTCTAAACATTAACAGAGAAAAAGGTACAGAATGTGCAAGTCTATGCATTTCTAACCTCACATGAGCAAATAGTGCCTTTGCAATGACAAGTGTCATGGAAGCAAAGACAAGAGCATTTATTTTGGATTGCAGCTCGGCAGATAGACCCCTCAACAGTTCAAGTACTTTGGCCCTAGCTTTTTCATTTGCTTCATGGTACCTGAAATAGCAAGCAAATCAGTACAGCATTTCTCATGTAAACCAGAATTCTTCCAATGCTAGAGGAAAAATAGCTGCAAACCTCATCAGTGCATCCTCCACCTTTGCCGTGGTATACCATTCCTCACCAACTTTCTTCCCTTTTGAATCTATTGCATGTCTCAGCTGCTTAATTTGTTGTTCCCCAGGTGTTCCTGCCCATACAGATGGTGCAAAACGTTTTCCCTTGAACCAAACTGCTTCATGCTCTCGAGCATACAGTATTTCACCTTTTGGACCACCAAGGGGTGCTGTGGTAGCCCTTATTCTTGAAATAATCGGAAGGAAATCTTCAGAAACCTGTGATATGAAATAGATTTAAATTACGATTGTGAAGAATTATGCTCAAAGAGCCGTAGTAACAGTAAATGAAGACACATTGAATATAGTTAGTAATTTTGGCAGAACATTCAGATTCACTCATGTCCATTTCCAACATTAGTTGAAGATACTATATTTCAGCTTTGGATCCATAAAATTCACTGCTACAACGTCCTCAACTTCTTGTTTCTGAAATAGTAAGCTTGCTTCTCCAACCAAGGGTTTGATGCTAACTATTCCCTCCATCCCAAAACATTTGTCCATGTTGCATTATTACACATTATAAGGAAAATTAACCTTCTAATTTCTTCTAATGGTAAAAGCACCAACAATATCCTTGATTTGTGAATTCAAAATACTATTTCAAACCTCTCTCCTGTTATACAACAGTGATTTTGAGTTCAAAATAATGGTAGGTTAAGAATGTTCACAATTATTAAGACCTTTTTCGAAAGTGGACAAAAAAAGAATGGAGTGGACAAATTCCGAAGATCTGAAGACCAATAGGTCATCTGATGATATGAAGACCAATAGCTATGGTTGCTAGACTACGACTATCAGCTCCACAGACAACAGACACAAGTCCCAGGAATCCTATCATCTACTACAGACCTAACACGGATTAGGGCATCATGCAAGATTTATGTGAACACAGCAATGATTGTCAAAATCCCACAATTGAGGGTTCATGATTGCTCCCAATCACCCATTCTAGAAGCAACACTCAAAAGCTCAGGGCTGGCTATTATCTGAGTTATATACAGGATGCATGGACACTAATGACAAGTCCTTGACCTGCTGCCTTGTCAGACAAGCATATTCATGGCTGCTGCAACCCTGTTGCAGCCTAGCAGCCTAACATGCACCTCCTATGACTGTAAAGAATCTTAACTCCTATGGTTTGTTAGATGTCTTTTGAGCATAATCCAAGAGATTGTGATGTCTTTTGGGAACCTCAGTTGATTATTTTGATTTTTGTAAGGATATTATAGAAAATATTGAATACTATGGGACTCAAAAACTCAGGGAAAGAATTGGACCATGAAAATGCCAATACCCCCCAACTTTTGTTTGGCACTATAGAGTACCCAAAGCAGGGATTGTGGGTAATTAGAGGCCTACCAGATACTATTGGTGCCTGACAGCCTACCTAATAACCCAAATCCATCTCGAGAAGGATCCTGGGGATCTGCTTTGACATTCCCCAAACTTGCCCAGGACCCCGTTCTTGTGACTGCTCTGCATCAGGCACAATGAGGCATCCCTTGTAGCAGATTTAGGCTACCAACCCAAGCTCTACCAGGGGGTAAGAAAGGCAAGGGGTGAAAAGACAGAAGCACAAAGCCATCATGCAATGCAGGATGGTGTCCAGGGCATGATAACGTAGGCTCTGACCTTTCAACATACCAAGGCCTTGCTTCTGAGTTCTGACACTATGGAGCATGCCATGACAGTGCCCCTGACCCTGTTGGCATCCCATGGACTAGCCCCCAGCTTAGTGCACACAGAAGGCATAGGTCCAGTTATGTTTTTTCCTACTGTATGAGACAAATAAAAATAAGCCAATCTCAGCATTTAGGTAAATATTATGGAAAATTTTGAAGTATGTGAAGAAAGGTACCAAAACAAGGCAATCAGGTAAGGTCTGTTAAACAAAGCGGTCATCCTTTTGGGTTGCACATTTGCAACTATACCATCCATAATTACAACAAGTACACAGGAACATAAATAGGTAAATAACCTGTGGCTATGTCCAGTACATTGATAAACGGAAGTAAGAGTAAAAACCTACCGCACAATGAAGAGACTTAGCTGCCACTTCAACTTCTGCAGATAAATCTTCCATATGCTTCCTTTTGACACGCCCCTTCCAAGTGGACTCAATATCCTCAAAGAATTCACCAGGAATGAGAGGGAAAGAACTTATTTCTTGGTCAACCTCCCCATCTAGTGAGATCAGCTCCCCAATTCTCTGTGATATCCACTCACACTCACTCACCTGGAAAAATATTTAAGAAAAGACAAAAGAATATGTAGTTGAAACCAGAATTTTTATCGTAACAAATTAAAGATCATGCCAAGAACTCCATACATCAAGTCACGTCTAGAAAGAACAGAAAAGGCAAATAGGTTGCAGTTCACAGAGCTCAACCACTGTGTTGTGAGAGTGACATTTAGAAAAATACAAACAAGTTTGAAGAAATTAACATAAAATAAAATAAAAATTCAACTAGTACTGCAAATTCTTACATTATAAATTATAGTTCAGTGTTAAGTGATGAAAACTCATAAAATAGCCTAAATTATAGTACAGTTCTTAAGCGCTACGAGCAATAAACAACTTAGCTATTAAGAGCTCAAATGTTCAAACAATCAAATCCTACCATGTGCTTCTACTACAACATGCTTCAGGAACAAACAAAATTTTGAATGGTTCAAATGATTTCACCAGTTCTTGTGCATATGCCACCAGATGATGTCAAACCTACCCAAAGAATATCTCCTGCCCTTAGCATTTCAATACTGAATAACCAAAGTGATAAGAATGCATTCACAATCCAACCAGTTTGCAGACCATATACTCTCGTGGCTAATACAAATATTGCAACCTAGAGTGTGGAACAGCCATTACACTTGCATAAATTGAACCAGAAAGGTGTAAGCAAGGAACCACTTTCTGAAAGATTGGAACTTCATGTGCTGTGCTCAATCAGTAGCTTAATCACCCAAGACAACAGGACAGTATTGAACTCAATAAATAAAAAGTGATAAAACCACTAAATAATGATCTATCATGCCATCTACAAAAACTATCATGCCTCTGTCGCCTGTATGACTGCCGCTGAAATTTGTGGTTGTACACTATGCTATGACAAACCAGATCATCACCCCGATGCCTTACATGCACCTGGAGCATGTGCTCCGGATAGGAATGAGTGAGCAATTATGCCATTGAGAGTGAACAACGAGTAGGTATGAATGAACAATTATGCTATTAAGAGTGAACAATGACCGTTTTTGGAGCACATGCTCCAGGAGCATGTAATAAATTGCACTCTCACAAGGCCTGGCAGGATAAAGGGTGGCTGACTCACACCAAATAACTGAAACTGGAGAAGGGCTGTTCCTAGTGTAGTGTGTGGAAAAGCATGAAATTACAGGCCCAAGTGCATCCAACAAGCTATAAATTTCACATTGTTCAACAATACCCTAGCCAGCTCAATATGAAGAGAAAACAAAATTATATATACAAGTGCTTCCAAAGACGCAAAAAAGTTCCAGACTCACCAGTGCTTCAAAATCAAGTTTCAGTCCAGTCGCCACAGAAGAAGGGTCCATCAATAGTTTAAGGATCTCCAAAAGCCCAGGGTTGTCGTGCATCTGTAGTATTTCATCAGCAACGTTCTTTATTCTGCTGAACTCAATATGATTAGCCTCCCTCAGCTCTAGTAGCTTGACTAGCTGCAGAGAAGAAATCCAGAATCAACTGTCAAACAAGTTCTCATGGAAAGAGTTCAGCTAGGAAAGTTGTAGCACACAGGAAGAAACGTGAGGAATCCACACACACTCATGCGCACGCAAACACACACAAACACACACGCGCGTGCGCACACACGCACACGCACACATTGAGAGAGAGAGAGAGAGAGAGAGAGAGAGATTGTACATCAGACTAGTGTCCAAGCAAAAGAAATTGATGATTAAACGATAGCACAATTTAGTTGCATACAAAATTATCAGTCTAAAGGTGACATTGGCAGCAGCAGAATTAATATCTGATAGTCATTTGTAATTATCATGTCTCGACATCGCATACTTGATGATTAACTATCTCTTGCAGGAAATTCAAAGGCGACAAATAGCCTATGAGAAAGCCCTGAATGTCAAAGGCATGCATGCACTTGTAGGAAGGTTTCCCAATTTGAATGGTTTGCATATGAGAGACCCTACACGCCTAGCTCTGATATTCTACTCTTTCTGGTACATAATAGTTTTAATGCTGTTTTGAGGTTAGGTAGTCCAACTACGGGTCCTATATCTCATAGGGACCAGCGGACCTCCCAGTCCACCATACTTGTGGAAGGTGTGTGAGAGAGAGAAGGATAAAGGGAGAGGGGATTTTCCCCAATGCCTCTAATGAGATTTGCATCCAACCCCCTTATGCAGAAAGTGGGTTTTCACTCATCAAGCCATCCCCTTTGATGGCTTATTATAATTTCAGTCCACAAAAAATTATAAAATAATAATCATCTTCCCGGCTGGAAAAGTCAGGTACAAAGGCTATCTATGCGGCTATGCTAAAAACGATTTTTATCTTCCCAAATCCCAAATCAACTCAGAAAAGGACAAATTCAAGAAATCGTTCAAGTGTTTGCAAAATTGCATCAAATCTCTTGTCCAAACAGAGGTACATGACTTGATGATCCTCAAGAAATTGAGGTAATGAAGATTAAGCCTCATGCCTCAGGCCTCAATGACCCCAGGTGCACCTGAATCATCCTTCAAAACTATAAAGAAGGCTGGTTTGAATGAATGTATGGTACACAGTAAATGCTAAGAACCAGATATAGGGCACCTTTAGTTTATATTTATTCTTTGACTCTCCACACTGCCGATGATGAACACAGAAACCTAACATGATGCATGGAACTTGTAATGCTCGGAGACAATAACCAGCAGCTGCGGAAAAGAATGTTACAAGAATTTTTGAGTGAAGATTTTGTTTCTTAAAATTATTGAGCATAATGAACCATGCATGAGCAATCAAAGGACTAACACATATTGCTCACTGAGAAGCATAACTGCACGGCTAAATTCTGTTGGCTCACCCTACAGGATGCCTCCAAATGCTATATAATACTCCAATTGGTTCCACAACTCAAATGTCCAAGTTTGCATTATGCACCTAAATTTTAACTGAAATTACACGAAAGCTCTCCTTGTCCCCTCTTCATCCTCAAACGTTATCACATTTCAGTGAGCTTCAAAGAAAACCAAATGGACATTCTGGAAACAATACCTAGCGTAGAATATATTTCTTTTTTTGATAGGGTATACATTTCTTTCCATACACATTTTTCTTTTATTTTCTTTTCCTTTTTATGTGTGTGTGTGTGTGTGTTTGGGGGATGTAATCCCCACTGCTTATCTCTGAATAAGAGCAAATTTCTATCAGGCACATAAAAGGCAATAGCTTACTTCTACAAAAGATCACGGATCGGAAATCAAGGATAACTCAGTAATTTGGATCAAACCTACTCATAGGTGTTGAAATATGACCTTTGCAGATGATACGCATGTGAACTCAGGAACTGAGCACGCGACATTGTTCATGTGCCTGCAAATCTCTGCAAATAAATTAAAAGCACATTAGAGTGCGACATTTATGAACAATTCACGGAGAACAATCATATATCAGTGATGTGGTATACTTTGGAGTGGATCAACAAGGATGCATCTAAAATGATTCATGGAAAACTACATATGGTGAAATGAGATCTCACGATGCAATGAATGTGCCAACAGTAACAGAACAAGCAACAATACCACAACACTTTCTTCACAAATCATAAGTTCATAACATTACAAAACTTCATATTCGAAGACAGGATAAAAAATAATTGAACTGATTCAAAGATAATTGTTACGCAGCAGGCAACTGAATTACTTCATTAGCAATTATTAAAGGGGCTTGGGGTTCTAAGGTTTATATTTCCAGACCTAAGATATAGCTAATAGGTGTAGCATGTGCAAGAGGGATCTTGAATTTTCAAATCATCTTTTGCTACATTTCGACTTGGCTGTGTCACTTTGGGCTTTAGCCTTTGGCTGTCTCGGTGTTCCTTGGGTTGTATTGTATCCTATTCAATGAGGAGTCATCTCCTATCTTGGGAGAGTTTCTTTGGCAAGAAGCCCAAGAAGAAGAAGGCCTTGGTTATACCTCATGTGATTTTTTGGGGTTATCTGGAAAGAAAGGAACCGAAGGGTTTTTGAGGGAATTGAAATCCCTCTTCAGGGATTCAAAGACAATTTTGTCACGTCTCTCTTCTTTTGGGTGAGTGGCAAGTTTAGCTCTTCCTCTTTTGACGTGGTAGATTTTGTCGCTAGTTTGTTTTTTGGATGTAACTTTGTATGGTGCTAGCTGAGCATCATTTCTTTTATCCTATTATTAATATGTATCCTTTTCCTATAAAATAAAATAAAAAAAGAATTGTCTTTGAATTACTTCATTAGCAGGCATTGTTGAATATCAGTCTAACAGCTATTGAATTATACATAATCCAACAGCAAGAAAGTGCAATAATGGTAGTATACCTTGAATTTTGGATGCAATACCATAAGCTGGAGGATTGAGAAGCAGATCTCTGACATACCTAAGACAACATTTCACATCAGTAAGAAAGAAAATTAGGGCAAGCTGCATATCTATCAATATAATTGACCTAATGATTGTAGTGTCAACTACAAGAATGCCCAGTTTACAACCAGAAAAATATCAACATATTTCATAGATGACTAATAAACCAAGAGATAATTAATGGAGATAAATCCCCCTGCCCCCCAACCTATGGAGGAAAAAAAGATGAATAAAAAATAAGGTCAAACTCATATTCCATATCTATACCAGTTTCATGTCAAAACCAGCACAAAAAAGCAATTGCCAAGTAGAGGCATCATAGCAGCCAAATACAATAGCAAACACAGAAGATCTATTCTTCCCTTCCTCCTTTAAGGTCCATATCTTCTGTGTCTAGGAACCATCCACTGACATAGTATCGCCGCCACCTCTCAAACTTCACCCCACAAAAAAAAAAAAAAAGGAATTTCCAAACTGAACATAACTATAAAGATTAATCAGTCACAGATAAAACAGATTTAATACTCACAACTGTGGCAAACCAGTGCAGCTTGATGGAAGTAGTACTTTTAGCAAGCATGGTATTCCCTCCGTTGGTATGGTGCCTTGAGAAATAACACAGAATAAAGTGAAACTGAAAGTGAAAGTGTCAAACTGAGACAAAGATCATGTGGGATGTTAACTAACCAATCTGTGTAGCGGTTCCTAGATGTAGAGGGCGGGGCCTTTTTTCAGAAGAAATGGCAATATTTCTGAATTCAACATCCTCATCAAGGCCGTAGACCTCCTTCACCTAAAGATTGGAGTGGAATAACAGGATGTCTAGAAGTATCAAAAGGCAAATTTAAAGTATATGCTCAAAAGTTTTGGAAAGAAGGGTTTAGAAAAATGTCAACCTTAATGAAAAGCTGTTTTACAGGGTCACCTTCAAACCATTCAAAATGTCTAGAACTACACTCTGCCCACAGTAAACCTCCCTCGCCAAATTCTCCCCATCGGCATGTTCCTGCAAAGGAGTACCTCCTTGTGAGACCAAAATTGAAAGACACCCATTCATACTTGCTTTTCCACCCACAAGCAACGAAGGAAAGAGATATGCAACCAGAGAACAAAACAGTAGAAAGATCTAGCTGTCCAGCACAATTCATGAAGAAAATGGTGATCTATGGTTACAAATATACAACACAAAAGGATATAGAAAAAATATTTACCATAGTGACTTGTGACAAAAGTACAATCACAGATGAATCAAAACAATGCCAAACATGAGCCCAATTCCATCAAAGAAAAGATACAAACCTGAGGAATTATTCTTCAATGACGCATGAAGAAACAAATAATGGCAACGACAAGTGCGAAGCTTCGTGACTAAGGCTTCTTCGGTCAGACCATCTTCAACAGAAAACGTCTTCAAAGTCTCCAAGATTGAGATTAAAGAATAACCTTTCGCAGAACGGGACACGCCTGAGAAAACATATGTATAACATAGTTTTATCAAAATTAGCAGGATCTCAAAAAAGAATGACATTCATAAAGGACATTTTCTGATCTAGATTACTTTCCGAAGAAAGGACCCTAGAAACACATAGGACTTATGAGCACATACATTAGAAATAACATCAACACAATTTCAGAAGACCATGAAAAGTGGAAAACTCATTAGAAAAAGAACAATCCAGGTTTAGTGATAGTAAAATATTGACATTGCTCCAATATGTAAAGAGATCAAAACATTAAAACGCTATCGACTGAGCTTTTATTAGCCACCTACCAACAACAGGCATTGGTTCTGGAAAATCAAGGTCACGGTCAACCCCAACATGTCCAAACACATAAGGGTTACCTGGATGTGCATGCCTGAATTTAAAATGACAAGGGTTAGAGCAGGAAAAAGAGCCAAAAGACCGCAAAGGCGCAAACCAAAAGCTGACAAAATGCAGTTTTGCACATCAAATAGGACAATATCCTCCTGTCAATTAAAAACATAGGCATCCCTGGAAGATGAGTTCGTTCAGAATTACAGTAAGGGTGTGTTTGGTGCAAGTGAAAATCATTTTTCAGGAAAACAGTTTTACTTGTAAAATGGTTTTCTAGGAAAATAAGTTTTCAAGTGATATTTTCACTTGTTTGGTAAATATAAACATACAAACCTCTCTTGGGCTGAATGAGAGAAAAAGGGAGTGAGAGAAAGAGGAGACGGATGAGAGAGAGTTGGATAGGAATTGAACTGTTTCCAATAGAGATAGAGTGAATGCGAGGAACCTGAGCTGTGAGGAGTAACATGGACTAGGAGGATATTGGATTTTCTTAAGGTTGGACCTAAGAAATAGTTTACAAAAGGAGGAGGAAAATGATTTTCCCCATCTTTTGGCCATCAAACACCTGAAAATGGGGAAATGATTTTCCTCCCCACCAAACACACCCTAAGTGTATTTCTTCTATGGGTGATATATTAACAACCATTGCAGAGAAAAATCTCTTAGGAAAGAGGCCAAGGGCCACCATCCTTGGATATTCAGTTTTGTTTACTAGTAGAATCTCAAAAAAAATGTAACATTTAAGTTGCACAAATACCACAATAAGATGAGAGAATAGCGGGTTGGTATTGAAATTACCAATACTCAGCACACATACCAATCAAACAAATTCTTATAAATCAAAAGATGGGAAGAAGGGGATGGGAGACAGTAGCCCATGGATGATACCTCTTCTCAAAAATAAATTTAAAGCTTAGAAGAAATACTGGAGCACTGAACCAATCAAATCATTTTCCGAGGCGCGCTCCCCCACACCCCCAAAACATTTCTACTCTCTCCGTTCCATGTTAATTTTCCCAAATGTCCTCTTTGACTAAGAATTTCTTATAGTATATTTTATCAGAAAATTACAACATTATATTCTTATGATAGTATCTTTCGTTATGAATCTAATGACAGTACTTTCGTATACTAGAATATTGTATATGTTGAGAAGTTAATGACATCAACGGACAATATGAAACGGAGGGAGTATAAGCAAAGTCTTATATCTAGAAAAGTGAAGGAGTGCCATTAGTGAGACAAAACAGTTTAAACTAGCATCCATCAGTATTTGGATGTGTGAAAGTGCGCATTAATATAATTCAAAACATCATTCACAATGTGCTAAGAAGCCAAAGTTAAGTAATTAGCTTAAATGATAAGTTAACAGTAATAATAACAAGAAAGGATCTCTAATCAGCATACAAAACATTCAATCGTTGAATATAAAACTGCAATTCAAATACAGCATAAATTACCCAGATATGAAACGACCCTTCCGAGAACGAGCTTGAGTTGGACCTTGTACTTCCTCAACTATGCACTACAATGAGAAAAAAAAGAAATTGTACAATTATTTTGACCAACAAAACCAATATGGACTGGTCCCTGACATATTAGAACTAACAAAACACATTTCCATAGCGACAAGTACATCAACTGGATAAGATTGAACCCATAACTTCAACATATGATTTCACAATAAAGAATTACCCTATATCTGATGCTCCGTTCTATGTCAGAAAACTTCTTCCTGACTTCCATTGACATTAATTTCATTTTCCTTTTGTTACTTCAGGACCATGAAGAAATCAGAGAAGAAGTTTATCTATCAACTGACTTCTAAGTTTGGCCAAATTCCATCAGCACATTAGGATAGTAACTGTTTCCCTAGGGAACAAGATAAATATTCGCCAGCTCATCGCTGTAGCTTCAGTATGCGATTAAATGTCCTCAGAGTTAGACAGAGAGAGGGGCAAACAAAGAATCTAGAGTCTTCTAATTAGAGGGAGAGGGGCGGAAACTTTTGGAGCACATTGAGAGAACCAACATGCATTAATTCAATGTCTCAACAATCGCTTTCTCTGCTGAGTTCTTCCCAGTAGAAAAACTCACAAAATTATTCTTCTTCATTCCAAATTAAATGCGAGATTAATTGCAGATATTGCAGTGTGAAAATGCAGAACTCAGGGAATCCTTTACACTTGAGATACTCACTACAGAATAGCCGTTGCGTGTCAGGTCATCCAGAGTTTGTTGCAAATTCTGCAAAAGTGAAAAAAGAACTGAGCATCTGTAAAGAAATGGTGAACCCAACAAGCAACCACAGAAGTACAAGCTATGTGAACCAAACACAAAAATTTGACAGCCTTCCATATGTCAAATTGATTCAAAGTGTCCTTCAATCTTTTGGAGACATTGGCATAGCCTCTCAGGATCATGTACCTCAAATGTCATATTAGACGAGGGATAGAGAGAACTTGGCACCTATGGAGGCCCCAAAATAAAAGACAAAATACATGATCTTCAGCATTTTGGAAAAAGAAATATCTAAGATATTCCAATAGACCATATGCTTCAGTCCAACTCTCCCAATGTCTAGGATCATTTTCAACAATTTAGAGCTCCTTATACATTATCATACAGTCAGGCGCCTAAAGTAAAGCCCCAAAAATGAAAAATCCCAAGACAACCCTAACGAAATTACATGGTTTACATTGACATTAAGAGAGGCAATTTGAAAACAGGGTCTAGCCTGCAAGAATCCCAAAAGCAGCAACTATAATTCAAGATTTTTGATATTTTGAGACACATGCCTGGTTAGTCAGAAAATGAACATCGTGTGATCTTCCCATCCCCTATAAATGTTTCAGGAGTCCATAGTGCAGTATTACTTCGATCACACTTCAAACACAATGAAATAGTGCCATGGAGGCTTTATCCCTATTTTGAAATGCATTGAGATATTTAGAACCTCATAGCATGTTAGAAAGTAGAGTGGCGAAACCTTTACAAGAAAAATGTTGACATTGTGAAATCATTGAACTCTGCCCCCTTTTTTGGGGATAGGAAAAAGATATGTATAATAATAGGACTAAAAGAATTGATGTTCAACTAGCACCAAACAAACTACTACAAAGATATGTACAACCAAAAAACAAAATGTCCACAAAATCAACCACATCAAAAGAGGAAGAGCTCAACTCCCCATTCACCCAAAAGAAGAGAGATTTAACAAAACTGTCTTTCAATCTTTGAATGAGGATTTCAACCCCCTCAGAAACTTTTTGGTTCCTTTCTTTACAGATGGAAAAAAAAAAAAGGGTTATACGGTATACCCAAGGCCTTCTTGGGTTTCCTACCAAAGAAACTCTCCCAAGATAGGAGATGGATCCTATTGGATAGGATACGACCCAAGAAACACGCAAACAGCCAAAGGCTAAAGCCCAAAGAGACCTAGCGAAGTCACAACGAAGCAATAGATGATTTGGAGATTCAAGATCCCTCTTGCACAAGTCAAGATGCTCTTGCGTGTCCCTTCCCAAACAAAAGAGGCAACCTTCAAAGGGGCAAAAACCTTCCATATAATGGTCGATGGAAAAGTTCCAACCTCTAAAAGATGCAACAGTGTAGAATCTAAGCTACGATGATTTGAATAGTAGGAGCTCACAAGGGAGGGGGGAGGGGGGGGGGACAACAACAAGAACACCAATCATCTTAGTCAATACCCATCTCATCATGTCTAGTGAAGAGTCCCCAAATTTGGTCTCATTAAGGCCATTAAAAAAAGTACCAAATAGCCTTCATCAGCAAGCTCATCCGTTACAAAAATAGGAGACCAAACATTAGACCCTACAAATTGCTCCCGATAATCTGCAACAGAAGTATTTCTAACCACCACGAGAATATAGAGAGTAGGGAAGAGATCTTTCAAAGAAGCCTCAAAGCACCAACAATCAGGGGAAAAGGAGATGGTAAAACCATCGCCAACAATAAAAGAAATATGTGGATAGAAACACTCCCACCCGTCAATGATATACTTTTAGAGGCTACAACCATAACAACCATTGGGTATAGAGGGTACCCACCCAGAGCCCACTTCACCGTATTTGACTTAATTACCTTCCTCCAAAGATTACCCTACTCATTCATGAATCTCCAGAACCACTTCCTGAGAAGAGCCTCATTACAAAGACAGAAATCTCTCACACCAAGTACCCCTATTGAACTATGTTTCGTTTCACTCCACAAAATGTTTAAGGTGTTTCAAGATTATCATCAACAATTAAAGCATATGGAAGTGCTTTACTCAGTTGTAAAACCAGTCAACTTTCAGTATGAGGGGCGTGTATAAATACAAACCCCACATGGCATCTACATATCTCCCGGTACCTGTTAAACAAAGCATTTTACCTCCGAAGTCCAAACAAATACTTTTCACATCATATGATAAAACAACTAAGGTGCAAGGACAAGAATGAATCATAGAAATAAGCATCAATATCCAAGCATTCATTGAATTTATCCATATAGAAAACAAGCATGCACACTAAAAACAAGGACATTAATATTTATAACAATAAGATATAAGAAAGGGTCTTATGTTAAACAACCAGGACTAAATAGTCCATATTACTTCTTAATCTTCTTGACACTAGACTAGCTAGAATGAAGACAAAAGGCCATAAAATAATGAAACTACAAGGAAGAAAAATGAAGATGTTTCAATACCACCACTGGACAACCAGCTCTCGGGATACTATCTGAGCGTAAGCCACCAAACGGATTCAACCCAGCATATTCAACAAGAAGACAGGCATCAATGCCAATGGCTTCATAAAATTCCCCAACCTAAAGCAAGAAAAGATAACAACCAAAAAATAAAAAGAAGCTTAGGACATAATGCATTTGATGCAACAATAAGAAATAATCCTTGAATTAAAGCACAGTAAACTGCAAAGATAAGGGGATTGAGGTCAGGGATTTGAGATGGAAGCATACTCTACATAACAAAACTTCACGTGGAAACTTCGACTTGAACTGCAGCATCTCCCAGTTGAGGGTGCCTTCTTTCAGACTGTGTAAAGCAATACAACTTAATTTAACTTTTGAAATATATTAAACGAGACCACTTTTAGGGTAAAGCTCTTATTCACTATTTATACTTCAGAATTAAACATGAACCAAAACAAGCTCTTTCGTATATGAAAGAAAATATTCTTTAATAGACACAGTTGTAGAAACAAAGAAGAAAGCACCCCAAACAGAAAAGTACTGGGGGGAGAATAAATATTTTGTTAGCGTACCTCCCATTCTTCAAGTTAACATCCAGTCCAAGCAAATTGGAGTACACAAGTCTCTTAAGAAGTTGAATTGTTGAAGGCTTTCTGCACATCTCCAACCTCTACATAACCAAAAAAAAATACAAGGGGGAAAAAGAAAAACACAGCCACATATAAGCTAGGTCTTTGTGCAGGCATAGCTGCGAGTCCATGCATAAAATATTGGATAGGCACAGTACAAATGCAAGCAGGCCATATATATAGGAAGGGGATGCATTGTTCATTATCAATCAAAAGGCATACAATAAACAAACCTCCTTCCACCACAAAATGTGGGAAATATCTTTCTCGTCCAACACCTTTTTCCATTCCCTAGCCTTTTTTGTTGTTCTAGCCCCTTTCAGCACTTTTGTGTCTCTGAAACAATGGACTTGCTCACACTGACTATTGCTGTAAGCCAAAAAAAAAATACAAACGCACAAAGCAGTTGATTTCATCAGAAAGACAAAGAACTATGATGTTCCTTCAACGTAGAAGGAACTAACGCAAATAGGTTGGGAACTCCAAGAGAACAGCAGAACAACCAGTCAACAAAAAAAATGCATATCTATTTCACAGCATACAAAACAATGATGTGTGACAAGAAAATACATAGTCAGCTTGCGTTTGAAGTCCCAGGTCATATTCATAGATATTAGTTTCCTTGTTAAAATCCAAAGCCCACTATGGAACTTTAAAAACACACAAAGAAACACTTCTCATTCAATTCAGTGAAGCATAGCCCACTTCTCATTCAATTCAGTGAAGCATAGCTCATATGACCAGAGTCATACAAACAGGCTCACTATTTTTCACATGTGTGCAAGCCAATTCAAGGAAATCCTGGCTGCCATGTGCTTCAAGTGCAAAGAATATGTCAACTCCTCCGTGGCCCATTTCTAGAGCTCCTATGGACAGGTTGGAGTTCTTTGGGGCTTTCTTGTCTTGTGGATGAGCAATGTTCTTCTGGGAAGAAATCTAATTCATCGCCTTGCATAGTAGGATTCTTGGCGACTAATCACTAATCAAACCAAAAACCAAAACTGATCATCCAAAATACCGCCACAAGGCAAGGTATGGAGGGGCTAGTTGTAGCAATCTTTTACCCCTAAATTTTGCAATTTAGAGATACTGGTTTCAAATGACCCAAGATTAACTTTCGCTAATTACTACCTCATAAGAAAGAAGCTGAGGAGGATTCATGAGTCATTTTACTTTAGTCCATTACAATCTAAGTTGAAAAAATAAATACTCTTTCCAACTATCCAAATCATGGCCACATTCTTGGCAACTAATCATGGTCAAATATTCAGACCAAGTACTATTCAGACCAAGTACTTGGGTTTCTCACACGACTAAAACTAATATTCAACACAGCTTCACCGTGCAAGGAGAGCCTTCTTTAAAGTAAAAACACAAGATTACTGAAAATGCCTTCCCTAAAAACAGACAATCCAATCTTTTGCCCTATCCAAAGAAAGGATCTTTAGAAGGCAGCAAAGCGTATTTTTAGTAAAAAAACAACCATCTCACAAACACAGCCTCATTCCCCCAACCAAGAACAATGAAGCCATTGGAAAGCCCGCTAAATTCGTCAATACTCATTCATGGGAACTCTAGCACCTAGCTGAACCCTGAAACAACTAGCCTTGGAAACTACAGTCCCAAGCTACAACACTAACTCCACAACCACGACAGCATATACTAAACTCACCTTATTAATTAGTTTAGTACAAAAGCGAGGTAATGGCACAATTCTAATTTGCATGCAAGGCAAGGCAGAACTCTATGTCCTTAACTAGGTGAGTCTTCATAGACAGTCCAACAGCACTTACAGTCCAACCGGAATACACGCGCATAACTGAAATCATGCTAAACAGTAAACAAGTTGTCACTATATTCACTGTAACTTTACAACAGGAAGAAAGTTCGCCCAAAATGGGGTTTTACACACTTCACCCCCTGCCCTATTTTTCCTCTTTCCTACCCACAACTCAAAACCATAAATTCACACACAGAGAGAAAAAGAGAGAGAGAGAGAGAGTACAGGCGAAGGTGGGATGCAGCGAGAAAAGGGTAAGTGTAGACGTGAGAGCGAAGAAGAAGCGTAAGAGGCCGCCATTTGGGCATAGAAACCGCGACAGCCTTCATTGTGAACCAGTACATATGCAAACTTCCTTCGCCACTTTCAATCCTTCCTCTCGTCTGTAATCGTAATAATAATAGTCGAGAGAAAATTACAAAACCGCACTCTTTGAAGATGCAGAATAACTGAATAAAGCAGTTGAATTTAAGTTGAGTTACTGGAAGAATTAGGATGAAGACTTGCTTGCTTTATGAGTGACTTGTCTGTCTCACTCTCTGACAGTGTCTAGCCCCTGCGACTGTCTGGATGCCTGTGTCATCACACAACACGACATTTGAACCTCCCACTAACCGCTCAAATCGAAGAATTCTTCCACTTTATTTTATTATTAGTACTTAGACCTGTGCATTGCGCAAATAAATATATGTATTGTTGAAAATATTACTGAAATTATATTTAAAAGAATTAAGAAAAAATTAATAATGAAAAATAATAAAAATAGTTTTCTTATTTAAAAGAATAAAGAAAAAAGAATAGTGGATAAAAGAAAAAAAAAGAAAAGAAAGAAGAAATCATTAATGCAAAGTGCCACATCAGCTCCCCCTTTCACTGACGAGAAGGTAAGTCCGCCTAACTCAGAGGCAGGGCGAGAGAATGCGGCCATTGAGGGTCGAACCCATGACTAAGCAAACCTCCCCTCTATCAACTGAGCTACACGACGTGGGGAATATATATATAAATAAATATATATATATATATATATATATATTTAGGTAGCATTTTTCTGAAAATTTAGTCGTACTAAGGTTATCCACAATGACATTCTCCAAAATAAATAACACCAAGTACATGAATAGTAGGTTTAATATCATTTTAATGGGTAGTGGAGAATGTGTATTGTTAATGGTGAAAAATGGATTGAAGAATGTGGTAAAAAAACAAGTTGGGTAGAGGTAATATTTTATTGTATTGTAAGATCCACTTGTAATATTTATTTGTTTTCAATAATTAATAAAAATTGAATAATTTACAATAGATAAAATATAAACAAATAAATAAATTATTGAGAAGCATTTACTAATAAATATTTTTTGATAAGGATTTTGAAGGCAGTCTCTTCTTCAATAGCCTCATCAGTTGCAGCATCAAGCTCTAGATTTTCATTATCCTCGTATGGATGGTAGACATTTTTTGATAGGGATTTTGAAGGTAGTTTGTGGATAGGTGTTTTCAAATTGTTTATGGTTGATATATGTTGTCCCCTTTGGTAGTAGTATATATATAGAAAGGAAGTAGTTGTAAGGTGAAATATGTTTTTAAAGTCTGCATTATTGTGATAAGTATACATCGGTCTTTAATTTCACAATTTGAGCAGACAACACATGAAATTGACATAATTGCTTGCTTTTCAGAAAGAATTGACAATACACTGAAGCTTTAGGTCAAGTTTGTACATAATTGACAACTTTTCAAACGAAATTGACTATACTTTGAAGCTTTATGACATTTTTTGGATGTAATTAACAACACCATGCATCTATTGTCATAGGCAGGGTATATTGCAAAAATATGTAATTCAACAGTGTGTCGATACTAAACATAATTATAAGATAAATTGTAAAATGAAAAATAAATTAAGTTAACAACAACAAAGTGAAACAAGTCATACATGCTTACAACATAAAGGAAAACGATGCAAATGATTAACAAAATAAACTAACATAAAGTCTATAGTGGTATCTTTTTCAGTCGTCGTTCCTGCTTAATCGCTCAAAGGCCTGTCTCCGTAGTTTCATATACATCTCTCTTTCTTGGTCGTCCAATATCTGAGACATGTCCATTTTAATGATTCGCAAATCCATATCTCATTCCTTTAACTTCAAAGTTTGAGATTTTCAACTCTACAAGCCTTGCAAGTGTCTCGACCCTAGTATCATTCTGTCTTAACATTAAATTCAGTTGTTGGATAACCTCAGTCGATGGAGCGCCACTGTTAGACGATGAAGCCTTGCCTTTACCCTTCCCCTTTCTTTTTGCAGCATTCCTTCCAATTGGGGGACTAGTAGGTGTTTGGATAGGAGGTTGTTCTTCCTCATCCGCATCAATTGGAACACAATTTGAATTTGAACCCGAACTTGTGTATGCTCCACTGGTTGTGTCCTTCGTTCCTTTAGTGCATGGTGCCATCCAATTCTCTTCTCCGTTCAGGTGCATCTTCCATTCATCTTCATCCCGCAATAGTCTCCAACAGTGGAGAAACGTGAAGTTGTACTCATGAATCTCTTTGTATGTAACCATGGCTTCTCTGATATAATCGGCCTCATTACAGCCACTCGGGTTGCGACGAACTTGCTTTGCGTACTGGTCGCAGAACTTTGTCATAAATTGTTTGATCCTCTTCCAGTAGCCCATCATGCTTGTTGCAGTCCTACCGGTTGGCCAGCTAACATTCGGATACTGCATCTTGGCTTCGTAAAAGTACTCTCACATCCTTTTCTCGAAATGTGCTGCCTTCTAACCCGCATCGGTAATATGATCCTTGTTCACATTTAAACATGCTCTGATCACTATTTTGTCCTCCTCGTCGATCCACAGCTCTGAGACTGTTTTAGTTAACGAGGGTTGTGATGGAATAACCTCGTTTCCTTCGTCTGGAACAACGAACGACTGACTCTAAGATCCCAAGTGAACCACATCATTTTCATCATCAGCAAAAAATCTAATGAATGATCTTGAAGGAGGAAGGGAAATTGTCGGGTTGTTTGGTTGGAAATAATTTTGTGGGTTGGAAGTTTGGGAAAGATTGTGGTAGTAATCCACATTTAGATCATTTTCATAGTAACTATCATATTGAGGATAATAATCTTCAGGACTTCGAATAGGATAGGATCTTTGAGAATTTTGTTGATTATTCGCAGATCACCTATCCATTTGGACAAGGGTGAATTTTTTTACGGTTTTGCTAATTGTCGCCTTAGGGGTGATGGTTAAGAAACAATCATAGTTATTTTTTTATTTGTAAAACACTACATGACATTACCATTTGAAGTAATATTTAGAGTTTTGACCAAATAAAATTTTTAATTGCATAAATATTAGCTTTCGATAAGATATGGGTTTTGAGGAGCGTTTAACATTTCATATAGCATTTGGTGAAATGTTAATAAAGTCAACGTTTAACATTTAAAGTAGCGTTTCATATTTTTTGGTCAAAAAATACACTTTGAACTATCTTTGGAAATTATCTTTATCCTTTTATCTCTATTCACATTAATCTAACTGTAAAAATTTAATCCTATTTTTTCATATTTACTTATATATATATACTAGAGAAAGTACTCGTTCAAGGCACGGGCTCCATTTGCGCTCTCAAAATGAATCTATATAGGAATTTTATTTGGAATTAGGAGGGGTTGAAGAAGCTGAGTCATACAGACAACAGCAGCTCATCCAGATTTAAGTCAGTGGGATAGCAAACTACTTCGCCAGCAAGATTTGTAACATTGCAGCAGCTGTCAATATGGGCTATACTTAGCTACTAGCTTGTATTGCTGTAGTTTGTTTCAATTGGCAGTTTCTTGAAGTCTTGTAACCATAGTTATGGTTGAGTGATGCCTTCAATAAGGAAATTGATGTGAATAAGCTCCTTAAAGCCCTTGATTTTTAGTAATCAAAGCAAGTTTCAAGTCAACAAATTTGAGTGAAATCATCAATAAAGTGAGCTATAGAATTAACCAATATTAGCTTCCAATTATTTATCTGTACAGCTAAGAATAAAAAATGTGTAATACAAACAAGAATTCAAAATTCAGAATTGATAGCCAACTTACCGCAAGAGAGTTACATGAGTTGAGTTTTGCTTGGCCGCTATTAAATGTCGATGATGCAAACCCATTCGCAATAGGAAAGGCCATAGAAGGTAGAACGTGAGCATTTTTTTGAGGAGAGAGAAGAAAGTGAGGAAGATGGAAAACTTTTTGTTGGTTGTGATGTTACTCCATTTCTGCCAAGATATCAACTTGCTCGGTTGTCTGTTCATCCAGGTTCACTGATAAAACTTGCCATATACACAACACAAAGTTGGCATAGTAAACTTTTAATTCTCCATCGTAGAAAAGGATGTGATTGATCATAAACAAATAAGTGTTCCTTAGGACTCAAATCATGCTAACAACCATGGAAGCACTTTTGATTCTTTTCCAAGTGCTAACTTTTTTGTACAGCTTATGCAGTGTCGATTAACCGTTCGTACTCCCAGGTAGAACTCTATTCTCTTCTTATGGTTTCAAATTTAATATGAAAGTTCATCCCTTGAGATCTTGCAACTGCATACATATATGTCTTTATTAATGGTGTTGCAAGTTTTTTTTGTTATATTCAAATTTTTGTGGCCACCAACTGTTTGATCAAATGTTTCACTGAACTTAGCATGTTTATTTTGATTACATCTGTTTATCTTGAATGCCCATCAAGTGCTTGGTGAAATGTTTCATCTATTCAAGTGGGCTTGCAAAGCCTCATCTTAAAATTGCTCTTTAAGAAATGCTACCAACTTTTGCATATAATGAATTTGGGATTAAGAAGCTAGAGGCTCGTCATGTTCATCCATTTCAAAGTGTATGTAGTACTTGCCTACATAAAGCCTGCCAGAACCTTTTGAGTATGAATCCTGTATTGAAAACCCAAGATAAGCTTCTTTGATTATGGGGTTTTCTCTTTACTCATCATTACTATTGCTTAATGACAGTAAGGCATGCCAAGTTACTTCTTATGCCCGCCTACATTTCACTATATCAATGTTCTATGAATCAGGGGGAAGCTCCATAGGTGATTTTCATGGTAGTTACATGCTTGAACTGAATAATTGATGATGAAATGGAAAAAGCTATAGAAATCAACTAAATTAGCATTGTAGTTTTGTAGTTAGACATAAATGGTTTGCTTAGAATGGAATATTCTCTAAATGATCACAAGCAAGGAGTTATTAGTTACAAGGACAAAAGTCTTATTTAAGTGAGGTCAAGCATGAGTTGTGATCTTGAGATTGCCCCTTTTTATAAATGAGCGACTTGCCCTTACTATCTTTTATTACAAGTTTTGATTACTCACCAACAATGGTGGATATAGAAACCTGACATAATGTTGTCCTACTTTTCAATTATATGGTGGATAATGGTGTGCCATTTTTTGAGTTCGATAGATGTTAAATGTTAACGAGTTTTTGACATTAACTGAATTGACCGACTCGAATTTACCCGGACCCCAATTTTGGCCAGCTAGGGTTGGAGGGTGTGGAAGACCAGACAGACCAGAAATACAACTAAGTAAATTCAAATCTTTGCCTTAAATCTGTTATCAGAAAACATCTCCAATGTCTGTTGCCTTGTCACTTCAATTCGCTCAAATGGTTGTTTCTCCTGCAACATAAAGCATAATAAAAACAATCAAACATGAATTGAAGAGCCAAGGCATAAAGAGAAACATCCATACACCTTTAAAAAAAAGTTGTTTTAGTATAGGGGGCACTCATTTCTTTAAACACATCCTCCTGCCTAGGAAACATGTAGCAAAATATATATATAATGAATCTAAGTCATTCATTTAACTTGATCGGCAACTATTTGTTTCTTTTCAATAAGGACTTTGTTGCCTCAGTATAGAGGGAGGGGAGGAGTGGGCAGTTATCCAGAGAAGTATAATATTGTCACTGACAGTCCATTGGCAGATCCACCACCGTTCTCAAATGTTATGGTCCTCCAAAACCATCCCAAAACCAACCTTTTCACCTTTCAAGTCTTTTTTATTCACATTTTAGACAAAGCATGTTGCAAGAAATCCATACAACTCCCTTGGCAATTGCAAATGGGTTTTGAATTACAATTTTCCAAATTAAACCGCCTCTTTCCAATTTTTTTTTTTTAAAATTAAACGTTACCTTACATTGGAACTTGTTCAGGACAGAAACTTTCCTAATGCTCTTCAGTACCTGGGGGGAGCAAAAGAGGATTAAACAGTGGGAGTTGTTAGAAGCTAAGAAAGCAAATTAAATCACTGAATAAATCAGTGCAAAGATATGTAATGGTATTAGATAGATATCAAACAATCCATCAAATTGAATTGACTAATTTTAAAACCTCGAATATGGTGAAATCATCAGTCAGTGTGACCTCTGCACCTATTTTCGCCACCATGAGCCCATGCAAGGAAGTGTCTGCACCTAGCTGCACTACAAACAAACCCTAATTCAGGAGCTAAAGCCCTAATAAAAAAATCAATATGATCACCTAACTTTTAATTATAGCAATACTAACATTATCAATTAGAGTCAGTAATTACACAATTGCAATAGTTATAACTAAAATCCAGCAAAAATCTACTCAAAACAAACATACAATCTATGGAAGACACATTTCATATCATAAACAAATGAAGTGTACTCTAATGCACAAATAAAACCAATTCATCAGAAGCTAAAAACCAAGGCAAGCATTTGAACGCCCAATGTTGAAATATCAACATCAGAAACAACACAATTGCAGTACTGATAACTTCACACCATACACAAAATTAAACGTCGTATGTTCACATAAATTGGTGGCAGTTGAAACTAAAGTTTCAAGTTTTGTTAAATTTTATACATAGTTATCATGGTTCCTGAAATGCATTTTTCTTCATCTTCATGTGCACTTGCATTAATAAATTTAGAAAAGGAAAAGGAATCAATACCTGAAAATTTTGACTAACAGGTCAAATTAAGAACATTAGCGGTGACTGAAGATGAAATTTGGCAAAAATAACCTGAGTATATTGAGGAAATCGCAGTTAGTACAGGAAACCAAGAGAAAAGACAGGCGAAAGAGATGGAGCAATTCTGAGGATTTGTATGACCCTGCTAAATTGGTTGCCAGTTGTACTCCAAGAAGTAAAACAGAGATACGTTTAAGCTTGAGTAAAAGTTGGGCATGTTTTTTACAGCCCAATATAACCTAACACTCTAAGCTACAAAAGAAAAGTAGATCACAACACAGGACTTATTCCCTTTTACTATATAGTAAAGGATATATATTATTTTCATGAAATATTCAAGATGTCCTTACTATAAATATCCTAAAATAGAGTTTTTTTTTAAAAAAATTTATTTTTAAAAGACTAAAAATCGCCCCATCTGGCCATCTCCCTTTCTTCTTCCACCTTTGTTTTGTTCTTCAAAAGCGGTGAAAGTCCACCCCTCTTTACACTCCTTCCATTGCTATTTAAGCAGCGAAAAGAGAAAGCGTCCATTTTTCAGATGACGATTGAGATACTGAAAGATGACCACCACCAACTTTGCCTTAAGTGGCTTATGGGGTTGGTGCAAGAAGTTGGGATTTCCCTTTTCGATATGTTGTTAAAGATCCAGCTAAGCATTGTGCTATTCTTGAAGCTATTGGTAGTGTTATGTTGACATGACTTTCGTGGTTGTGGTGGTGGTGGTGTTGTTGGAGTTGAGGAGAGAGAAAATGACAGATTAAGGACGATGATGATAGAACTGTGAATAAGAGAAAGAAAAGGGGAGGTAGTGTAGTGTAGTATTTTTTTAAAATAAAAAAGTAGGGGTGCTTTTGTCTAACCATATTAAAATGTTGGGGTAATTTCGTCCCAAATTTTATATCAACAAAGGTTACTTAGGATAAATATAATTTCCTAAACATTTGTGTTAAAATCCTCTTTTCACAAAACTTGGTAGAGGTTAAATGTTATTAATTCATTTCCAATCTTTAAAAGTAAATTGTTGTGAGTCCATTCTCTTATCTCATCTAAAACTTCACTTTCTCTCTCCATTTCTTTCAAATTCTTCTGAAAGATAATCTCAAACTAATACTATGTTGGATTTTGAACATTTCTTGGTCGTATGAACTTCAAATGTGCATCCCAAATATTCATCACTGTTATAGAAAGTTATTTGATACTCATAACTTTCAAATTATTAAAATTTATTTTAAGTAAATTAATTGAATTAAAAAATAAGGTTGGAGACATAAGATTTAATCTTCAAATCCCTCCATTTTTCCAACCAACCGACACCATGGTTGCCAGCATGGGAAAAGCTCCATCATTACCGACATAAACTAATTGTGGAGTTCAGAAATTTCAGCTTCAGTAATCAATCATCATCACCATCATATTGAATATGGACAGAGTAGGTATTGTTAGATTTAGTCTCAAAGTTAAAGTGTTTTTGCAGCCTTGGTTAATTGTTGGGAACAACTTAGTATCCCACATAGGAAGAATAATCTACTTTAAATGGTAGAGCTCACTTAGCATATTTGAATTAAAGGAACCAAGGGTCGGCTTAGTGGACCACATGCATGTGCAACTTGTTTATTCCGCATTTTCCATGTTTTTATCCCCTTTATTTATGACTTTTTGCTTGTTTTCAATAATTAATTTAGGAATTATTATCATATTTATATTTATTTTACAAAGTTATTAGATTTTTTTCATTTTCGTTCTTATTATTAGAAAATGAAAAAAAAGATGTCAATTATTAAAAGAAAAGAAAACAAATCACAAATCCTACCCAAAATCCCTCCTTAACCCATCTTCTTCTTCCCTCTTCCCAGCCCAAACTCTTCTCCCTCAGCCCAATTACCCAACCCACCTTCACTCTTCCAGTCTAAAACCTATTCCCTCTTAAATCCGCCTAACCCCTAACCCAAACCCTAATCTCTCCTATCCATTAACCCGAACCCTAACCCTTTTCCCCTCTTTTCTTCCAGCTGAATTCCCCAACCTAAAACCCCTAATTTCTCTTCTCTTTTTCCATTCCTCACTCTCTCTCTCTTCATTTTCCCCCTCATTTATCACATTCATTTTCTCTCTCTTCCTCTTTTTTTCCTCTCTTTTCGTCCCTTCTCTATTTACTCTCTGACTCTGCCCCCACCCCTCTCTCTCTCTCTCTCTCTCTCTCTCTCTCTCTCTTCTCTCTCAGATAATCCAAGGGAAAAGTACAATAAGCAGCAGAGGTTCAGAGCTCCATCCACCATCATTGTATACACCACCATCTTCGCACCCAAGCACCAAAGAATTCGTCAATTGTTACCGTCGAACCGGAGAAGAACGAAGGGCCAAGATTGAAGATTGGGATTCGATTTGGCTATAAAAGCAACGGTAGAAGACATATTTGGGTATGGTTGGTTCTGGGGCGTGACAACCCGGGCCTCCATCCAATTTTAGGGTTTGTTCATAGTTTAGATTTAATTTTAGGTTTAGGGTTTTATTTACTCTTTTAATTATTAGTTCTGATGTCTGTAGTTATTTTAAGACTGTTTTCATGCTATTCTCCATCCAATTTTAGGGTTTGTTCATAGGTTAGATTTAATTTAGGTTTAGGGTTTTATTTACTCTTTTAATTATTAGTTCTGATTTCTGTAGTTATTTTAGGACTGTTTTCATGCTTTATTTTGTATATTAGACTTGAGATCGATTGATAGTTAGGGTGTGTTTGGTTGGTCAATAACCCCGAGGAAATGGTCAATTTTCCCGGGTTGACTTAACTTTCCCATGTTTGGATGCGGGTTGACTTCGGGAAAGTTTTCACGATGGACCTACCATTTTCTCCATTTTTCTAGGGAAAATTTCCCTTAGGGATGCTAAGGGAAATTTTTCCCATGGGAAATTTTCCCCGGGAAAAATTTCTTTGGGGTTCTTACCAAACACTCCCTAGGTTAATTTCATGTTTTAGATTTAATCTCCCTTCTTTGAATTTTGTTATTTTTTTGGGATTGATTTTTATTGGTTGTTTCTTGAATGATGGTTTGTGATTGATTTTTGAGGAAGTGCTTTTTGTTTGTATCTCATTCTCTATTTCCACTTCCTTTTCCTTCTCTGTTTCTTCCGTCTCTCTGTCCCCTGTTTTTTTTTTCTCTCTTTTGTGTTCTGTTTTCGTCCCCTTTTCCCTGTTTCATCCCTTTTCCCCTTTGTCCCGTTTCGTCATTGCCTCCCTCTCCTCTATTTCTTCTTTTTTTTTCCCTCTTTCCTTTGCATTATTTCGATTAGTAGGAATTATTAGGTGGTAAATTGTAGAGATTCCTTGTTTGTTTTCTGGTTTTAGTTGAGTCCTAAGTTAATGTTATGGGTTAGATTCAATCTAGGTTGGTATTGGTTATTAGTGTTGAATAAGTTAGGTTAGTATTAGTTAGGTTTAACGGTCATTAGTTAAGTTTTTCCATCCTTACACAATATATAGCACCCTCAAGGGTTGTATAGGTCGTGCTCTCCACACTATGGCCTAAAAGGCTATAGATCGTGCTCAAAACTCCCCTAGTGACATTAGGGGATCCTTCCTTAGCATAATCTCTCACACTATGGCCTCAAGGGCCACAAATCATGCTTAGAGTTCCTCGGTGATATTAGGGAATCAACGGTTATCCTTGCATACTATTTAGCCTTTAAGGTTGGATAGGTCATGCCCCTGCACACAATGCAACCCTTAAGGCGCTACATCAGCCGTGCTTTTATATACCATTTAGCCTTAAGTTCTAGAAGGGTTGTGCTCCACCACACTATAGTGCCAAGGGCTATAGGTCGTGTTCAGGATTCTCCGACAATATTGGGAATCATCAGTCGCACTTGCACACTAACAACCCTGTAAGGGGAACAAGTCGGTCGTGATCCTCCACATTATGGTCTTAAGGGCCAAAGGTCGTGCTCAAAATCCTCTAGTAATCTCGTGGGATCCTCGACACTTTATGATTGCTCCTTCCACACCATATCTATAAGGGATATAGGTTGCGCTCAAGTTCTTCGATGATATAGAAGAAGCATTGACCATCAATGGCCACTTCCTGCACACTAGCTAGTAGTAGAGGTTGCAGATCGTGCTCATACATTGCTTAATGACGTTAAGCAACCCTCGGTCGTCTATGGCCACCTCTTCCACACCATAGCACAAAATCCTCCAACAAAGTTGTGGAATCCTCCGCCCTCTACGGTCACTCCATCAACACTATAGCCAAGGCTATAGGTAGTGCTGTAAACATCCCGAAAAATATCGGGAGCCATCATCCCTCACCCCCTCTTGCATACTACCTAACCCTCATGGCAAGGGTTAAAGGTAGCCCTTTTATATTCGAGAATTTTTCCTTGACACCTCATTGTATGAAGAAATTTCAAACTGTTCTTTTTGAAGATTTGAAATTGGAGGCATTATCAAATGGAAGAATGGAAAAAATATGTGGTTGTTAAAGCATAGCATGACAACATTATCATGTGAGCATGAAGCATTTGTCATAGAAGAAGATTCTTAGACAAGCCTCTGCTTCTCCAGTTTAAACAACAATTTAATGGAGACTTTCAACTCGTAGAAATAAATGTTCGGGGTACAAGGCTAAAGAATTACATGAATTCATGACCCATCTTGAATCAAGGTAAACCTTGATGAAATCCAAGCCATCTTTGATATGTAACTCCCCCGAAAGGTTGGGAAAATACGAAAAACACAGGGTGTGTGGCTATACCCCAAAGGGATCTGTGTCCTATACTACGTACGACCAAACCTTAAGAACGTTCCAATTACGAAACTTTCATAAACAATAAGCATTCTTGAAGCGAAAAAGCTCATCAATCACAACCAAATTACTAGTCCACACCAAGGCACGCTTCCATTCCTATACGTGGCGAACACAAAGTGGCTTGCATGTTGCATATGGCATACCCTAATCGAAATTAAGCCTTGACACTTCAAACCAAAAGTCGCTCCCTGCGACCTCGAAGGCAAATGCATCTTGGTGGAAAGGTGAGGAACTTTCTCACCTTGATTACTCGCCCTGTGCATCACCATTTGAGGTTGTATTGCTCTATGTATCATATATAGCTAGAGGTTGAGGAACTCTCCCGCATAAACATACCCAATGATGGAATGTGAGTTATTTGTCGTAAGAAGATAAGTTATCTGATTGGAGATATTCCAACTTACCACTCATAAAGGCAAGGAATGCTGACAACTAGGTTTTACAATATTAGGCAAAATTTTTCAAAGAAAAATAAGGTATGACCTGAATTTTTAAGAGAAGTCCTTGAGTCACACAAAGCTTGTTTCAAGGCCAAACACTTAGTACTTTGTGACAAAGAAATTTGCATACTTTCCACAAGCTTTACAAGCTCTTCCGCTAAATCCTTATCTTGGAAGGTCGCTCTCGTCTAACCCATTAGCCTTTGGAGGTTGTATTGTATCTATACGCTTTTTAAGCTCTACAAGATTCTCCGCTCAGTTTTTACCATGAAAGATTGCTCCCTTCATACATGTTAACCTTAAGGGGCTAAGATATGTTTATATACTGTTCGAGTTATTGAGTTTCTCGGACCATTTATGCACCTTCATCATCTAACTAAGGCCCGTTCATAGAGATTCCTCATCAACTTTACAGACTCCTCAACCTTCAATTTCGACACCTATATGCAGTATAGCCCTAAGGGCCAATGAAGAGCTATCCATCGCTAATCAGAACATAATGGTGTAAATATGGAGTTGATTACAAGTTAAGCATCGACAAGAGCCGACAAACAATCGTTCATTTCATTCATAAAATACAATTATAAGCTTGGACATATTGCTCGAGTACAACCACTACTACATGACGAAACTCCTACGACAATAAGACCACAACAACAATGTGGTAAGGCATTTGGAAATACTAAAGGAACGCCCCTAAGTCTTGAGTTCAACACCTACTCTCTCGTTTTCAGGAGACCCCTCTCTTTTTTGGATTTGAGGATTCAACTGTTGTCTCATAAAAAATTTAAATGACCTTAACTGCGGGTAGACACCCCTCTTCGACGAGGGGCTTGGACAACATCCTCTTAAGGAAGGGCTAATTAATCCTCTTTTCCATTCTAATCTTCTATCAAGTATGATTAAGTAGAGATCTCACATGAATTTCTCCTATCGTCCAAAGTATGGTACTCGAAAAAAAGGGTTTTGAGGTGACCGATCAACGAATCCCTTCAACTTCCCCACTGCAACTTGATGGTGACACCGCGACTAGTTTCAACCCAATTTTCAGCAACTTCACAAGCACTCTAGTCGAGACTGTGCAAGAGTTTCGGAGAGAAGAAAAAGGTTCGAAGTTTGCATCAAATGGGAGAAAGCTCCATTCACCTCCCCCATGTATTCTAGAAAGGTTTTTCTAATTATCGTCCTAGCCACACTACGGATTTGGACTAACATCCTTTTGTCATGTCCCATACGCCATCTGGGAGGGATTTCAAAGTTTTGGTGTCGTTGATCATTTAGTCACATTACAAGACCGTTTGACACCTTACTTTCTCGATGGAACATGAAGGGCTAGTGGTGCGATAAAGGTTCCACTGTTTGCCACAATACCATATTGGAGCTATATTCATGGAGCTCGTAACCCTCCTTGGCCCTCACCATCCTCACTGAAGTTTATCGATGAAGCACCAGGGACTATATTTCATATCCCATCTACACGTCGCGGGGTACGTGTACATGGAATATGAGGGACTGAATGATGTGGTAAAATACTGCTTTTGCCTCGTTGGACGATAGATCGGATCACTTGACAGCTCAGACGGAAATTAATTAGGTTGGATCAGTAAGAGAGAACCCATACTGGTAATGGGCCTAAATAGGGCCCAACTCTCTCTCTCTCTCTCTCTCCCCCTCTCTCTCTCTCTCTCCCTGTCTCTCCCTCTCTCTTTCTCTCTCTATGTCCTCCAACCCTCGCATTTATTCCTCTATAAATACTTCACTATACATTAGATATGACATGACATGAAAATAACCTACATTTTTTTTTCTCCCAAAGCAACACCTCCTTTCTACTTAAGTCACCAAAATCTCACTCCCCTCCAACTCGAAATACTCCAAAACCCTTGATTATTATTCGTTAACCTCATTGAGCAACGTGCTAACTTGAACGCCGGAGGGGCGTTCCCCTGACCAAATCCCCAGGGTTAGCTTATTATGCATGTTGGGAGTGCCAAGAAGATCCAGCTTGCCGCCATCCACGTGAACCCAATCCTCCAACTCACCCCACCCTAGTTTCTCTAGAAACTATATATGTCCTCAACTATGATGTGGATGTACTCAATTACTACCATTCTATATCATTTCATTTCATTGCCTATAATAAAACGGATATAGTTTGTTGTTGTTGTTGTTAAACTTTCTAGCCTAGCTATGTTCACACACGTAATTACCTTTTCGTCCTCCAATACAATAATAATATAATCAATAGTTTGCTTGCCTTGTAGCTTGTGCTCACACGCGAATTTACTTTTTTGCCCTTGAATATAATAACTAATCAACAACTTGTTTGCCTTGTAGCTTGTGTTCAGACACAAATTTACTATGTTACCTTCAAATACATGGGTAATATTGGCAAGTCGCAAAACTTTTCACCTCAATTTCAAAATGTATTCAATTTATGAAGTTAGTTAGGGTGACAATCAAATTGGGACATAAGTTTTTTTTCTTATAATTTTTTTTTATTTTATTGGGACAAGGTAAGCGAGAAAGGTTAGGTAGTCTTCTTTCAAGAGTTTTGCCAGACTTGTAGTATAGAGGTAGTATGTATAGTCAATATGTATTAACTTTGACTACAAATTATCCATCATACATAATAATTCAAAATATAACATTAATCTTATTTGTCACCATATTTCATATGCAATCAAACCAAAAAACATTAAATACTTATTTCTTAATATATGTAATATATTATACAAGCTATTATTATTAAATATGCAACAAAAAATTCAGTCATAAAATTATAGTTTTTCATATTTACTATTACCAAGGCAATATATGATTAATGTAAATTTAATATGCATTATTATACTGAACCTACATTACAAAACTATAAGTTCTCATCCATACCTTGCATAGGCATTATTTACTAGTGTTAGTAGAATTGAAATGTGACGTTGCGTGAAGCTAAACTCGCCATACTAAGGGTACCGTCATCCCGATTAACATGTATCACGCTATCACATAAATTATATAGAATTTGATGGATCTACTTAAACCCACCATTTATATTAAAATAGACTATTTTTTTCCATGATAAATATATGTAAAAAATTAATAAATTTATAAAATATCGATCAATTTAAAATAATATTGATAAATTAGAATGATGGACTAAAAGATATTGATGATTTTTTTTATATTTTTTTTGTGAAATAGAACACTTTAGAGGAGTTAGATAAGTACAACAAAGTGTGCCATATAAAAGTAAATATATTATGTGCATTATTTTACAGTTTATTAATTACTATACTACCCTTTAGTGAAAAACAACTAAACATATTTGCAAAGTTATCCACATTTAAAATTTGATTGTATAGACATGAAATGTAGATTATACTACAGTTGAGAGCTTTTTCAATTATCAATCTTCCATTCAAAACGAAAAACAAAAACATGGAAATTTTTTTTTAGTTAACTATTTTATATAGTTTATAGCAAAGGATATGATACCTCTTACTTTACTTTCTGCTTTCCATAACATAGAATAAGTCTCAAATCATGGATTCTTTAAATAAATTAATTTATGGGATTAAATTATGGGTATCATTTCAATTTGAAAATTCGAAATTCTTTGTTTTTTCGATTTTCGAAAAAAAAAATTCAAGCTTTTCATTTAAGGATTCTAAAATTTTTCGATGTGACTAAATATGCACATGTAAATTAAGTGCAATGCAGCCATATAAAATTGATAAAATATATACAGATCATAGTTAAAAAACATATTTTACCTTTAGAAAATTAAAATCAATATATATTGATCAAACTTCAAAGCGACTTACTGCAACAAGTAATTCTATTTATTGTGACATAAATTGTTTTAAAAAATTTAGTATTTTTAGGAGATTCTACCAAAATTGAATTTTTTTTTCAACTATCACAGTTAAAAAAGTACAATAACTATTGATTATGTCTTTAAAAAACTAAAATCAATATACATTGACTAAAGTAATTTGTTGCAGCAGTTAATCGTATTTATTGATATAATCAATTTTTTAATAGATGAGACTTATAGCTAGACTTGAAAGCATTGAAAACTTTTTCAATTATCATAATTAAAAATTATAGTTTACCTTTAGAAAACCAAAGTCAATATACTGATCAAACTTTAAAGTGACCTGTTGCAATAAGTAATGCTATTTATTGAGACATAAATTGAAAACCAAAATCAATTTAATATTTTTAGGAGATTCTTCCAAAATTGATTTTTTTTTCAATTATCATAGTTAAAAAGTATAATAATGGTTGATTCTACCTTAAAAAACTGAAATAATTATATATTGACCAAAGCAATTTGTTATAACAATTAATAGTATTTATTGAAATATAATTAATCTTTTTAATAGATGAGATTTATTTTAGACAAATCAATAGTATATAATTTTGGACTACCGTATCTATAAAAAAAAAATGGAATGCCATAGTTGAATAAATAGAACTCTAAATGGTAGAATTTCATTTTAACTTAAAACTATAACTAATTCTATCAAAATTCAATAATAAAAAAACCAATAGGACAAGTAGGTACTAACAGAAATAGTAAATTTAAAAATTAAAGAGATGTTTCTTTAGTTTAGAAAAGTGTCGGCATAATTTGGTGGAAGACTCAGCTTTCCATGTAGATGTTATTATCATGAGCCCTACAATGAAACTTCCAGTTACATTGTTACAAAAATAGTACATATTAATTTAATTCCTGTCAATAATTGGTTGAACGAGTGGCTATACTTTCTCCATCTAACAAATGAAACAACATATTTTTGTTGCTAATCGACATGTTCCTATATCATATGCATGCATAATTTTCTTTTTAGATCGCTGTTAAAACAAACTTGTCAAGGGGTTGGTGGAGTTGATTCTACATCTCAGAAACAAATAGTACCGGAAGAGTAAATTAACTGGTGAGTTCAGTTAACTGTATATGCTGTAAGTTCTTAGTTATTTGTGTGTAGTTTCTGTTAGGATCATATTTAGATTTGTTGCCAGTTGTTTGAGTGTAAAATAGAGCAATATATGTAGCGGAGGGAAATTTAGGATGATCATGAAAATCGAGAATAATAATAGAGAGGCAAGAACAAAGATAGGGGGGAATAATATTTTTACGTGGAAACCCGAATCGGGAAAAAACCATGGACATCAATCAGTATCCACTAGTAGAAATGGAAATATTACAAGAGGTAAAATTTAATCTCTCATACACTCTCACAACCTAGGGATGAGTATGGTGATCAAGATGTAGAAATAACACCGTACCTCCCTCACGAGGAGTTTTGAACGCTCTCACATCGGCTACGTCTGCCATATATCATAAGGTGAATAAAGACCTCTATTTATAGGGATAAACCTCCTATAGATCTGGCTTGACTTCCACTTCAAATACAATTAGGCTTTAGCTAAAATGCTATTATAATTAGGAAATTGACCTAAATATAATTAGAAAATAAAATAATTTCCTAATAGCAACCAATAACTTGGAGTTCAAACAGGTTTAGGAAACTTGCCAAAATAATGAGTCAAGAAAATTTGGGTCATTAACCCAATAGTTTCATTATTAATTTTGATGTATACTATCAGGAATATGTGATTTTTCTGGCCGTTAATTCATTGGGTGGTTTCATTTCTGTAGCTTTTAGACATATCCATGGCCGAGACAAGTATTTTAATACACATAAACCCGATCAGTTGCTACTTAGAAAAGAAAAGCAGAAGAAAACTCAAAGGACCATGATAACCATCTTGACTCAAGATTTTCGAAACTCAAAATTATAACTTCAACATTCATAGTTAATCTATATATAGTTGTGAGTGACAGGCGCATCTTAGTTAGCTCTAATTATAAAATAATTCTTGGTTAGTAATGAACTGAAAATTCTTAACCTCTTTCCCAAGTTTAATAAAAAAAATTATGCGAAAATCGACTAGTGGGTACTCCTCAATATTTTCTAGAAAGTATTACGAGGGGATTACATTTTTAAAATAAATTTTGAGGTACCATACAGTTTGCGGTAAGTATCTTGAGGGACAATCCGACAAGACATTGACGGAATCCAGCAAGGCCCTTTAAATTAAATTACCTAATAATCCCTCATTTAATTTGAAGTGGTGAATTTTTTTTTAAAAGAAGATTTTATTTTGTCCAAGTTGATATAATGACATTATCATTTTGGTGCCTCAGAATTCAGAACTATGATATAATGACTGGGTAATAGTTAGTTTGGAATTTTGTCCCTAAATTAGTTTTCTACGAAAACTTTGTAGTAAGTAGTTGGCAAATGAGTTGTACTAGATTAGGTGACATGTGAGTTGTAACTTACCAAGGTTTTCAAAATGGAAATGGGAGGTCTTAAGAGCTGAGGTTTGTTATTAAAGGAATTTGGGTGTCAATTAAACTGTGCTCCTACCTATAAATATATCTCAACAAATGTATATTCTATTTATTTCCCTCAAGTGAGAATATATAGGGGCCCTCTGAAATGAATATAGGACCTTAGAGAAGAGCATATATTTGTCTCAGTTGGATGATTGCCAAGTAAAGGGACATAAATACCAAGTTAAGGACATCAATCCGTTGGTGCCAAGATATTGTTTTCTTGCCTATTGCGGTGAAGGCTAGGGTTTCTCCTCAATCGTATCCAACAAGATGTGCATGTATATTTACTCTACAACTTGATTTTAAATTACATTAATAAGGGTCATGAGCCAAACATGCAAGGTAATTAATCGAATCTACTCTTAACTTTTTAAATACAACATTAATTAATAATACAGGTGAAATTTTGAATTTTGCGTATTCAATGTGGTTCACATTCAACAACAAATTATGCTACAAGAAGCTAATATAAGTTGGTAGTACTATATAATGGAATCAAATCTAAATAATGATTGGAATAATATTATTACAGTGTCCCGTAGTCTAGCTATAGCTACAGCCTACATGGGTTGATGCCAAAACAAGGTCTACCAATTTTGTTTGAGGAAAGCTTCCGAAGAGAAGGATATGGGATTCCCATATTTTACAACTACTTTGAGATTCCAATATGAGCAACTGGTCATATTGTTAATTTTGACTCTTTTAATACAATAAAGACTGACTTAGTCATCACTCTATTTAATCTATTCAATACTGTTATTTAGATGGGATTACTAGAAGCAAGAACTATATATGTCTTACTGCTAATCCAAATGCCAACTTCAGTTGCTTCTTCCTGGAAGAAGCAGCCATGTGCATTTGTTGAGCTACGCTCCTAGCTAGATCCAGGTTTCCTGGGTCTAAGACACATTTCTACAATATAAACCATTCTTCTATTGTATTTGCAACAGGAAAAAGTATGTTACTGGATGTTAATTGTGCTTTTCACCCCTTGTACGGTGCGGTGCGATATCACAATTCACCATATTACTCAATGTTTTTTCATACTTTAACGTATCATACCACACTTTACCACAAACATTACCAATACATTTCCTTACTTTTCTCTCTCCTCACTTTTCTCCTCCACTTTTCCCGTTCTTTTTCATCATCTACCATATCAATCATACTTTCCACAGATTTTACCATACCATTCCACACTTTAACGCACTTTCCACGATTTCATTTCACTGGACAATTTCTACACCATACCAACCGCATAAAATAATAAAGTTTCATCTCATATTTTTAGCCAGGTGTACATAACATTTTACGTCTCAAATATGATACTATATGTAGGGTCTGTTCTTTTGTGCTGGAAAAATAGAAATGGAAGTTGGAAGGAGTTGATCAAAGTTATAAGGAGTTGGAAAGAGTTGGTCGGTCAAAGCTAGAAGGAGTTTGTCGAAGCTGGAAGGAACTTGAAAGAGTTGAAAGGAATCAAAACTATTAGAAAGAGTTAGAAATAGTTCAAATTTATTCTAATAGATGTATAATAAGAGTTAAAAAGAGTTGGAAAAACCAATGGTGCTTGGAAGGAGTTGGAAGAAATTGGTTAAAGTTGGAAAAAAAAGTTGAAAGGAGCTCTATGGAGTTGGAAGGAGTTGATTAAAGTTGAAAAGAGTTTGTCAAAGCTAGAAGGAACTGGAAAGAGTTGGAATGAATCAAAATAGTTGGAAAAAGTTAGAAATAATTCATATTTGTTCTAATCAGAACCCTGTTCTTTGGGTTGGATAAAATGAAGTCTGGACAGATTAGTTGGATTGGATTGGATAAGCTATGATACTTTTTTGGGGAATTGTGTTTTAAGAGAGAATTTTTTTTTGGGAAATTGTGTAAGATTGGATTGGATTGGATTGGATTGGAAAAAGTTACCAATCCAAAGGACAGGGAAGAGTTGGAAAAACCAATTGCAGTTGGAAGGAGTTGGAAGGAACTGGTCAAAATTCGAAGAAGTTGGAAGAAATTGGTTAAAGTTTGAAGAAATTGAAAGGAGTTGATCAAAGCTGAAAAGAGTTAGAAGAGGGCATTTTGCATTTTGGCCCCCGAAATATAAGGTAATTTATTTTTTGGACCCTTGGTTTTCATTGTTAATTTTTTGGACCCTACAGTTTATAGGCTAAATAAAAAAGTACTTTAAAGTTTGTGGGCTGAAAAAAGGCCTGCGGACCGTTTTTCTTTTTCTTTCCATGTTTGAATTGCTCTCCCGATAGGCGCCAAACTTCAAGACTCGAGTTAAAATTGATATTGTAGCTATAATACACCTTTCTAATTCATGTCGGAACTATTTAGACCCTTGGTGCTTAGGGGTCTAAGTAATTCCGACATGAATAATAGAGGTGTATCAGCTTTAACATTAGTCCTGAAGTTTGTGCGCAAATCAAGAGAAAAATTCAAAGATGGGAAGAAAAAAAGAACGGGACAAGATCCTTTTTTCAGTCCACAAATTTTAAGGTTCTTTTTTATTCAGCCCACAAACTTTAGGGTCTAAAAAATTAACGTTGAAAACCAAGGGTCCAGAAAATAAATTACTCTATACTTAAAGGTCCAAAATGCAAAATACCCATTAGAAGTTAACAATTCAAATCCAAAAAAATAAACCCATTGAAAGTTAGGCTCATGAAAATAATTAGGCCAGAGTAATATTAGAGACTGGTGCAAATAGTTTAGTATTTATTCATTTCCTTAATTAAAGTAAGATAAAATTTGAACTTTACAAAAATAGTGAAAATGTCCTACAAAATCTATAATTTCAGTAAAAGATGATCAAAATGAGGGTGATGTCCTCAGAGGCCATTAGTGTTTAGTACTCATTGTAAACTAAAAATCAAATTTTGTAAATTTTAGCATTTCTTTCTTAATATATATAATTATTTAATTATTATAAAAAGTACTTTCATCTTATTACTAGAAAAATATTTTCATACAATATTTTCATATAGTTGTCTTATATTAATAAAAAAAAGTAACAAAAAATAAAGGTCAAAGTTTGTATGAAAGACCATAAAAATAAAAAGATAGGTAACTAAAAATTAAAATAGAGAGAGTGTTGGATGGCAAGTGCCAACCCTGTGTACTAAAAGAAGTCCACGTACTAGATCCCTTTCTTTCATAGTATTTATCATTTATAAAAATTGTGAGGTTAAATTTTAAAAAATTTTATTATATATTTTTTTTATATACAATAACTTATTATATAAAATAAGTACCATTATATTTATAATAAAAAATACTACTCTAAAAGTATACATATTATTTCAATTATTATAAAATATTGTATGAGAATTCTATCAAAAAAAAATATTGTATGAGAAATTAACAATCAAAGAATTTAACATTAGAGATTATGCCACTCAATTAAGAAATAAATAACAAGGAATAGAGGGAGTACAGTAATCGAAGGCATTGCAATGCAATTAATGGTCTTAATTAAACATTCATAGTTGTTCATTAAAGCTTCAGTTCCAACTTAATTACTTAATTAATTGTAGCTTGAGATTGATGCTTATGTTTCGTTGATCTCAAGAAAGTTTGGCTTTTGCCTTGACAGCCTAAATTGTTGGGTTTAGAAACGAATGATCTCATTATTCCAACATTATAATATGGAAAATTGGATTCTAATACTACTAATTTATACTTTTGGAAATTGGACGATGAGAGTCACTATCTTTTATTATACAACAATGATTAAAAAAAAAATTATTTTTGGGACCACCAATGAATATACTCCCTCAGTTTTTTTTATTGTCATCTTGGTAATTGTATTAAAAACTTTGACCGTTAATATTTTAATTTGTACAATGATTTATCATACAAAATTGATGTTGTTAGATTCGTTATAAAAAATATTATTAGAAAAGTATAATATCATATATCTTTATAAAAGTAATAGGGGCGAAATTGTTGATTAAAAACGGACCTCAAAAAGCGTGAAAGACAATTAAAAAAACAGAGGGAGTATATCCTAAATATCTTGAATTTTGATTTGCGTTTGTTCCAAAATTTAGCACAATACTTCCCCATTCTTTTTACTGAATTCACAACATTTGTCCCATATGTTTTGTATTTTCCCCCTAATTTTTTCTGATTTTTCTCCTTTTATTCCTTAAAAATATCATAATAATTGCTCATATTCTCAAAAAATAATTATTTTTTTAGTAATATTTCATAACTTTATGGGGCAATTAACAAATGAAAAAACCTAGAAAAATGTAAAGGTAGATTTGATACAACTAAAATACATTTTTAATTTTTTTGGTACCACTAACGTAAAAAAAAAAAAGGTAGAGATTATCAACGTCTAATTATCAAAAACAGAGATCGTTAGAATCTAATTATCATTTTAACATTGATCTCATTTATTGTTAATATTCACTCTGTTCCACGTTATTTAATACTACGTACGTCTCATGATTTGTTTGTTACAATAGCTAATTTCTTCCTCCCTTTTTGTTAGTTATTTTTACAATTTCAATAATTGTCAATCCCATTTTACCCTTAATAAATTAATTTATTTAAAATTTAAACAAATTTTATTTTTTATGCAGGGATTTTGTAGGGATAATTTGGAGAATTCAAAAATTTCTCACTCAATTTCCAATGTTTCTTGAACTTATGAAAGTAGTTAGTGGGACAAACAAATTGGGAAGAAAGTAGTAGTATACAACATATGTAATCCTTCAAAAGTCCCAAAGTATCTAATATAATATTAAAAGGAGGAAGTCTCATTTTTTTTCATTTGTTTTTTTTTTTCCGATTGTTGATAGCCAAAAGGTATGAAAGGGAGGAAGTCTCATTTTTCTTGGTATAAATTAAATCATAGGAAAAATAAATAACTTTCACACAATGCCCCAAACATAAATTACTTCTCATTCATTATTTAGAGACGTGAGAATGTATTTTTTTCTCTTTTTTTTCGATTATTAAGAGCCAAAAGGCTTAAAAGTTCAAAGACAGCAGCAGACAACAAACAAAGCAGTTAACAAACACCATCAAAAGAAAGTGATACAGTTAAACAGCTAAATAAAATAAACACAGCAAGATCAGTAACTTCAGCCTGGTGAGTTATCAAGGAATCGCACGCCAATATCAAGGCCAATAATCTCAGCCCTTCGGTCGATTTTAGCATCAATATCATCAAGATTATCCTCTTCTAACATGTTCGCACGCCTGGTCCTCTTATCCTTCCGACCATCCTTTCGGCCACGAACAATTCTACAGGTTGCATCTTTGACAAGCTGCCACTTAGATTTCATCAATAAGTTCTGCTTTCTCTTACTCTTGACTTTTCCTTTAGAAGCCTCAAGGATGAAATCCTCAAGATCAGCAAATAACTCACGCCCGGTCGCACCATCAAAGGAGTCCATCGGGTTGCTAAGAGTATGATCACTGTCAAAGTCGGCTCTTAGATTCCTAACCGCCACACGATTGGTTTTTGAGCCACTCAAAAGAGCATCCTTGTAAGACAACCTGTCAGCATGCTTGTTACTATCCAAAACAGTATTAATAGGATCCGTAATAGTTTTACTAGAAGCATCCGCAGACCCGTCGCAAACGAAAGCCATAAGAGAGTCAGGTACAACCGTGTCATCACACCCCAAATTCCTCAACCCATTGTTAACCACACAAGGGGTGGACATGTGCAAAGCATTTGAAACAAAAACACCATCATTTTTCTTTTTGGGGGTCTATTTATGGGGGTGTTTTGCAGCAGCAGGAGGGTTAACAACTTGCTTTTTATCGAATTTAGCCCAAGAAACAAAGAGTTTCCTATGATCAACAATTCTTAAGTTCATTTCGCTAATAGCTTTTCTTCCATCGTCTTTGCTTGCATACAACACAAAACCAAATTTTCTACCATTTCTTCCAACTTCTGCGGGAATATACGCATCAATAATAACCCCAAACTTGCTAAATAATTTTTGAGCCTCGAGCTACCCACAGGCAGATTATCAATAAAAAGGGTAACTTTTAAAATTTTACTATGCATGCCAATCAACATGTTTACTGGTCAGTGAATTGACCTTAGCAATTTAGTTATTATTTAAAAATAGATTCTCTATCCATAAACTTTTGACAATAGATGATGCACTTTATAAATCAACAAAAAGAGGTTAATGGTTATCAAGATTTAAGATTTTGTAGACTGTAACTCCAATTAATGTGATTGCATTATTTTAGCTAGGTTTTAACTTGAGTTAAATATTGATGCATGGGGTAAGGAGGGCGGCGATGAACTGATAGGAGATGTCAACGTCAACTGGAGTCTGTCGTGCAATTAAGAAGACAATATTAATACAATTATTAAACATAATAGTGTGATTCCTACTCTAGATCTCCCTAGCGATGCAAAATACCCTTAACAACACCACCGACGCAAACAATTTGATAGTGAAGACAATCAACTTAATTGGTTACATAATGACACCGACGTGTTGAATTTGTTTACTACAATTTGTAGTATTCAAGCAGCAATCATCGCCTCGGTTACTCTACTCTACAGTCTGCACTCTACACACATGTTAATAATTTAATTTCCTTAATAAAATATTATATACAGCACACATATCCCACCCAAATATATGTTGGTCTTCCATTCCCTCACTGCCTCACCAATACCTTTTATTCCTCATTCCTTCAGATCCATCTATTCTTAATTAGCTGGGGAGCTTGATTAAGCTAATTAATCATCGATCAAAGATGGATGAAGAAGAAGGAAGAAGAACGACAGAGAGGAGCAGTCTGATAATAAGTAATCCAATCATGGATCCCCCAACCAAAGCAGCAGTAGCAGTGATGAATAATAAGGGATCCGATTTGAAGATGATACTCATAATTTCTTCAGTTGTGGTTTCATTCATTCTACTTTGTCTTGCTTCCAACAACAACTTTACTCAGGCTTTGGGAAGCCCCTCCTCTTTCTACACCTTCAACGCAACTGTTTCTCAGCTTCCTCAGCTTCAGGATGATGTCGTAAGTTCTTCATCTCATTACTTCTTTCTTTTTTACTCTATTATAACCTACGGAGTTTATTATTATGTGATTATATATGCCCTTATTCATTTTTGTTCATGTTTGATTTTTGAAAACTTAATTTGTTTTCATAAACTTAAATATAAAATTTCTGAAGTTTATACAAGTAATTACCTAGGTCTTGCTTTGAAGTTTCTTGGATACATATAAAGTTTGTAAAAATTTGGTACAAATTATCTTGACAGTTTAACTATCTTTTAAGGTATTTCTTATTCTTTTTTATCAGACAGCCAAATTTTAAATTTGCAGTAGTCTTATAGTACAATATATACAGAAGATAACATCATAGTTGTTTTTCAGTAGTTTACCCTTCACCGAGATTTATCCTTATTTACTTTTGGTGCGGGTCTAAAGTTGAATTTTGTAGAAGCCAGTAGCCTAGCTCTGTTTCCTAGCCGATTTGGTTGACTGGTTGACTCCAAAAAAGAAAAAAAATTCATTTCAGAGAGCATAGGGGATTGGTGAGGCCATTAAAACCTTGTTATTTTTTGATTATCAATATCAATATATTGTATATATATATATATATATATATATTTATGTATATATTCACGTCAGGTCGTCAGCACATGAATAAAGCAGAACACTTTCAAGTTTCAAAGGAAATGTTTATAATGATAATATTTTTTAATAAGAAAAGTTGGTGGCCATATAATAAGAAAACTATATTCTATTACCCCAGTTTCATTTTTCGTGCGTCAATAATTTAGTATTTTATTTTTAAATTTTGGTGTAAAAACACAAACTGTATTTTTGAGGGACACCATTAAATCAAATGGCGGTGATTCAGTGGAACGTTGGCGTGTCAAGCACACCCCGTCGGCACATGTCAGCTTTCCACCGAGCCATTGTCACTTGATCTAATGGTGTCCCACAAAAATATAATTTTGTTTCTTTTGGAATCATCGAAATACAAAAATAAAATATGAACATATGACATATACAACTAAAAGTATAGATTATTAGAATCTAATTTTCCTATTTTAGAAATATACTCCCTCTATATATATATATTTGTGTATTTACCTAATTTTTTCTATTTATATAAATATATATATATATATATATATATATATATATATATCCACTCCTAATAATTAAATTTTATCAATTTAACTAATTTTATAATTCTTTCTATAATTATGTTGATATATTTCAAACATTCTAAGGGGACAAATAAATAGGAACAGAGAAAGTAAATAAATAATGCAGAAAAGTTTCCAAGATCTGCGTGAGATTAATATTTAGCAGGCCTGAGGAAAATTGGGTTAAAATGGTTGAGCCGGTATGCCATGTTAGCTTGATATTGGAATCTCTGTCGTAGGGCCCAGCAAAAATTGAATTCTAAAATGAGTGAGTCCTTGTTTAACCTGATTAATGTTTTCTCTGTTTGCATTTTATCTTTTATCTTTATTTATTTATTAGGCAAATTTTAAAATTTTAACCATTTATTTTTTACATATATAATAATTTATTTTGAAAAAGCACTGTCACTGAATTAGTAACAAAAGGTTATGATTATAAAAATATAATATTGTAATATTTTTGATAAAATATATGTGAAAAAAGTCACGTACTTAAAGAAAGATATTAAAAGTTATGAAATATTTTAATAAATAACCAATGAAATAGGAAGGGTAAAGTATCATATTATCACATACTTATATTGATACGTTAAATTTCATCGATTCTTATTTATAAAATGCAAGGTGAATACAGTAGCTTAACTACATGTTCTGAAATAAATACCATACTTAAATAAATTATACGAAAATAAGAAAATATATTGGAGACGTATTTGGTACTTGTTCTAACTTTTAATAATCCACTTCAATTATTATTATTATTATTATTATTATTATTATTATTATATTTTACATTGGTAAGTTAGGACAATTTATTAGGTCTCTATTTTATGGAGAACTTAATAGGCCAACATAATGGGGAGAGCGAGATACTAGGTCTACAGGAATGTTGCTGCAAACCACATCTCAGAGCATCCGCAGCGGTAAGTTTGAGTTTGGCTAATTGGATGACGTGGAAACTATGGACCCCTATCAAAAGAGTCAAAATTTAACCCTTTATTTAGCTTGCTTTCCAATGGTGAGTATGAGTTTGACTCATATTAATTAAAAAAAGTAAATAGGCCCTACTTAATACTTCCTCCATCCCAAATTATTTGTCCATTATTCCATTTTTGGATGTCCCAAAATTATGTCCACTTTCCTAAAATGGAAACTTTTATTTTATTGAAATTACTAAAATACCCTTAATTTGAATTTTAAAAGTATTTAAATATGAGAGGGAAAAGTGTAAATAGTAGTTTTAAATTTAAAACTAAGGGTATTATTAGTATTTTATTGCTAATTGAGATTAATTTCTTGATTTTCCTTAAAATACGTTCTAAATCAAGGGGGACAAATATTTTGGGACGGAGGGAGTAATATAATTAATTTGGTTATATTTATAAAAAAATGAGGTGGAGAAGGAGAAAGAAAAAATTATGATTAAAATATTAGTATGTTAAACTCGCTTTTAAACTCGTCTCGTGAGACTGACGGTGAGATTCTCGAGAGACGAATCCCATTCTCACCACTGAAATGTCCTAAACGACCTCATTCCATTCTCATTTCATGCCATGTCAGCAGTGAGTCGAATTGAAACTCACCATTGCAAATGCTCTCGTTCCCATAAAGCAGAGTAATATATATTGCTCCCAAAAATCAATCCCAATACCTGTAAATTTGTGGTATACCAAAGTGTGCAACTGATATCAAATCTGCTAAAGAATTCATTAGTTCCATTTTTTTTAAAACAATAACTTCATAATAAAAAAATACTTCATAATAACTCCATAATATTCGGTAAATAAAAAAAAATGCTTCATGATGAAGTTGTTCATTAGTAGACCTACAAGTTTTGTTTCTCTTTCAGAACGGCTTTCCTTTTTTCGACTTTTTGGTTTGCCTCATCAACTTTCCTACTGTCTATTTAATCTTCATATTTAAATATTATTGGCTATGTTTATGATTCAATAAAATCGAATAGATTAGTTAAATATGCAGAAGGAACACTCAACTCCACATAAAACCCAAGATCATAAAAAAAAAAACTCCACATAAACACAATAGATAATTTGAGTAAAAGTAAACATTATTTTAATCTCATTTGTAGTTTGGTAGCAATATATTTTCGAAAAAATTGGTCAATATTTTTAAGTTGACCAATTTTTCTTTGTTTGATTGCTTAAACTAGATGGAAAAATACTTGTATGAGGCCAACAATTTTATTTTTATAACAAAATTTGAGAAAATTTTTCCATGGGGCCAACAGAAAATATTCTATGGTTTGAGTTAGAAAATTTGATTGTGATTAAAATTCTCAAAACGCCCCTAAAAGTAATTCATTTCCTCTCAGTTTTTTAAAGCTTCAAGTATAGCTTCAATATTTAACTATTTTTTTTTATGAATTTACAGTTGTAATCAAACACTAAAAGTTTTTCTACATATTTTTTTTCTAAATGTTAGGATGTAAATCAAACATTATGAAATATATTTTCCCAGAAAAAATTTTAAGAAAAATTTTCCATGAGTCTAACAAAATTTGATTGATTAGTTAACTGTAGAAGGAATGCTCGAGTCTGTATAAAATTATTTTATATATGAATAGAAAAAATAGAAAACAATATATAATCGAATGTGAAAGAGGACAACAGACAATGTCATGAAATGTTTTGGTCCAAATTTAAAAATTGGTATGTACTACATGTTAAAATACAATTTTAATATCAACCAAATTAACGCAATTAATATAAAAAAACAATTTTATATTCTTTTTTCCCACCATATTTTTGATGACATACTGAAAATGGATTAAATATTAAATATTATAGTCAATTTAAATTAATGAAAGTTCTTTACCGTAATTCTTTAGTCTTTTATCAAAATTAGAAGGACAAAAAATAGAACTTATGATTATCATGTACGATTTCTTTTGAAGTAATAATCAAAATGTAAAATATCGCATTCAGTTTTATACTGTAAATACAATTATTTATCCTAATCATATTGTATTTACTAAAACTGAAAATACAAAGAAAGTAGAATTTATCATTATTATTGTTACATTTCTTGATTATTTTATCAATAATGTTGAAAAAGAAATTCATTAATTTATACTACACAGGGTTTAATAATAGATAAATAAATACTGAAATTTAATACATTTTATTTAGCAAATATAGTTTTGATCCTATTTATCAATCTATATAATTTTTTTTATTTTCTCTAACTGGTGACTATATATAATTCAAAATAATATTTGAAAATATTCATATTGAGAAATAATGTAAACTATGACAGTACAATTTTTATGAATGATAATAATTCATAAATTTAGATTGATATTTACTATAATTTAATCCTAAAACTAAATTAGATGAATTAATTAACAAAGGAAAATGATAAATGTCTTGGGGAAGCTATGGTACAAAACCTATATATTTGTAGGTGATGATATGTGTCTTGCCGCAAGACACTACTTAAGTGTCTTCCTTTTATAAAACTAATACGTGTTATCATTTTTAACCTCAAATTTTTGACAGATACTATTAATTATCAATTATAAGAAGCTTGGAACGTGTTGGCTACGCCAACAATTAAAATTGACACCCTAACGAATGAACCCCATCCGTTGGGCATATTTTAGACGCTTTTTTGTAAATTTTTAAAAATATATATAAAAGTGTGATTTTATACCATTTATATATATTATCATAGTCATAGATGTCATTCATGTAATTTTTTTTCAAATGATAAATATCTTGGGGAAGACACTTATTAAGTGTCTTTCTATGGTACTAAACCTATATATCACATGGGTTATAAAAGCTAGATGTGTAGTAATTGAATTGGAACTAGTGGGTCAATAAGTAGTTCAACTACATAATAGGAATTTTACGGTCTGTTTGGCCTAACTTCTAAAAAAGTGTTTTTGCTTCTTACAAACAGTTTTTATAAAAGCTATTTTTGAAGAGGTATTGAAGTGTTTGGCATAACTTAAGATATAAGTGATTTTACTAAATTAAAGTGTTTGACCTAACTTATGATATAGTGCTTTTACTAAATTCAATTGTTTAGCCTAACTTTTAAAAATTATCATGTATTTTTTTGGAGTCAAATTGTCATATGATTATTTACATTTTTCTCTTTTTATTAATTTTTAAATAGATTATCAGAATTTAATGTTAATAATAATTATAATCATATAGTTATAGTTATAGTTATAATAATTATTATAACTATATATGGTCTAACTTAACTATACAATTCTTTAAATTAAATCTTTATATATCAAAAATTTACTAAATACCATATTTGTAAAGGAATTAGATAAAAATGTCCAATATAATATTAAAAGTTCTAACATAATATTAAAATATTTAAATGCTATCTTTATAAGAATCAGAATATTTATTTGAAATTATGGAAACTAATTACTAAATCTCATAGATTGAGTAGTGATTAGTTTGTAGCAAGCAGAAACATCAATTTATCACTTCTGCTTTTGGAGTTGTTTTTGACCAAAACTGTTTTTGGAAAACAATTATTAGCTTCTAAAAAACATTGTTTGCTTAGTTTGTGCATTTTAACTTCAAAAATACGCTCAAAAACTAGGCTAAACAATCACTTATTCTTGTGTAAGACTCAACATAGTGTTGAAATTAGAGCCTATATTATGCTTCGTCTAAATAACAAAAATAACATATAATAATAATAATAATAATAATAATAATAATAATAATAATAATAATAATAATAATAATAATAATAATAATAATATCACTCCATTGCTAGTTTTGTAATATCATGACGTAGCAAGAAGTAAATCATTGTAGCTTGTTCCAGAACTAATACATAATATTGAGTTTTTAGGGAGTGCTTTAAAGATGGTATGGTTATATTGGTTATTAGAAGACCTAGGAGTATCTCAACATGCTCAAACTACAATTTTGCGTGACAATCGAAGTGTTATCTAAATAGCTTATAATAATGGTTGTTCGATAGTGAAATAAACATAGAAATTGATTATCATTTTATATCTGCAAGAAGATCTATCCTTTGCTTTGATTTCATCTGTTGAGCAAACATTTGATATCTTATAAAGTTACTCATATAAGAAATGGTTTGATAATTTATGGTGCATATCTAATTATAGTAGGAATATTCAGCTGGCTTGTTTAGGAATGATTCACTAACATAAGATGATGATGTACAAAAGTTTTGTTTTGTTTCGTTAGCTTATTCTTTATTAAAGAAAGGTAATGGTTTTAAATATATTTTTCACAATTAGTTTGTAATCGTCACACTTTATAAATATTACCGAAATAAATAAGTATTTTCTACAACTAACAAATACAGTTATGTGTATTTCAATTTTATAGGTCCATGATGAGTATTATGAATTGAGAAAGACATTGAAAGCAGCAGCTACAAAGGCAAACACCGTTATATTAACAACATTAAATGAGGCATGGGCAAAGCCAAACAGTACATTTGATCTCTTCCTTGATAGTTTTAGAAATGGAAACAACACAGCTAGGCTTTTGAATCATATTCTTGTCATAGCTGTTGACGAAAAGGCATATTTGCGGTGCCAAGCCTTAGTCCCTCATTGCTACCTATTCAAGGGTAATCGCTCAGCTGAGATGGCTCACGAGGCTTGGTTTATGACGCCCATCTACCTCGATATGATGTGGGAAAGACTTGCCTTGTTGCAAACTATTTTGACTTTAGGTTATAACTTTGTTTTCACGGTAAGTCATCCTACACTTTTACTTTTTTCTTCTCAATAGGTTTCTTGAAGTTTATTTATCAATTGTTCAACTAGGTTTTAATAGGTTAGTAAATTGAAGTTGAGTATAAGGTTGAAAGAAATTACAGTAGATCAATCATTGTCTTAGACATTTTTTTAGTAGGGAAAGTATCATTCCTAAAATTCTAAGTTCAGATGTTCCACCTAAAGGTAGGTTTATAATTATTTAGATGAACTTAATTTGAACATGTATCAATCAATATAATGTATCTAAGATTCTATTACGGGTAAATAGTGAGATCATAAGTCAAAATTATTTCATGTAAAAAATGGTGCTAGAAGACCAAGACTCATTTAGACTATAAATAATATGGTTTATGTAGGATAGATAGTTACATTGATTAAGTCATATGATAGTGTATTTCAGTTGAAAATAAACAAGTTTGAGAAGCACCTACTTAAACAAGTTTTCATCTCAATACAAATGATTTTCACCGTAGAAATATTATTGTATATAATATGATAGACATTTTCAATTTTTCCACTAAAAAAGGATTTCACAATTGACTAGAGTGATAAAACTTCTTTTTCTCTCTCAGGATACGGATGTTATGTGGTTTAGAGATCCATTTCCACATTTCGATCCTAATGTGGATTTTCAAACCTCATGTGATGCATTCAACGGCAACCCCTTCGACTTGAACAATTTTCCCAACAACGGATTCAATTTCGTCAAATCTAACAATCGGACCATTGAGTTCTACAAGTTTTGGGTATCTTCGAGATGGACATATCCAGGATTGCATGAACAAGACGTCTTCAACAAAATAAAGTATGACCCATATACGAAGAAAATTGGGTTGACATTTAGGTTTCTGGAGACCGACTATTTTGGTGGGTTTTGCTCACCAAGCAAAGATTTCGACAAAGTTTGCACAATGCATGCTAATTGTTGTATAGGATTGGACTGGAAAACTACCGATTTAAAGATCATCCTCGAAGATTGGAAAAGATATAGGTCTTCACCGAGAAATCAAACGACATTTCAATGGAGGGCTCCATACAAATGTCCTAAGATAAAATTATGAATTTTTGTCATAATTATATTAAATACTCATTTCATTTAAATTCTTTTCATGCTATGCATGGAAACCATATTCTTCCCTATCCTTAGTATAGATGAATTGGTACATAGAGTAGTTACAAAGGATATAGAGTGAAATGATTCACTACAAAATTTATGTATTTAGACTAGGCACTTGATATTAGCTATTGCAATATAGTATTCTAAAAAAACAACTACCTTCTTGTTACCTCATCTAATTTTGCTTTCATAATATGATAGGAGAGTTCCCTATTTTTCACGAGCATGTGTTATGAATTTTGTGTTAAACAAGCGACGGTTTTTAAGTAAGGAAAGGAATGGTCTAGAAATTTGGAGGGGGGAAGTTATGGCAGTTACCAAAGAAAGAGGAGAATTCACAGAATGCTTAGATTGGGGGAGGGAACGAATTTGGTAAGCAATCATTCTACAATTTATAATATAGATAGATGAATAATAAAAATAATATAATAACAGTATAAAAGCAAATAAGTTTGTGTAGTTATATTAACATGCATTGAATATTTTATAATTAAATTACATAATCCATTATAAATAAAGTTAAATAAGATTTTTCTGCATAGTAAAGTTTTTTTTTTTTTGAGAACATTGTCAGTTCTATAGTTGCACGAACTAAGTGAAACACCAGGGTAAAAGTTTCACTATCCTGGGCTTATTTGAACACTTCTAATGCTATTGGAGTGCAAGGCAATCTACTTGAATTGATAAATTGATGTGTGCTCGGTCATTGTTGACATAAGTTCGTCTACCTTGAACACCATTACTATATTTATAGGTGTATCTACAAAGAACACCACAACAACTTTTACATTTATCCATCTTGAACACCAAATGAATTTATAGGTTTCAGTACAAAAGAACGCTCAAAGCAACCAAAGGCATCAACCGATAAAAGTTAAATGAGTTAGGTGACTAAGAAATTAGAGATTGCAACTGATATTATCGACCGGATTGTGTCCAATAATTTATTGGCAACAATTTATCAGTTGCAACCCTTGAAATATAGTCTCCACCCAAATCTTTTTCCCTGAGCCCGAGTTATCCCCTATCTTTATCAATCTTCGCCCCTCCCTTTCTCTCCATTCAACATCGAGTACCAATACATCCCTTCCCTCAAATGCCGCACAATAGCCCCTTTTCCACGTGTTAGAAGTGTCCTAAAAATTTTCAATTTATTCGAGTACTTTAGCCAAGTTAATAAGATGGTTATATATCTTGCCAGAAGCCTCAATAATTAGTGATCAAATAGTATGATCACAACCATATTATTTGGTCCCACAAGGTCAAACAAATTAGCACCTTGAAATAGTATGTGTTAAGTCCAAAATAAGATGGCATTGTTTTGGAAAGCATTAATAAAGTCATTTTGGAGAAAATTCAAGAGGATATGGACTGTGTCAGGGGTGAAATAGATTGTGTCACTCTTTCAACAGAAATTTTGATTTTCTGTCCGTCAACATGGACCGGGTTAGGGGTAACACAGATCGTTTTGATCAAAATGCGAGCTTTTTTTTATATATAAAATGACGGTTCGGTTTTGGATGTTTTGACCCCTTCCCCAAGCCACATATTTCTATAAATCCGAGGGAAGCGGAGAGGGGATGGAAACCTCATTTTCTAACCCTTTCCTCAAGCCTTGAGCCCATATAGTCCATCCTTTGAGAGATTCTTGAGGATCCTAAAAAGTCTTTCCGTTGAGAGACGACAATTTGGGAAGTGTTTTTGAGAGTGATTTCTCCAGATCCTCCTTTCGATATTTTAGGCTATCATATTGGATACAATCACAAAATCTACATGCACATACTCATGATCCTGGTTGATTTGAGTCTAACCAGTCCAGCAGTCGATTCCCTAGTAAGTTGCGTGGACCTCGGTGGAGGTTCTCCTAGTTTGGAGACTTGATCGCCATGATCCCGAAGAGTCCGCCAAGCTGCCTAGTGAGAGACTTCAGGTATAAATATCTGTCTTTGCAATCTGTCTTTTCTTTTGGGTCAGGTAGATTAGATGAATTCTTAATAGGTAGGTTTTCTTCCGCCCCTAATCATGTGGTCGACATACTTAGGAATTAGGTCACCAAAACTCTATAGTGGTATTAGAGCCACAAGTTGCATGCATGTTGTAGATTATACTGTCTATAATATGATTGATTCATGTATATTAAGTTGCTAGATTTATCTTTGTGTCTATATGTTTGGAATCTTGATGGATTTGATTTATTAGGGTGTAAGCAAGCTAGTCTAATTGCCAATATTGACATGTAGTTAAAGTAACTTTAACCTAGATTATTTTAAAAATAATCATGTTTCTTTCTGATAAATTTTAGGTTTTGATTTATTAAATTGGGTTTGATTTGATGTGTGTGTGTGATCACTTGTGGGTTTCAGAAGGCTAAAGGGGGTCATGACTATGACGATGTTGTCATGCCCGTGACCCACCACTGGAGTTTTAGCCCCTTGCATTGATAAGGAGTCACGACCGTGACCTAAGAAAAACTTGTTGCCCTATTCTCCAAGTCAGAGGGTCACGACCATGACGTTGCACATCATGCCCGTGATTGCTTAGGAATTGAGATGCCAAGCTTGCTCACAATTGTGACCTGCGATGTCTCGCCTGTGACCAGTGCCATTTCAAAAAGCCCTAAACACATCAAACTTGATAAAATTGATATTTAAGTCTAAAATGTTTGGATTTGATTTTATAGGAACTCATTGAGTGATTCCATGTATTCCATAACAAGGGAAGGGTTAATTTTGAAAATTCACTATCTAATCAATTAATCGGGAACAAATTGATTATTTATGGAGTTTTGGAAACTTTACAAATAGTTTTTAGCATGATATGGTATTTGTTGGATTAATTTTCTTAATTTTGGAAATTTAGTGAATATGTATGTGTCTAGCTCTTGAAATTTGGAACTTCATATGGAGGTGTAACACCCAGATATATGTTAAGTGTTGCTTAAACGAATTGACATGACTACTTATATCACCAAGGTGCACCTTTCTTTTAAGGTAGCTCATCTATTGGGAACTCCTTAGTTAAACGTGGTTGGCTGATAGTAGTCTCAGGATGGGTGACCTCTTGAGAAGTTTTCCTAGGTAGCGTATGAGCGATGACGAAACAAGCTGGAAAGACTTGTGGTGATTTGTGGGGCCAAACAGTGATCTTTGAAGTAAATATCGGTAATGTTTAGGACCTAGAAGGGGGCGGGGCATTACAGATGGTATTAGAGTCTACCCGTGACCATGAGCTGCGACAGTGGACGGGTGATCTGTGGGCAGTCACCTAATGGGCAAAGATTTTGGAGGGGATTGTGGCATAACGAGGACATTGTACGCTTAAGTGGGGGCCATTGTAATACCCCGGATATATGGTTAAGTATGGCTTAAAGGGACTGAAATGACTACTTATGTCGCCGATCCACTCACTAAACCCCTATCGCAAGCTAACCATGATGGTCATGCTCAAGCCATAGGCATTATACGCATCAGAAAATTAATGCACATAATTTGCTTCTTTTGTATGAATAGTTCATGAGTTGTAATCGCATTATGGTTACACTATTCTCGAGTTGTAAATAGTTGTAAATAGTTGTGGTTTAGAATTGGATGAATGTCCAAAAAGTTAGTACTTCCAAAATGGGAAGTTCAGATGATGTTTGAACTTGTGAAGCCCCATTTGATGAACTTGGAAATGTTAAGCCTAGTCGATAGTCGATCATGTTCCTAACTGAATCATCATCTTGGGGCAGTGATGATTATTAACAATTAGCATGTTAGAATGACATGGTGATCGAGTTTCATGATCATAGGGACATTGGATGTCAAAGTCAATCACATGGGTTTATGTTGGAGAATAATTATTGAGCTGACCCGTGGTGCGAGTGCTTTAAGTTATGATGTCATAAGCTCCCACTTCATCAGGAAATTCCTAAATCCTGAGTTTTGTACACTTCTTGCATGATTCATTATAACTTTGGAGCGTGTTTAAAACCTCTCGTAAATGGAGGTGATACGGACGGTGTCTTGGTTGCCTTGGATTGTTTGGAGATTTGTAGTTGAACAAGACGAAATTATCCTCCCTTTGCGGGAAAGGTGTCTCACTAGCCACTCGACGAGCATAGATTGAAAAATGCTTGTTCAAGCTCGGATGAATCAATGGTTGATCATCCGGTTTCAAAGTTTAAGTAGGAGGTTGAGAAACATTCGAACTCGATAAGTATGACATGAGCTTACCTTATCCGAATATGAGACATTAAGCGACAAGTGAATTTAGTAAATTGAACACTTGTAGGGCAAGTGGGAGATTGTTGGGAGTGACTCGACAATGTTCAATTTATTTGAGTGCTTTAGCCAAGTTAATGTGATGATTATATGCCTTCCTAGAGACCTCGATAATCAATGATCAAATGGTTTGGTCACAATCATATTATTTGTCCAACAAGGTTACACAAGTCAGTGCCTTGGAATAGTATGTGTTAGTCCAAAATAATATGGTATTGTTTTGGAAAAGATTGATAAATGAATTTTGGAGAAAATTCAAGAGGACGTGGACCGTGTCATGCTTGACATAGACCGTTCTATGATCTAAGTGTTGGTTTTTTTATATATTGTAACAACCCGCCCCAAAATCATGATTATTTACGTACTAACCATAGTAATTACTTAAATTGTGTATAAATTTTTCGCGTTTACTTCTAATTATTTATTTTATCGGTGTCAAGTCTCGTGCAGGAGATGACAAAGAATATCAAGTTACGGGTTTATAAACCTTTAAGTTACTCTATTTACTCGTTAAAGTGATTTATATCGAGTTTTACCGTTTACGTTATTTCTTTAACCGGAGAGAGTTTAATTATTTTACTTCTTAATGTTTATATTTTATTGTCCAAACCTTTATTTATTTTATTGGGATTATGTTTATTTTATTGAGGTACAAGTAATATTTATGTTTCATTTACTTGGATTTTCTATGTTTAAGTCCTATTTTATTTCAATCAAATTATTACCGATTAATTTTAATTAGTACAAGCTAATTTTGTTAACCTGGTATTTTTATAATTTAGCTTACTTAATTATATTTTCAGATTTGTTAAGTTATATTAGTGTTTAATTAAGTGAAGGGAGTATATATTATGTCATTAGTGTTAGAAGGTTCATTTTATCGTTCCAATTCAAACACACCCAAACCTTTTCTCTCTCTACACTCCTTCACCCCCCTGCTGTCCCTGTTTCTGCCGTGAACCACCAGCAGCCGCCGCCCATTTCCGGCTGCCGGAGCACGTCGCCGCCGCCAGGAGGTCGCCGGCCGCCACCCTCCTTCCTCCTCTCTTGTGTTTTCATCAATTTTTAACCCCAAGGGTAATCTCTCAAACCCCCAATTCAAACTTTTAAAACCCTAATCTGAAAATCCATGTTTTATCTATGTTTCTTTTGTAAATTCCATCCCTTTTACTCTCTTTATTCATGAATTCAAGTATATAATTGTATTGGTTAAGTTAGGGTTTAAGTTTTAAGTGTATGCATGTGTATTTCTAAGTGTTTGTGAGGTTTTATGGTTGAATTCATGGTGGATGATGAATACATGTTAATGCATGTGAATTTCTTGAGAGATTCTTAGTATATAAGGGCTGATTTTATGTTTTAAGATTATGAATTAAGTGTTATTATGTTTAATTTGGGTGAATTAGTGAGGTTTTGGTGCAAGAGTTCAAGAATATGTCTTTTATGTTAAGTTTAGGTTTAATCCATGGATGCATGTGGTTTTTAAGGTCTAAGATGAGTTAATTATCAAGGTTTATATTCTGGAAATATGGTGGACTAAGGTTATATGGGATTTGATTGTGTTTTAATATGATTAAGGGTGAAAAATCAAGCTAAAAACCGGAAAATTCGGTAGATAAGGTTTCTGTTTCGGTTCTGGAAATTTACAGTGGTATAAAAGTGGGGTTTGCCCAGATTTCTACTCCATATGATATCCCAAAGTGTTAGCTAACTATAGGCTTTGGAATTTCTAAATTCCGACATGTATAGCCCGAGTTAAGACCAAAACCGTGAAGGTATAATTTTATATACGAATTCTGAGTCAGTATAGTGAGGGCTGTTTTTCGTGCCTTTGGAGACCTCTTTAGTTTTTATGGTGAACATGAAAGTTTTAGGCCACGTTGCAAGCTTTCCGGAAAGGTATGATTCGTAGTCATCCGATATCGGGAGTATGAGTTACGAGCCCGGGAAGCAGGGCTATCCGGAACAAGTTTCTGCCCAGAATTTTTATTGCCTTTTTAGCCTAAAATTTGTAAATTGGGTCTTTTATGGAGTTCTTATAAGTTTGTAGCCTTTGTGGTATTGTCAAGATAGTTGGGATGAGTTTTCTAAGCTAATTTAAGTTAGGTTGATGTTGAGGATTATCTCCTAAAGGATTATAGGTAAATTAGCAAACCATGGGTTAATTCGGTGAAGTTTTAAGGCCCAATTAGGTATTGTTGATGAGTAAGGGTTACACTTGAGTTCTTAGCAAGTTTATGCGTTCCTCTATGTCTAAGTAACCATAAGCTCGTCCTTTCTTCATATCCAATTCACCGTTCATCGATTCACAAATAGTTTCTAAAAATCCATAAACATGATATTGTTCTAAGTCCGTCAGCCATGACATTCTTCATGTTTTCATTAATCAAGCACCTTCTTTCTAATAAGCTTTCAAGTGCTCTAATTCTATGCTCCTTCAAGCCAATGGTTGAAATGCATCATAAGCCATGAACCTTCTCTATTGTTATTCAATTTTCACCGTGAGTTCCACTCTAAGTTTTTAAGCCGGTTATAGTTTATTCATGCACTGTTTCTGTCCGGGCTGTTTTTCGAGCCCTTCCTTTCATTTCTAGCCTTTGGGCCAGTTGACAAAATTGTCAGGCATGATTTTCCCTTTCCGAAAAGTACTCGTTTGCAAAAATCCGAGTTTTCTAGCCCAAGTTATCGCCGAAACAGCGAATTACTAAAATCTGAAATTTTATTTCCTTTCTTACCTTTTATGAGACAAGTTTAAGTATTTAATTCTATTTTATATGATTACACGAACCTCACCGATTTCTCTACGCTTTTATTACAAATTCCTTATAGTCTCCAAGTCGTCCTCGCCATCTCAAGCTCGAGGCTCGTCGCTAAAGCTTTCATCTAACCAAGGTACGCGAATTGTCCAACTTTTCGCTCCTTTATGTTTACGGTTTATGTTAAATGTTTACGGTTTATGCTAAAGGTTTACGGTTTATGTTAAATGTTTACGGTTTATGCTAATTTATGCTTTTATGATTATTCATGGTTTTAAGTGGTCCCATTTTATGGATTCTATGTTTTATGTTCTAGCTAGTTACGAGAAGTGCTAGCCTTTTAGATGCTCCTGATCAGAGTGTCCTAGACCTGGCCAGTGTCGACTGCATAACAGTCACCCATTCCAAACTTAGATCGGTTTGGGCATGCGCGTGTGTGAGGTGCATTGCATCGATCGTAAGGGACCCAAAACTCTTAAATTTATGCATTTACTTCTAAGTTCATGTGACATGTTCTTTCTTTATGAACTCAAGTTACTTTTACTCATGTATGAGTTTATGTTCATGTCATTTCAAGTTAATGTTTTATCTCCCCTTTCCCGTTTTCAAAATGAATTTTAATGCCGACACTAAAACCGTTTTCGAACGGTTTGACGTGTTGGAGGTTTACGTGCTGAGTGTTTCCCCACTCACTTTTGCGATGTTTTATGGTTTTGTTTTTAGGAGGCTCGAGCTCCCAAGGCAAGGACAAGTCGGTTCCAAAGTAATTCAGTATCACAAGGTAGTTCTCTAAGGAAATCACCGGTTAGCAAGGGCGAGCAGGATTTTGGAAGTCGTTTAGTTGTTAAGCTATGTTTAAGTTTATGTAGTTTATCTAAAGGTTGTATAAGTTTTATATATGAAGGTTTTTAAGCTAGTAAGTTATCTTGTGGTTTTGGAAGTTTCTTTAGTGTTGTTGCCTTGTCTCTTTTGGGAGACGGCGGTAATGCCTCGACCTAAGGTGTTCCGCTGCGCTAATCACAGGTTTGGGATTCTAAGTATAGTCTTAATCTTGTGATTAAGGTTGGGGCGTTACATATATAAAATGACAATTTTGGGTCTTTTGACCCTTTCCCCAAACTACCAATTTCTAGAAATGGGGGGAGGGGGATGGAAACCTCATTTTCTAACCATTTCCACAAGCCTTGAGCCATAGAGTCCCTCCTTTGAGTGATTCTTGAGGATCCCAAGAAATCCCTCCGTTGAGAGACAATTTGGGAAGTGATTTCGAGAGTAATTTCTCGAGATCCTCTTTTTGGCATTTTAGCCTATCGAATCACAAAATCCACATATGCATACTCTCGATCTCGGTTGGATCGTGATCAACTAGTCTAGCAACCTATTTTGTGGTAAGTTGCGTAAACCTTAGTGGAGGTTCTCCTAGTTTGGAGACTTGATCGCCCGGAGCCCGCAGACTATCTATTAAAAGACTTCAGATATAAATCTATTCCTATGTTATATGTGTTTATTTTCTTTTGGGTTAGGTAGATTAGGTGAATTCTTAATAGTTAGGTTTTCTTTCGACCTTAATCACGTGGCATAGTTAGGAATTAGGCATTCCAAATCCCTACACCACGGTGAAGTGAGTAAACCCTAATCCCCCTTTCAAATGAAAATTTCTTCAATTTAATATTGAAATTATTGGTGTATATATTTAGGGTTAAAAATATGTAGTTTAATTTAAGTACTTCACTTAGTTTTTGGTTGAATTTGCATTGGGTTTTTTCCTTGTGAAATTTGCTAATGTACTCCCAACTTTGATAGGTTTTGGGGGTATGCAGTTAATGAGTTTGTTTTTATTATTGTGATTGATTCTTATTTGGACTTATCTGTTGCCTAGTACATGGCTTTTGGGCACTAGGATTTTGTTTAGATATGTGTACTTATACAGTTTGTGTGCAGATTTATGGGTCTAGGAACTAGATTTCTTACTTTAATTAGGACATTTAAGGATTTTAACTAATAGTATAATATCTGAATTGCTGAAATAATGAAATTTTGGTTATATTGATATGATATTTTAGGATGATGGTAATTGTGATTTAGATTTCCTGATATACTGAAGTAGGTAGTTCATTTAGAAAATATTGAGGTAGGTAGTTCGTTTAGAAAATACTGACACTTAGTTTTTGATCAAGAAATCAAAGCAGCCATGTTCTCTATCCTAAATGAAAAACCCCGAGGCCGGATGGATACTCAAGTAGCCTCTATAAGGCTAGTGGGGACTAATAGGTAGCCATATATGTGCGGCGACAAGGGAGTTATTCACCACTGGGAACATAATTAGACACATGAATGCAACAAATCTGTATTTGATTCTTAAAACCCAGAATCCTAGCAAGCCAACTGAATTTCGACCCATAGCCTGCTGCAACATGTTTTACAAATGTGTGACAAAAATCATCACTAATAGAATTAGAGAGATTCTACTCTCCCTAATAAACCTGAGCCAAGGTGCCTTCGTCCCTGAAAGGGAGCTCCTACACAATGTCCTACTTTGTCAAGAAATTGCTCAGGGTTACACAAGGTGCTCCATCTCCCCTCAATGTATAATGAAAGTGGATATGAGGAAGGCTTTCGGCTCGGTCCATTGGGACTTTATTAGGGAAGCATTCTGAGCCTACCCATTCCCGTAGTGGCTTGTTGATTGTATTACGACATGTGTTACCACCCCCGTGTTCTCTATAAATATGAATGGTGTGAGCTCGAACACTTTTCCAGGAGGGAGAGGTTTACGTCAGGGAGACCCGATGTCTCCCCTCCTTTTTGTTCTGACCATGGAATACCTCTCTAGATCTATCAACTTTTACATCGAAAAGTAACCTCATTTCAAATACCACCCAAACTACAAGCAGCTCTGGCTCACATATTTGGTCTTCGTGGACGATTTGATACTCTTCTCAAATGCGGACAAAACATTCATCCAAACGCTTATAAGAGATTGTACCCATTTCTCTAAAACTAAAGGCTTGACTGCAAACCAAGAGAAATCTGAAGTTGTCTTCGGAGGTACCAGCCAAGATTTAGCAAACTCCCTCACTCAGGAAACATGTTTTACCCTTGGACCCCTCCCATTTAAATACCTTGGTATGCCAATCTTGGCTAGCAACCTAACCAAGAATGGCTGTAGTATTTGAATGGACAAGATCCTTGCTCGAATTCGCATTTGAGAGTCTCGGCACATCTCCTACGCCGGGAGGGTAACCTTGACTAATACGATCCTAGTGGGCATCTACGACTTTTGGGTCCGTAGCACGATCACACGATCATCCTAAAACATGTCACGAAGCAGATAACCAAACACTGCCGCAACTTCCATTGGAATGTCTCGCATTCTTACACTAAACCCCCCATGAGTGTGCTGGGACGACGTCTGCACCCCTAAAGCAGCATGAGTTTAAGAAACTTAGCTCGTAAAACCCCGAAAAAATTTGAATATGTTTATCGTTGCATCGTTAATATTTCATTGAGTCCGATTTTTCTGTAAATTTTAGCTGTTAACTCATGCCCTCATAGGACCCTTGACTGACTAATAAGGGTATTTTACCTAACTAATTAATATGCTCTCTTATTAATTTATGTGGGTAATTTATTAATTATTGAGGTTAATTATTTTAAATCTTTTGAAAACCTAATAATATAAATACAAATCATTTTTAGCTGATATTTAATTGTAATTACTTTAGCGTGAATATTTGCTATATAAATCAGATTTTTTTATTTTCTAATAGTTATTCTTTACTTCCTAAATTGATTTTAATTTCCTAAACTTACACCTAACCAAGATTAAATCCTAAATGGTATCGCAACCACTCCCTCTCTTACAAACCAACGCCTCCCTCTCACCCAAACCCTGCTGCCGCTGCTAATTGTCTCAGGTCAAACTGCCTCGCCGGAAACCTCCACCAGAGCGCCACAACAACCACCCTAGGAATTCCTTTCCTCTCATACTCTCAAGTTCTCCCTCCCTCTCCTTTTCTCTTACCGGCCACCCACAACGCCGCCAACCGCAGGCGCGCCGCGTTCCCTACAAACGCTGGGAGTCGCCCTCGCTGCAGATGTCACCGGAAAATCGAGAAGGAGGCCCAATTGCACGAGCAACCTTTCTGTCTTCTCGGATTCTCGCGTCTAGGCTAGGCTAATTGCCACCAACCGTAGCCCTTGACCGAGACCGTTAGGGACTGCCGTAGCCGCCCCTAGCGGCGGAAACCCCCCCGGTTTGCTCAGACCTCCGCCTCCTAACCGCCGCACTACCACCTTTGAACGCCAGGTCTAACCACCAAGACTACCGCCGACCCCCTCTATTGTCAGTGTTGTCGCCACAGCCACCTAACCCTCCTCCTTTCTTTTTTATTTTTTTATTATTGGTATAAAACTCTAATCCTAGTTGTGATTATTGTTACTGTTTTAGTTTCTTTCTTCATAAATAGTGATACTATCTGGCTAAAATGATTATTTTTGTAATTGTATTTTAGTTTACTAATTTGTAAAATGGGAAGTCATATTTTGTAGATTTAATTGTTTTAATTGAGTTTGTAAAACCCTATTAGCAACTTAGTACATAAAAAAATGTTTTTCTTTGTTGTTATAATCATTGTTACTAACTTAAGGTTTTCAAGTTTATGGTCTTTATTTATTATTATTGATTATACCCTTGGGTGTATATATAGTTATTAAACATGTTAAGGTTTGGAGATGAGCAAAGAGTCATTGCTTGGAATTGAATAAAGTTGGTGGCTTTTGTGAAAGATGAATTATGGAGTTTATTTGCTCAAAATTACTCAGAGGTACCCTAATTTTTGGTGAAATGTTTTTCAGGTACCCCAACTTTTCAAAACTCATTTTGGGGTACCATTACTTTGTGGGTTAGAAATTATTAGGTGCTTTTTCGGTCATCATTTTGGTTAAGTGACCGAAATACCCTTGTTCTTCCATTTTTTAAGAAATATTCTTAAAGAAGAAGAATAAGGGCAATTCGATCACTTTATAAAATTGATGGCCGGAAAAGCACCAAATAATTACTAACACAAAAAGTAAGGGTACCTCAAAATGAGTTTTGAAAAGTTGGGTATCAAAAAATAGTTTCCCCAAATATTGAGGTACTTCCGAGTAATTTTTTGGTTTATTTGGGATAAGTTCTAAGTATGATTTTGAAAATTCTTCATAAATTGTAGAGGTAGCATTAAATCAAAATAGTGGGGCAGTAGGTACCTTAAAGCGTTAAATTTAACATGGATTTGGAATTTTTGCAGTTCGTTGAGTGAGGAATGAGTTATATTTATTTTACCAAAATAGTGTAAGTCAGGATTAGTTGTAGTTTTATTATTGTTAAACCCTTTGCAGTACGTTTAAGGTTTTGTTGTCAAAATAGAAGTGGTAGAGGACTCTATGAAGTTTCCAGAAAGGTATAAATTATCTTTATACGATATCGGGAGATTGAGTTATAATCTCTGAAAGTGGGACAACAATCTATCCAATTTTGGGAAGGAAAAGAACATAGTTTATGTTTAGTAGTTATGGAAATAACTTAATTGAGGATTGTTAGGTTGGTCTATATTTAGAGGTTAGGGTGTAATTGGTGTGCTTTTGAAAAGTTTAAGGTTAGAAGTATGTGTTACTAACTTTCTTAAGCAAGCTATTAGAATGTCTTCGTTTATAGGTTCGGATTATGCAAACTCGTTTAGTGAGCCCAAGTGTAGTTATTGAAGTGAAGTGAAGTGAAGTAAAGTCGTTCAAATGAAGTAAAGATCTCCATGTAATTTTATGTCCTAATTTCCATTGTGATGCACTTTCAGTGTTTTGTTGATTTCTAATCCATTTTGGAATTTGCATCCCGAAGGGAAATTTACGTAGAAGTTGGCTATCTATTTTGAATGTCGAACTGTGTTCTTTTGAGTTGGTTAAATGTGGACAATCCTTTATGTGTGATTTTTTTATTTTTAGAAAACGGGGTTGGTTGATTGAGACAGGAACTATGTTAAGTATTAAATTGACTAATAATTCAAACAAGACTAAATGCGGGTTCGGGCAACATCCCCAAAGACTAGGATGTGGTATCCTGTAGGCGGGTTGTCAAGAGATTAGTGAGGCCTGATAAGTGCTACTTCCCCAGGGTTAAGTGCGTGCACGTATTGTGATATGGATGGCCATCCATGTGATTGTGATTGTGATTGAGATCGAGATTCTGATGATATTGAGAAATGATTATCTTGGAAGTCTTGGACTTCGAGGAGAAAATAAGTAAGCTCCGTCCGCTTAATAAATCTATTGAAAGATGGTTATGGTTGGTTGGGTAATCAGTTTGTAAAATGATTTGACTTGTTCACTTCTCCCCCTAAATGAATTGAAATGAATTTACTTTATTTTGATACTTAGAGATAGACATTATTAAGTTCCGTCTCATGTTTTAAATTTTATGGTTTCAGATGAAGAATTCTATGGCGAGAATGGAAACTAGAAGTGAGGGTGATAGTTTAAAAGTTTGGTTTTGAGAATAAAAGTTTAGGTTGTTATGTTAAGACTTGAATTCGCTAATAGTTATTTCTTTATGTTTGTCGAACCCAGGAAGTTGTTTAATTATTAAATCGAAGTAAGTAGTTTATTTTGTTAATCTCTATTATTGCCTTGTATCTCTTTAGAGGTACGACAATGACGTCTGTTAGATTTGAGTTTTCTACTCTTAACAATTAAATTGACTTTGACTTTTAGATAATTAAATTTTCAGAGCGTTACATAGCTTCTTGGAACCAAGCCTTAGTGGCCAAGATGGCCTGGGACATCCGGAGAAGCAAGGAAAACCTTTGAGTAAAATGAATCCATGCAAAATACATTAAAGATAAGTCGTGGTGGGATTACTCCCCACCCTACGATGTTTGTCGCTACTTCAAACCTTTATGTGAGGTAAATGGATACCCTCAAATAGGGGTCTTATCCAGGGGGCAAATGGAGATGGGGGGGCACTGGAGATGGCGAATACAGGGTAGCCCAAGAATACCTCTAGCTCCAAAACATTAAGAAGAGAGTGAGTTGGAATTGGCTCGTTTGGAACAACTTGATGATTCCTAAGCAAGCCTTCATAACTTTGGGGGCTGCTGCTCAGACGACTCCCAAGAAAGGGATAGGATGCGTTTATGGGGAACTTCCCAAGTCAGCTTATGCCCTATCTACAGTAGGGAAGAAGAGCATTGGGCCATTTGTTCATTGACTACTGCTTCAGTAAAGACACAAGACATAATATAACGATATGGCCACACTATCTGATCTTTGGGAACCCATTGTCTATAGAGAACTGGATTACCCAGCTGACAAGGTTGAACCAATCGATATATATCATGCTCTACGTCTATGTGATGTTTGGGTTGTACATTTATAGCATTAGGCGAGAGACAAATGCAAGGATTCATGGACTGAAGTCGAGACCCCACACAATGGTAACCGACCACATCAAAAATGAAATGTGAAGCCACTGCTTGCTTTTTGCAAAAGGCCATAGTAGATTTAAAGGACTAGTAGATATTGCCCTTAAGATGTAATATGTATCGGGTAAGCCCTTTTTGGTACAACTTTTCATTTGAAAGTAATATAAAAGCCTGTTTCACACACACACACACACACATATATATATTGTAAATGAGAAATGTATTTAGATATGTAAAAGCGTTAAAAAAAAACATTAAGTATTACCAGTAACTACTAAAGAAGGGTTTAATAGTATACAATTACTAATAATTTTTGAACTTCACATATTAACTTTTGAAACGTTATAAGTTGTTAAAGGTTGACAACATAAGTTATTATACATGAAAGACAAAAGGTAAATAACTTAACATATATTTGAATTTTCCAAAAAGAATGTTGTAAACTTGAATCTCTGTGTATCCACATGCCAATCCATTATTTTCTTCTACCCAGGTAGATATTTTCCTTGTGCTAAAACATATTATGGTTATATGTGCAAATAATGACATTAAGAGATAATTACATGTTGGATTGAGCTAAGATTAAGATAACAAGAGAAAAGAAGAGGTCAAGCACTTGAAAATAGAATGAAGAAAGATGCTAGAGGAAAATGTGTGGGAAAGAGCCTCATAAACCAAATGATAAACAAGCCCTCGACACCAGTATCCAAAACGTTGAGGTCAAAGTTGGTGTTGACAATTTCTGGAGTAGCTTGTTCGTTGTTAGTTCTCCTTTATATAGTCGCCTACAATTATTGTGATACGTTTTTGGGGTTCTCTCCTTATTCTATTTTGCATTCTTCAAATGCATCTGTTGTTCTCCCTTCTAAGGTTGATCTGGTGAGTGACTTCATCCAACCATTGTGGAAGTTTGGTTTATATCTTGGAATTTGGGGAAAGTTTATAGAAAACTTTTACAGCGTTTGGATGTTTTTTTTTTTTGGAAAAATTTACATATTCAAATTAGTCTTATTTATTTCAAAACTTTTAATATTTAGGAGATATTTTAAAATTTCAGCAAGCTATGAATTGTCATTTGAACTACCTTCGGAATATTATTTTTGACTTGGGGCGTGAATAATGCGCCCCATGTAATTTTTTTTTTCAACCATTAACATGACCATGTACAAGAAAATTCGGTTAACCTAAAAAGTTGATCAATTTTTCTAGAAACAAAATGCCAACAAAATGCTTCATCAATATTTTTGTTGCTTAATATCAATAAAGTTGGGGTTTCAAGGTAGGATATGTGCATATTAAATGGTCTAATTACTGTAAATTGAGATGAATGTTTATGTGTGAGACTAGAAAGATAAATGTTAACACAATTATTAAAAGAAATATAGAATGGATCAGATAAGTACTAAACTATAATGTGATTTATTAATCTTCATAATTTATCTAACGAAGTTATGGTTCCCCAAATGTGAAAATTGATGAGTAGCTTTTGAAAACCGTAATTGTGATTCTTGTGATCGTTAAAGATGTTCATTGTTAAATATGAATATTAAGTGGAAGTACATTATGTTTACAGGTAGGGTCCTTAATCATAATCAATCATTGACAAAAGTTTCTTGGATTAATGAAGGGAAATAAAATGAAATTAATGGTTTTTCTTAATCGTTATTTAATTTAGAGGTAGGTCAATATTTTCGAGAAAATCTTATTGTTCATAATTATGTTTACATGTGTATATTTATAGGTTTATGATAAACACTACGAACTGAGAAAAGCTCTAAAGGGAGTAGCAAGAAATGACAACACAGTGATAGTAACAATGTTGAATAGCGCATGGGGAAAGCCAAAGAGCATATTTGACGTTTTCCTTGAGAGCTTTAGAATTGGGAACAATACTGCTAAGCTTCTTGATCATCTTCTAGTCATAGCAGTGGATGACGAGGCATATGTGCGATGCCAAACCCTGGTCCGTCATTGTTATTTCTTAAAGAGCAGTCACTCCAGTGAATTGGTTGGTGAGATCAGATTTTTTAGTCACATATTCATTGAGGTCATGTGGGAAAGACAAGTCCTCTTACACACTATTTTATCTTTGGGCTATAATTTTCTTTTCACTGTAAGTTGCTTCCGTCTTTCTTCTTTTTATATTTAATTTACGTCATTTTTCCCATCTTATTAGTACATATGTTTATTGTGAGTACCATGCAATGTGCAACAACAAATTTTATACATTGAATATATTTCTAATTACAATCTCACCACTACTAAAAATACAATTATCACATTACAGTATAAATCAATTTAAATATTTTATTTTAAAAAATGGAATAGTGATAATGGTTTGTTATGAATATGAAATATGTGTTACGTTGAAATAGTATATTACATGCTTGTAACATAAATTAATCATTTTAGATCCCCTCTCAATAAAAAAAAGAAAGTAAATGAAGCTCAATGTCAAATCAAATCTTGAAATTGATTGTTTTGTAACAACATATTAAATTTATTAAATTTTAATAAGTTTTACTAGTACAATAAGTGTTTAATTTTCTTTAAGAGTAGATTTTATTTAAAGATATGTATAACCTAATAAAGTGTAAGTTACTTTAATGTGAAATTAGTGATATATTAAATTAAGTTTTGGCTAATAGAAATATATGTTTTCCTTTTGAAAAATCAAACTTTCAGGATGTGGATATTGTGTGGTTTCGAGATCCATTTTCACTATTTCATCCTGATGATGATATTCAAGTCTCAAGTGATTACTTCAATGGCGATCCCTTTGACTTGTTTAACTCCCCCAACACTGGTTTTATGTTTGTTAGATCCAACAATCGAACCATCAAATTCTACAAATTTTGGAGATCTTCAAGATGGAAAATTAAGGGCGGAATTGAGCAACTTGTTTTGTATAACATATTAAGACATAGCAAGTATGTCCAGAAAAATAAGTTAAAATTTCGATTTCTAGATACTGAGTATTTTGGTGGGTTTTGCACTCCAAGTAAAGATTTAAACAAGGTCTGCGCAATGCATGCTAATTGTTGTATGGGGTTGGATAGAAAAGTTGAAGATCTAAGTGCCTTACTTGAAGATTGGAAAAGATATGTCAATGGTTATTTACCAACAAATCTAACCACTTTTCATTGGAGCGCCCCAAAAACATGTGTTTGATGTTTCAGGTTAGAACTAGGCATTTCAAAAATCAAATACAATTCATGATTTTTAATTTATTACAAATTTGTATCTATATTGTTTTTGTTTTGAGTTGTAAAATAATGTCACATATGTCATGAGTCAAACTTGTTCTTTATTATTATTTGCATAAACCTATTTTTATGAGGGAACATGTTCTAATTCATAATTAATAATTCATCATTTGTTGCCATATTACCGTCCTGTTGTACATGTGACCAAATACAATTAGAAAAAGATGGAACTAGAAAAATGTAATCATCAATTACAATTTCAAAATCACTAAGGTTGCCATGAGATATAGGAGTTCCTTTGCATGTAGGTTATATAATCGGACTCCATACATATCTTTTCCACTAGAGACCGTTTGATGCATATAAAGTCGCTTTTGCTTTTCTCACGTTTTGGTGCCCAATTTGCATATTGTCTCTTAATTGTTGCCAACACAACGCCTAGATTCAATGTTTATTTCTTGCTAGCATACCTAGACTAATCAACCCCATCCTCAAATGGATACATCACTTTTTAGTTTGATAAAACAAGAGAGTGGCATTGTCAAGGAACATGTCAGATGCACTTGTTGCTATTATGGTCTTGTGCTAATGCTCACAATTTAATATATCGGCTTTGTACTTGGGAAATGAGTATAGTATGTGTGTTGGCCTTTCCAATGAAAAGAAAATCATTGATATTGTACGTACATACCGGATGTGCATTAGACAAAGATGAAAGTTCTTATCATCCAATTGGTCATTCCATTACATCCTAAGGTTTCTTGGTTAGTTAGCATGCTTTCTGATGTGAACAACTTTCCGATCCACCTTGCGCAACATCTCTGGAATCAACTCACGATCAACGATCGAGGGCATGCCTCTATCCTTACTACTCACATTGCATGTTTAACAGGTTTCTAACTGGGTGATATGTTTGTACCTGAGAAGAGCTTTCGTTGGAAGGATACTGGAGCAACCCTTCAACCAAAAACACTTAACCTTGTTGATCATCTTAGCACTCCAAAAAATTTGCCATTTGTTCTCAAAGTTGTCAAAATTAAGAGACATATGCCTCGGTGGTGTATTGGTTTAATAGAGAAAATACCATTATTATTAAACCACCATACTTGGGTATGCTTGGGCAATAGGGATGGCGATGTATTGGAGTCGGGTCAGAGATGAGGACCTCCGTCTCCGCTCCAACTAATATTAGGAGGCAAGATCCATCTCCATATCCTATTAATGGCTGGAACCATGGACCTTCGAATGCGATTATGATTGGAGGTAGCCACCTATGGATTCGATCCAATATGCTGCGAATAAAATCGGAGGCGGCTACCCATCTAGATAAGTTTGTTTTAAATGTCTTGTGTGTTAAATTATAAGTAAGCTTCGATGTTGTTTCAAGGTATTTTACATACTCTCGAAATGACAGGGGATTGTTAACATTATTTCAAGAATATATGTATGTGGTTATTAGGTATGTTGGAGACATAAAAAATAAGTTTAAAAACTAAATCAAGTGTTAACACACTAAATTGGTCAACATGGACAAAGTCAAGACCTGTCTGTGTTGTGTTGGTGTCCAGAACACCAGAAAAGCCAAAGTAGAACGGACACGAGGCATGTCAGCTGACTAGTTTTAATGCTCCAACAGCTAATTGGTCCAGGTGATTAATTCTTGATCACACTTTATCATATGATCTTTGACCCCACCAACTATATTTCTCATATGGCATGTGGCCAAATCGAAGACTGTGAAATTGACCATCTTTAAGGACTCTCATTAAGGTCTTTGAATAACCCTAGTGGTGTTACCCTATAAATAGCGTTGTTCTAACCATATGCAACATGAATCAAATAATAACAACATACATCAAATGCATATCTCTCTAGTGTTGGTGTACAACAATACTCTATTGAAATACTCTTTGAATAAGCATGAAATAAGTCTAAGTTGTGGTACAAGTTAGGTTAAAATTTATCCCCTTGAAAGTTTATAGTATGGTAAATAGTTCCAAGAAAAATGAGCTTGTCCGTGACTCTTTCTGTGAGTGAAATCATTGTTTATGCATACTCTCCATCTTATTATCCATACTGTATACTGTAAGAAGATCAAGTACTTCAAGCGAAGATGGAGATCCAAGCCATTCAAGAATCATTTGAAGAAAAATAATTAGAAGAAAAAGACATAGGAGGAAATAAATTATTCTCTTTGATTTCTTGTTCTTAAGAAGATGTGGAAGACACCCTATTTATACATTGACGGTGAGCGTTAATATGCTAACGAGTAAGAATCCCAATAAAACACATTCAAGGACTTAGATTCTTATCACTAACAGAAAAAGATTTCTTGTATAAACACAAAAGGACTCTAATAATCCCCTCTAGTTGGAGCATGGGGGTTAATAATGCCAAACTTGGACACCAAATACTAGAAGTGGTCTCTACCATGAACTTTTGTGAAAATGTCTGCATGTTGGTGCTTGGTGTTTATCTTGAATAGAAGAAGTTGTCTGTCTTCAACTTTCTCCTGTACAAAATGACAATCAATCTCTATATGTTTAGTTCGCTCATGATAGACTAGATTAATAGCAATATGGAGGGCTGCATGATTATCACAAAATAATTTCATGGGTTGTTTGTGCGAAAAACCTAAGGCTGCTAAGAAAGTTTTTAGCTAAATGAGCTTACAAGTAACAACTGTCATTGATTGATATTCCGCTTCTACGGACAAGCGAGATACGGTAGTTTAGTCCTTGGTCTTCTAGGACACAGGGGCTCCTCCCAAAGTAATGAAGTACCCTATGAGAGATCTTCTTGTAGTTGGGCAACCTCCCTAATCTGAGTTATAATAGGCGACTAGCTGCATGTTTGATTCCTTTAGCAAAAGTATTCTTTGTCCAGGTGAAACTTTAATATAACGAACCATCTTCTTTGTTGCTTCCACATGTTCTTCCTTTGGATTCTGCATGAACTAAGAAAGGATATGAACTACATATGCGAGGTATGACCTGGTTATAGTAAAAAAGATTAATACTCCTATAAGTCTTCTGTATGAAGTTGGATCTTGTGGAGCCTTTTCTTGAGCAAGGGCAAGCTTATGATTCTTCTCTATAAGAAAGGTTACAGGTTTGGCACATTGGAGGCCATGTTCATCCACTATCTCCAAAGCGTACTTACGCTAACAAAGGAAGAGGCCTCATTGTCCTCGGGCTACCTCAATACCTAAGAGATATTTTAGAGGGTCAAGACCCTTATTGCTAAAACGATCATCTAAATAAGTCTTTAACTTTTGACATTCTTAAACATTATTAGTAGCAAGAATAATGTCATTAACGTAAACAAGAAGTGCCATAAAAACTCCTTCCTTTTGATATGTGAATAAGGAATAGTCGTCATAAGATTTCACAAATCCATACTCACAGAGTTTGGAGGACCGCTTCACAAACCATTTTATAAGCGCTTGCTTTAATCCGTAAAGTGACTTTCTTAGTCTGCAAACTTTGTTTTGTGTAGAGGCTTTATAACATGGCGGAAACTTCATGTACACCTCTTCATCAAGATCACCATGTAAAAATGCGTTGTTCACATCTAACTGGTATAGATCCTAACCTTTAGCGATATCAACAAATAGAAAACACCGAACACTTGTCATCTTAGCAACTGGTGCAAAATCTTCATTGTAATCGATACCTTCTTCCTGATGATCTTAGCGAATGACCAGTCTAGCCTTGTATCTTTGAATGGATCTATCTGCATTGTATTTGACTCGATAGACCCATTTACATCCAATTGGTTTCTCTCCAGCAGGGAGATCAACGATATCCCAAATACTGGTTTTATGTAAAGCTTGTACCACTTCGGTCATAGCATCTCGCCACCTACTATCTTTGACAGCTTCGTGAAAAAATTTAGGTTCATCGACCTTCATAATTCTTGTCAAATAATTTTTATGTGAATGAGAAAAATTGACACAACTCAGAGAATGATATAAAGAATAGGGCGTACAGGGGGATACCTTTTGGTGAGGTGAAGCAGCCGAGACGGGGTCTATAATACTAGCGTTATAGCAAATGTAATCATTCAGCTTGGTCATCGGACGTATGATCCGTTTAGAATGCCTAGTATCTAGGGCAATGAGTTGATGCTGTTGAGTTTTGTTAAGATTATTTTCTACTGAACCCAGTTGATGTTGTAAGGAAGAAGGTTGCATGTTATCAATTGCCTAGTCCACTACTTGATTTTCTTCTTGCTTGGGCTAGTGGCGAAGCTAGGATTCAAAGCCAGGGGGGTCAAGATAAAATTTAATAAAAAAAATAGATTCTATAGGAATGAATTCGGAAAATTTAACATATACAAGTAACCCAAAGTTCAACAACATTAATTTTGAAAATAAACGTACATACCTTAAATATAAAGTTGTCTTCGACGATTAGTCATATTTTGGTTGCAAAATGATTAACAATAACGCAATTGCTATCTAGCAACAATCTTTTCATTGCAACATGATAAACATCTTGCATTTCACCTACTAAGTATATTTAAATCATTATAAAGATATATTTCAATATTTTGAGGTTTATTACAACTTATAAACAACATAAAATTTTAATTGCAACATGATAAACATCTTGCATTTCACCTACTAAGTATATTTAAATCATTATAAAGATATGTTTCAATATTTTGAGGTTTATTACAACTTATAAACAACATAAAATAATTATTTTATTTATATTTTTTTTCATAAATATTCCCTCCTTTCCATATTAATTGACACTTTGACTAAATTTTGATCATTAATTACTCAATTTTACAATGAGTTACAATATGAAATTACCTTCATTCTAATTTTTAGTAAAGTATCTTTCTAATGACGGTAATTTCATATTATAACTCATTATAACTTGTGAGTAGTTAACGGCCAAAATTTAGTCAAGGTAGTATAAATCTATACATAAAATGTGCATTTATTATAATATGTGCATAAAATTAGGCTATTATTTATATTTTTTGAACTACCTAATAAGTATTATACTCTTATAATTGATAAATATATACATCATACATGTATTAGAAAAAATATTATTAAAAGTTACAAAAATGTGAAATATAGATAATTCAAGATAGGTTATTAACCAATTAACCCAACTTGAGTCGAATGTGTATCATTGTCCCTTTTAATTGATGAGGCAGGGCGTCGAACCTCAAACCTCTACATTCCAAACACGCGCCCAACTGCAGCATCTAAACCATTGAGCTATCTCACAGTTTCTTGATCTATTTTTAGCAATTTGGTATATATTCATTTTTATAATTAAAATAGCTCTAAATTAAAATAATTTTTTTCAAAAAAACTGAGGGGTCAATTGACCACCCTTGACTCAAGGTGGCCTCGCCACTGGCATGGGCCCAACTGATTCGAGTACAAATACATGACAACCTCCATCATTTTGTTCATAACTTTTTGAAACTCCTGGTGTAAGTCCGTGAGGTACATCTCCCCCCTAAGCCCAATATTGAATCAACAACATTTCTTCCATTTCACTCCAAATAAGTACTCTCGGAGTTTTACCTTGGTCTTGAGTGGGTGTCCCATTAAAAGGAAAAATCTCTTAAATGAATTTCACATCCCTACTTGTAAAGAATTTATGATTCTCAAGATCTTCTTTCAAGAGGGTATCCGACAAAAATACACATGCGGCTACGAGGAGAAAATTTATCAGTTGTTCTAGTTTGAGCATAACACAAGAATCCAAACACCTTAATGTGTTCATAGTTGGGTTTTACACCAAATATCAACTCATATGGGGATTTCCCTTTCAACAGTTTGCTTGGTGTTGGTTTATTAAGTACGTCGCTGTTTTAACACATTCATCCCAAAAAACTATTAGTAGGTTGACTTGAAAACGCAAGGCTCGAGCAACAATATTTAAGATATGTGTATGTTTTCTCTCAATTTTACAAGTGTTTTGCAGTTTCACTCTTTCCCGTTATCAAATAGACCCAAACATCTCTACTAAAATCATCCACAATAGTGAGAAAATAATGTTCACTACACGAGGCAGAAACTCCATATGGACCCCATATGTCAATGTGAATGATATCAAACAAGCCCTTAACTTTACTTTCACTAACAGTAAACGGGTTCCTAGTCTATGTTGCCTTAAAACAAATATCACAAGTATCATCACTATCAATAACTAAACTAGTACTACCTTGTAAGAATTTATCAATAAGATGCAATATTTCCTTTGAAGGATACCCCAATCTTTGATGCCATAGCCCGCCAGTACAGACAACATTAACTTTTGTACCTCCCTAATGGTCGTTGTAGAAGTAGACCCCCATTACATTGTTTGCCTATACCAATTAGAATCCCCAAGGTGCAGCCCTATTGAATACAATAATTTTCATCAAATGTGAATGTGCAATTTAAATCCTTACATAAATAATAAACAAAGACAAGGTTGCAATTCAATGAAGGAACTAAAAGTGTTCGACGTAGCTGTAATATTTCTGTCAAAGAAATTTTTCCCTGCTAGTAGGCAACTGTTTTCGCACCATTAGGTAAACCAATTACCACGAGCTGAATACTCTGAATATCTCTTAATATTGTTCCATCTCCAATCATGGGAGCAGAGCACCATTATCAATCAACCATTGAGGTTTTGAATTTTTTGTCGATCTTTCATTATCCATTGAAGAGAAGTTGCTACTTATTCCAGGTGTTGTATCCTGCCGCTAATGATTTCGGCCATAACCTCTCCTTCTACATGGCTTTGATACCATGAAGAAAAATAATTAGAAGAAAAAGACATAGGAGGAAAAAAATTATTGTCTCCGATTTCATGTTCTTGAAAGATGTGAAAGACACCATATTTATACATTGGCAGTGAGCATTAATATGGTAAAGAGGAAAAATCCTAGTAAAACACATTCAAAGACTTAGACTCCTATCACGAATAGAAAAGGGTTCCTAGTATAAATACAAAAGGACTCTAATATCATTTTCCCAACATTTGCATATGAAACAAGATACTTCCAATACTTAGCAAAACTCACACGAGACCCGAAAATCAAACCGATTTACCAGAATCGACTTTCGAAACAATGTCAATCGATTTGGATCCAACGAACCAAAATGACCTAACCATACCTAAACCAAACCCGGAATTTATTCTAAACTAAAGTTACCCGTACACAAAATGATCCGATATAAATCAAATCCGACCTAAAATGACCTGACTTGAAATGAATCAAATAGGGGGAAAGTGTCACCGAAATCGATCCATACCCAGACGAAAACCGAATCGATTCTTAACAAATCTAGGGAGCACCAAATTTAACCATACCCGAAATGACCCGACCTACTTGGAACCAAACTCGTATTATCTGAACCTGAAGCAAAATGAAATTGAATAAAGCAAACCCGATTCAAATTGTAACCATCTTTGAATTAACCCAACTCATAAGCTATTTTGTCGTATGTCAAAGTGGTCCAAGCCATTATCAACCAAATTTGAACAACTCAATGTAAATTGAGTTAAGTTTTGTATACAATTTAATCTTGCAAAATGTATATTGTGACATCAACTTACATTTATGATAACAAGGAAACTTTTAAAATGTGAGGAAAATGAGTTTGAATTGAGCAACTATCATCCTCAAATAACAAGGAAACTATCAAAATATTAATAAGCATTCAAAATATTAGAAACACAAATTAAGTTGGCGGTGGATACAAATAACTATCAAAATATTAGATTCATAAATAAAAGTTGCATTGAATATTAATATAATATTAGATAACAAGTAAACTATCAAAATTAATTTTTCTTTAGAGTAATAATCAGCAAGGACATAGTAATGAATTAATAAAAGTTAAACATAAGTGTTTAACGACTGATTGAAGCCTACGATTGTGGCAAGATATTCTTGTACATAGGTTGAGCTTTGGCTTTTATGGGTTGTAACTTGTAAGTTACAATGTGGGATAGTAAGTTTAGTAAATTTTAAGATATAATTTTTATTGGCTGTAAAAAACAATTGGTTTTAAATTTACCCAATCTGATTTGACCTATCTCGACAATGAATCAAATCCTACCCAAACCCGTAATACTACGAGCTAATATTTAGTATAACCGATGAAATTGACTTGGAATCAGTCGAGCTCATTTATAACTGAACCATTTTGGACCGGACTCGGGGGTTGAACTGAACCATAAGTCCATACCCGGACTAAACTAAACAGACGTATACCCGACTCGGAACTGAGTCAACTTTAGCACGTTCAAAATATACTCAGTCCAATCTTCAACCGAATGGAACCCGTATCCAATCGCTCATGCCTTAACCGAAAATTACCTGAACCATAATTCATCTGAATTCAACTCGTAACCGATCCATAAATTCCATACCTGAAATGTATCTGAACCGAACATTAATATGATCCATAACTGACCCGAATACCTATTTGTCAAGTCTAATACTCTGTCCACTTTTTACTTATTTGGATGATTGGGTGCAAAAATATGTAAGGTAGTTAATAGAAAAATTATTTAAAAATAACTAATTGAATTAATTTTTAGTGTTTTATTTAATGAATGTTATAGATAAAATAAAAAATGTAATTAATATGGTATTGGAATGATAAAGTGATGAACAATATAAAATGATAAAAGTTAGTTTAAAAATCATATAAAAATAATGCATCTTGAGGAGTAAGTCGCAACATAACTCGTGGATGCAAAGTTGTTACAAAGAACTTTATAAATTGCTGGAAGTTATTAGAAGAAACCTTATAATAACTACAATATTGACAATTAAAGCTACTAATTAATTAACTCAAAAACAAACATATAGTATAATAAATGAATCTAAACAGAATAATTGTTAAAATACATGAACGAATTGGTGTAGATATAAGAAAATGATGTAATCTAATTTGTAAATGAACATTAGATACCAACAGAAGTTACTCCCTTTCATTTAAGAGTTTTTATTTGATCAAATGTCAAAACCCATTTTCAATTGAAAATACAACAAGGAAAATACACTATAATCATCTTATTATGTATTTTGGCTGTAAGAATAATAATCTCAAAACATTTTCCAGTTGAAAAAAATAACCAAATATTCGAACGCCTCACCTTTTCTTATGTCTAATCTAAATAGTTTCGTTATAATTTTATCACCTCAAAATCAAACATGTCGATTAACGAAGGACCAAGAAAATAATGAACACAACAACAAAAACAATGAGAGCATTGGCTTCTAAGAAGACGATGATGCTTTCTGTTGTAGTTGCTTATTTCCTATTCCTTAATTTGGCTTCCTATTTTCACTTTGGTCTATTTTCAAGGTTTCCATATCCTTCTGATTCCCCTTACACTAATCCAGTGAGTTTCTCAATTCATCTAGTTACCTTTTATACATTATACTTGCATTTATGTTAATTTATTTTTCATATGCTTTAAAACAGTTTCTATGTTCATCATGTACATGATATAATACATGAGAATTAATCTTTCTAGGTCCGTGACCGATACTATGAATTAAGGAAAGCTTTAAAAGCAGCAGCAACAGAGGAAAACACGGTGATATTAACAACATTAAATGGAGCATGGGCAGAGCCAAACAACATATTTGATCTCTTCCTCAAGAGCTTTAGAATCGGGAACAACATTACTAAAATTTTGAATCATGTTCTTGTCATAGCAGTGGATAACAAGGCGTATCTGAGGTGTCAAGCCTCGGTCCCCCATTGTTATCTTTTTAAGGGAAATAACTCAACTGGGATGGCTCATGAGGCAGGCTTCATGACCTCTACGTACCTTGAAATGATGTGGGATAGACTAGCCTTATTGCATACTATTTTGACATTGGGTTATAACTTTGTCTTCACTGTAAGTTGTCGTTCTCTTTTCTCTTTTATGTTCAATTATTTATCTTCAAATTAGGTATTAGGGAAGCTAATTGATGAAGTTGAATATACCATAGCATGCAATGGAGGAGGATTAATGATTCTTACTTGGTAACACTTATCTTAATGGGAAAGCTATTCAAAATTAAATTGCAAACGTTCTAGTAAAGTTGTCATGATTGTTGAGTTTCATTCCCATTTCAATTATCAATTTCCTTTCTTTTTATTATTATGAATCCCTATCTTATATACCCTACCCCCAACAAAAAAAAAAATTATGAAATTCCGCCTAGGCAGTGTACGGAGGGGTGTTACCTCTAACCTCTCCATATCTTGCTTGGATGGGATTTTGATATTTCGGTTTTTTTTTTTTGGTAGGGTATATTAGATAAGAGTTCATAGTAAAAATGAAAATAAAAATTTATAATTGAAACAGGAATCAAAATTTATTTATTGATTCCCTATATATTTGTTTGATATGTAGTTATTCAAATGATACCCTAATCAAATGAACTTTATCCGTTATTTATATTTTAGACATTTTTTTATAAATAATGAGGTTATGTATATTTTAGACATTTTTTTACTTCAAAAAATTATGGAAAAAATATAATTTTATTCAATTTACATTTGATGATATAATTGTAGAAGTCAATCAAATTATTTTTTCAATTTAATATGTAAATACATAAATTTTATATCGAGGTAAAATATTTAAGAAATGTTTTACCCCATGAGTCATGTCATTTTCGATTAAAAAAATATTTTCCTCATCTTCTATTGATACTCTTACTATTCAACTTCCTCATGCGTAGTTTTCATATGTACCAATGACATGTTTTGATTTTTCGCAAGAATATTACAGTGGCAATAAAGTCCGACTTAGACTCCATTCTTTTATACGGTTGGTGCGGTGTGATAATAGTGCGGTGCGGTGAAATTTGAAAAGTGGTGAGTTATGATGAGTTGTGCTGAGAGGTGTGGTAAGTGGAGTAGGTAAGGAGGGAGGACGTGAAATGTGAAACATTCTGTTTTCATTCACATCCCCATATATTATAATTTACACCTTTCAAACATGAGAAATCTGTTATCTCAAACATAGACCCTTTCTCATGATTCAATAACCTCATGCCAAAAGCCCCAAACCTATATGACTGGTCAATATAAATGCTCTGTACATTGAATGCATGTGTATATAATTTATTACTAATATTGTTTGATAAAGTTAATGTATATAATTTGGATAGTTGGAATGCATGTGTATATAATTTATTACTAATATTGTTTGATAAAGTTAATGTATATAATTTGGATAGTTGGAGAAGAATTCTTTTTTAAATTAGATAGTAATGTACTAAAGAAAAATGATTCATTAAACCTTATCTTTTATTTTTCCATAAAATAGTAAGTTGTAAACGATATTTGAATCTTGGGTCAATTAGAAATAGTTGCTCTAAATTGTAAAATTTGGGAATAATAGTGCTCCATCAAATCCCTCCATACTTCGCCCTCTAGTAAGATTCCAAAATGTTGGCTTTGTCTTGTATGACAAAGTTGGAACTCTTACCATGAAAAATACGCATGCCAGTAAAATTCGTTGGTAAATTAGAGAAGATAAATAAAAAAAATTCAAGGATTTAGTAAAACTTATCAAAATTTATATTTTTCCAAGAAAGATACTTCCTCCGTTCCATATTAATTGACATTTAAACTAACTTTTTTTGTTCCAAAATAATTGTCATTTTTCATTTCCCAATACTTAATTTAATTATTTTAACTTTAATAATTATGTTAACTTTTTACTTTTTCAATCAATAAAAACTATTTCTACTCACATTCTCTTACTACCTACACCTTGGTATCCGAAAAAATACCTTGGAAAATAGTATTATTTAATTATAAGGGTAGTTTTTTTAGTTAAACCTAGGTATGTGAAAATTTTTAAAATGTGTCAATTAATATGGAACGGAGGGAGTATTACTTTATTCAAAGGTAAAATGTTTCTCAATGCTCATCAAAATTTATCTTTATCGACTAAAAGTTATCAAAATTTAACATGTTCAACATCATTCGTTGACCAATAAACATGTTATGACGGGAGTTTTATGATAAGAAGATTTAGAGATAATAATTTGTTAAATTACTCTAAAATTTCTACTTTTATTAAGATGTGAATTTAAGCAAATAATTATTTATGAAAATCAAAATACTTTTAATTCACACTTTAAATATGAGACCCACAAAATCTAGTGCTGGTGAAAATAGAAAGTCTTCATGGCCAAATATGTATAATCTTACCGTTGAAGAAAAACAAATTGTTGTTCTAATTATAAAGTTTTCATTTTTCAGGATACTGATGTTATGTGGTTTCGAGACCCATTTCCACATTTTGATGATAATTCAGATTTCCAAACCTCATGTGACTTGTCTAGAGGCGGCCCCTTCGACTTGCGTAATAACTCTCCAAACAATGGGTTTGTTTTTGTTAGATCCAATAATCGAACTATTGAGTTCTATAAATTATGGATATCTTCAAGGTTGAGATATCCAGGTATGCGTCAACAGGAAGTGTTCTATAAAATTATAAATCGGGCGCATACTAAGAAGGTTGGGCTGAAGATCAGGTTTTTAGATACAGACTACTTTGGGGGATTTTGCACACCAAGTAAAGATTTCAATAAAGTATGTACGATGCATGCGAATTGTTGTTACAAATTGCAGCAAAAAATTGTTGACCTAAATACCATACTTGAAGACTGGAAGAGGTATGTGAACGCATCATTAGCAACGACCGAGATCAAATCATTTCAGTGGAGGGCTCCTGACAAATGTCGTGGGTGATACGCACTCTACACAGAGTTAATCATACATTACCTCTCACGTACAAAAGTTTCGTTGTTTTTACTTAATTAGTCTATTTGTTGTTGGTCGTTCATTCCTTCAACTCTACATTTGAGACTAACATCCGAAGTGTTGTGAGTGAAAATATAGTTAGGAGGGTATATTGCAATATAATCTAGATCAGTTGTTCATGATTTCGTTAAAGACATTAGTAGCTGGCTTAGACTTTTTTTTAATAAAAAACATTTTACTTTGGTTGTTTTTTTAAAATTTGTTAAAGCTGGGGTCAGTTGCTCTTGGTTTGGTTCATTTATGAGCCATAGCTTTTAGCTTGGTTAAGAGGAGTCGGGGATAAGCATGATAAGTTGATAATTCTAGTAGATGTTCTAGCCTTAGCGATTTGGACAGATGATATGTATTTGTATATGTACTTGAATTGAATTTAAAATTATTTTTCTTTTCAGGTGGTTTATATATTCACCAAGTTCACTTGGTGTTTGCGTATTACTTTTGTGACTACTTACATTTTAGATCACAATTTATTCATTTACTTTTTTAAAGGAGAAACTATGATCAAATCCAACAGATTATTTGATTGGGTGTAATGTAATGAAATTGTAATGCAATCAGCAATGCAATGTAATCAACCATACAATGTAATATAAAAGTGATTACATTACTGTGTTTTCTTACTTAAATATGACATGTGGATGCAATCATAAATGTAACAAATTAATCATATTTATTTTTTGTAAGTTTGTGTGTATGAGAGAGAGAGAGAGAGAGAGAGAGAGAGAGAGAGAGAGAGAGAGAGAGAGAGAGAGATGGGTGTTGGAAAAGTAGGAACAACAAAATGGATGGGTAAACCAGGTATAACAAGAGAGACGCAAACACACCTACTCTCTTTAGATTTTTGCATCGACCGTATAAAATCTTAGGGATAAAACTTTGTCAAGAAAACTCTAAGAACTTGCTTTTTGACTTCCAATAACAACCCTAGAGATGCTTGAGACCAAAACTAGAGAGGCATGTTTGGTTGAATGAGAAGAAAACAACATGACTCACTTGTCTTTTTTTGTTTTTTCCCTTTAATGGCATCCATTACACATCCTATTCATAGGCCTTTGAAAAGGCATCAAAATAGGGATAGGATACACATCCCTTGGAAATAACCACCAAAGGATGTGTTTATCCATGATGGAGAAAATCAAAGAAATCCTTCGGAATGGATAGAATCAAATAAAGGATAAGATTTATCAAGTTGGATAATTTGGATAAGAACGATGATCATCATTATTATCCACTAATAATGTATGTAAATAACCAAGTAACATCTTATCATCATCATTTGGACATGGTTCATGGTCCCCATGACATGATCCATGTCAAGGCTTGCCCCACCAAATGATGTTTTCTAACATGTGACATGGTCCGTGTCAAACCAGACATGACTTGTGTTACCTTGTTTTCCTCAAAATTCAACATAAGCTGGGCCGGTAGAACCTCGAAGGCCCACTAAACTTAAACTTAAGCCTAACATTAATTGGTGAATGAATTTTGCCTTAATAATTTTGCCTCAAACTTAATTAACATTACACATACACTTTATTATCTCCCGCCATTTCGAGTGTATGGGATTTATGAACAAATATCCCAAAGCACCCCCGCCATTTTAAGAATTCAACAAACACTCAAACACAAACATAAAGGAAATAGGGAGTGAATTGTATATCATGAGGAGTGTCTCGTGATTGGAGCTTTCATGTGGTGAACATAATTTCAATTAGTCCAAATTTAGTAGTAGACAAGCTTGAAACTATACATCTTTATTGGCTGACTGGATACATTACACCGATACAACCACTCAATTGTTCTTGAATTTTATGACACTATTAACCTCCATCTGTCCATATCCTCTCGTGAGCACATAGAGTCAAACCCAATAGCCCTTTCAGGCAGCTACACCTCACACTCACATAGGTAGACTACTCCTGTATGCTCCTGTAATTGAGCAACCATCCAAAACATAGTCTATTAAGATTATAATAACCCGTCCTCTTATCATTACAGCGAGTAAATCACTTTCTTACCTGGGACTATTTAATTATGTGCTTCCAACCACTGTATAGTGGAGTCACCAACCTCGAGCTTGACAATAAATCAAGTATCAAGTAGGGGCACCGTTACTAATAATTGTTAAATTTGGGCCTACTTCCATCCCCCTTAATAATATTATAGAATAATATCACCAAGTCCTTGTTTAGTCCTTTACTCAAAGGATTAAACCAAGGTCCTTATTTAACTTCTTGAAAACAATGACTTCACCCTTAACTAATAAAAATCACTAGATAAATCAATATCTTTTCATGATCATTATTAAAATTTGAAGTTAGTCATACTTAATAACACTTGAAAATAAACCTGAATACTTAAATACATCCAACTTATACATACAATTAAACCATTGTATTATAACTTGATACTGATTAGGAAACTTTACTCCCACAATCAATATGATTAAACCATCACAATGTAGGCATTTTGCAATCTATATGACTTGAACTTTCACATTGTAGGCATTTTAACAATCAATATTGTAGGCTTTAGCAATCAATATGATTAAATGTAAGGGTTTTAAAAGAAAATAACTACCGATTGTAGTTACAGCAGAAGCAAATGAGATGACGAAGATTAAAACAAAATTTAGGGACGAAATTAAGCTATAAAACGAACAACAGATTCACGTGGGAAACTGAAGAACTCCGAGAAAAACCCACGGACGGTGACATCCAGGAAAAATTCATTATGAGAAAAAGGAGGAGTACAGAATGATCAGTATCATAGGGTTTGATACGATCAACAATGGAGATTACAACACAATCTCGCAATCCCTCAACTCACAATCTCTCTCGGGATAACAATGTTGGAACTCTTTGGGAAAATATTGGTGAACTCTATCTCTCTCAATATTTTCCTCTGATTATCTGATACAAAAGTGGAGAAAAATAACTTATATAACTTTCGTATGACGACCGAAGGGAGACAACTAGGTTAAATAATATTCTCCTTGCCGATTATGGACCCTAGGAGGATCCAATGGGCCACAAAACCCAACAATCTCCACCTTGAAGCATGATCCAACTCATCAACCCAAACAACCACATCGAGTGTTGCCATCAACATGCCCATCCGCAGGGCGTAGCCCCGAAGGGCTCTCACATGCTCAAAACACCAAATAAGTCCAAGCAATGCTCTAACTTAGCTATAGATAAAGGGTTGGTTAGCACGTCTACAGGGTTATCAGAAGTATACACCTTCTTCACCACATTCTCACATGTAGCAACTGTATCTCTGATGAAATGATACCTGACGCTTACATGCTTGGTCTTCGAACGGTAAGCATCATTCTTGGTTAGATGGATAACACTCTAACTATCTGAATAAACCACTGTCTCGCCCTGTGGTACACAAACTCCATCACCAAACCCCTCAACTAAATAGCCTCTTTCACCCCTGATCTATAACAGCATTTACTCAGCCTTACTAGTAGAAAGGGTTCCGAAAGACTGGAGTGAGGCCTTACAAGACACTGCTCCACCACACATAGTGTATTCATACCCTGAAATTAAGTGTCTTCTATCTAAATCTTCACCATAATTAGCATCCACGTTACAACACTGCCTCTATCATACAAGATGCCCTTCTCCAAAGTGCCTTTCACATACCGAAGATCCACTAAATGCCTTCCCAATGCTCCTTCTCTGGATTCTGCATATATCTACTCACCACACTAACAGCATGGGACATGTCGGGTCTGGTGCATACCATAGCATATATCAAACCACCAATTGCACTAGCATAGGGAACATTAGACATCTTCCTAATCTCCAAATTAGATTTAGGGCAACACTCACCAGACAACTTGAAGTGCGCAGCTAGTGGAGTTGAAACTTTCTTACAATTTCTCATATTGAACCTGTCCAACACTTTTTCCAGACACCTCTTCTGAGACAGGAACAACTTCCTTGCCTTTCTATCTTTCTAGATCTCCATACCCAATATCTTCTTTACTGCCCCGAGGTCTTTCATCTCAAACTCCTAGTTGACTTGAGATTTCAACTTCTTGATCAGTGACATGTCCCTGGAAGTAATCAACATGTCATCAACGTACAATAGTATATAAATGAAAGACCCATTGTTAATGTACCTAAAGTACACATAGTTGTCATAATGACTCCTTATATATCCTTGCCCAATGTTAACGGTATCAAAACTTTTGTCCCACTGCCTAGGTGCCTAAAGTGAACCCTCCGGTTGCCTCATATAGACCTCTTCCTCCAGCTCACCATGAAGGAACGCAATGTTCACACCAAGTTGCTCTAACTTCAAGTCAAATATAGCAACGCAAGGCAAATAAGAATTGGGGTATGCCTCACAACTGGCAAGAAAACTTCATTGTAGTCAATTCCCTTCTTTTTGTTACAACCTCTAACCACCAATCTGGCTTTCCACCTAGCACTCTCAACCCCAGGGATACCTTCTTTCCTCTTGTACACCAATTTCGCAGTAAGAGCTCGTCGCCCTTTAGCAACTCCTACAGCTCCCAAGTTTGATTCTTCTGCAGACTCTCCATCTCTTCTTACATACCTCTTGTTCAGTTTGAGGCACTTGGACAAGAGACGGCCTCCTGATAGGTAGAAGATTCAACACCTTCAGGAGTCTCCCCTACAACGCTCAAAGTATATGCAATCATAACATTATCTTCCTCAATATATCGAGATGGTCTCCTGATCTCCCTCTTGGGATGATCTCTTGCTATGCCATGTTCTTCCTCCACTTGAGAAACATCAATCTCAACTTCAAGTTCATCACCTGAACTATTTCAGAAGCATTATCAGTGACCTGCTCCTAATTGCAAGTTTCAGTAGCTCCACCTTGAGCCTCAATCTGTTCCACCTCGGATCGAACTCAACTCCCCCAACATCATCCTTCGGATTACCTGCACCATCAGAAGTAGCAGTAGATTCCACAGCTGATACCATAGTTGTTTCATTAAAGGTTACATCTCTAGATTGTATGACTTTCTTCAAGTCATGACACAATATTCTGTATCCCTCAGACTCAGGCCCATAACCATAAAACATGCATTTAACATCCCTGAGGGACAGCTTCCCCTCATTCACATGAGTATAAATAGGACATCCAAAAATTCTTAAATTAAAATAATTAACTGGATTACCTGTCCATACTTCCTCTAGAATCTGGAACCCAATGGAGACATGAGGTGATCTATTCAGTAGATAACATGCAGTAGTAATGGCCTCTGCCCAGAATGATCTCCTCTTCCAAAGCCCAACATTAGAGAACATGTAGTGAGCTTTCTCTAGGAGTGACCTGTTGATTCTCTCAGCTACACCATTTTTTCTGAGGTCTACCCACCAAGGTTCGATGCCTAACAATCCTATGCTCCTCGCAGAACTCAGTAAACTCATAATCAACAAACTCCAACCCATTGTCTGTCCTGAGTTTCTTTATCTTCCTGTTTGTCTGGTTCTCTACCAAAGCTTTGAACTCATTCTTGTGCCACAGGAAATAAACCCAGGCCTTCCTCAAGAAATCATCCATGAATGTCAACATGTAGTGCTTGCCACCCAATGATAACACTCTAGCAGGACCCCACAAATATGAGTGAATGTAGACAAGGATCCTTGCCGTTGTATGCATAGTCCTGGAGAAACTGCCCCTCTTTTGTTTCCCAAAGACATAGTGGTCACAAAACTGTAGCTTGCTAATATGTGCGCCTCCAAGATAACCTTTCTTGCTCAGTTTTGACATCCTCTTCTCTCCCAAGTGACCCAACCTCATATGCCACAATTTTGTGTTATCGGCCTCATCTAGATCTGACAATGCCATCATAGGTTCTAATTCTGATGCTACCAATCCCTACAACCCTGCAGGCTGTGTCGTTACCCATGACCACGACACCAGTATCAACACTCACATAGGACCCAAACCAATCCTTATGAGGACACATGTGGCAGGTACACCGAGTATCAAGAACCAACTCATCTCTAGCTATCCTACTTGATATGGTAGCCAAAGTATCATCCATAACAATAAACCCTCTACATCTTACTCGGACTCAAAACAGTTTAACGTACCAGGTTTGGTGCGGTTATCCTTACTACCCTGCTTCTGGTCTCTCTCTTTTACCCAGCACTCACACTCTATATGATCCTTCTTGCCACAGTAATTACACTTCTTGTTTCTGTGAGGATTCCTGGACTTTAAACGGTGTTTAGACTTCCCTCTAGACCTGTTTCCCTTACGATCAGTGACCCTTCCCCTTACAATCAAGGCCTCATTAGCATGTTCATCATCCTCAGTATCAAACTTCTCATTAGGCAACAAACTAGCTTTTACTTCACTAAGGTTAAGGACAACACGATTCCCATACAACATGATCTTCTTAAATTGTTTGTATAACGCAGGTAGGGACAAAATTAAATTGTAAAGCCTTATCCTCATCAGTGTGTTTGACATCCATTAATTCTAACTTAGTAATAATCGAATCAAATTCACTAAGTTGTGCTTGCATAGAAGTACCTGTAGGCATTCGTACCCTTAGAGTTTCTCCTTTATTCGGTACTTGCTAGCGAGACTCTTCGATATATACAACTTTTCCAGTTTGGCCCAAAGCTTATGAGGTTCCGGTTTGATCTCTTTCTTAAGTTTCTTGAAATCTTTATCGCTCATCATTTCATCAGTCTTCGTGTCGGGGTACTCGATCACATGATCCCATACCCATGCTGGATGAGGACCGCCTTCACTTTAGTCTCCACATCATGAAACTCCTCGTTCCATTGAATTTCGGAATCTCACACTTCATAATTGAAGCCATCTCCACCAGGTTCTGATACCACTTGTGAAGGTTTTCAAAGAAAATAACTGTCGATTGCAGCTACAGCGGAAGAAAAGAGATGATGGAGATTACAACAAAATTTAGGAACGAAAATTAAGTGATAAAACGAACACCAGATTTACGTAGGAAGTGGTTTCATTTAGAATCAACAATCACCTCGCTTAACAAGCATGGTAGGACTCTTATAACTTGTCTCCACACTTATAAGTGTGTTTAATGTCTTACTACCTTAGTTAGAAGGACGAAAGAGTCGAAAATTACTCACTTTTTTCACCCTCATTTAAATATACGTGGGTATGCAAGCGTGGAAGCAAGTAATTTTTTTGTAGTAAATAGATGTATTTTTTTAAAAAAAATAAAAACATTGAATTGGTCTAATTATTTATTTTATCAACTACTTCAATACTAACAACGATGAAAATCCCAAAAAAAGATGATTAGTTGCATATGGTTTTCAGGTTTAGATGATAGATATTTATAGAGTATTTTCAACAATTGTTTAGTAAAATAAAATAATATAAATTCTTTTAAATTTAGTATAACTCCTTAAACACAACATTGAACAATACACGAAAATATATTTCCAATTAAAAAATCAAAAAACAGCTCAACAATTTGCCCACAAAGACCAGTTATTGTAATTACACTACCTTGAAAAATTCTATGAAACTACTGAGAAAATTACCTTAAACAATGCCGGGCACGCGGGTTTGGATATGTTGTGGTCATGATGTTACAACATCCTAATAGTGTTTACGAAGAATATTCAAAACTTCAAGGTTGGCAACTAAATTAAATTCTTCTCAATAATTGGTGTAACTAGTGGCTCTACTCTTTCCAACTTGTCTTTCCCAAATGTCATATTCTTATTAGCTAGAGATAGAGAGAAATAAAGGATCTATATATATTCTTCAAACTAGAACCATGTTATACAAAACTCAAACGAATATGAATACAGTACTCCTATTTGTTCTCATCCACCATCGGTAATCAAGCTTTGGGAGCAGGAAAATGGTGTAATAATACAATACTCTCTTTTTAATTTGGTGAGTCCATCTTAATCTTCCATATATTCATTTCAATTTATTGTTTCTTTCCATACATGATAATAAGATTTTTTTTTTTTTTTTGGACTTCACTCTATCTAAGTTTACTAATACTATTTAGTTAGGTAGGATTTTAGATATAAATCAGAATTTGCTGAGCTATGATATTGATATATTATAGTATCTGTTTCAGTTTGGTTTTTGGTCATTGTTTCTTGTTCTCCAAATCCATCCTTCAACCTTTATTTATGTATATTTATTTTGTTTGTGATATTTGGGTGTTGCTTGCTTTTTGTGTAGCTGAATCTAGCTAGCTGTTTGATGCTTGCTTTAGGTGCTTACCTTTGGCCCTGTCAAATTCATGGGTAAATCTAATATATCAAAATTTACCAGTGTTTATCTAAATTTACTAAAATTTATCAAAATTTACTCAAAATTATCAAACTTAAAAAAATATTTAAAAAAAATTAATTTTAATATATTGGCGTAAATTTGCCAAAAGTTACCAGAATTTACCAAAAGTTACCAAAAAAACTAAAAGATACCAAAATTTAACTTTTACCCAACTATTTTTTACCCATGAATTTGACAACATAACTAGCTCTCCTGATGAGTAGTTGCCATTTCAACTAGGCAAAGGAGTTGACTTAAGTCAAGCTGCACAATTTTTAAAAAAAAAATTGTTTGAAGAATTTTTTTACGCGAAGACGATGCATAAAGTTAACAGTTTTCTTCAATTTTTCCAACTTGATTATCTATCAAATGTAGAGATAGACCAACAACTAATTTATGAATCAGGAGAAGTTTGCATTATTTTTTTTGGGGCAAACACGGGTCAACCATCAAAATAATCAAATTTTAGAGTATTAGGCTCAAAGGTGGAGTTTTAGACTTTTTCTGAGCTTGTATGAACTCGACTATGTTCTTATTAACTCTAGTTGTAATTAGAATTATGTAGAATTATCTCAAACAAAAGTTTAAGATCATAGTTGAAAATTTAATAAAAATTTTATAGTTTACAAATCGATTTTACAATATATGGTGGACCCTTATATTAAGCAATTGTCAAAAAAGAGCAAATGCTTGAGAAAATAAATATTGAGATGAGGACAGTAATTTATTACATTTCCTAGGAAGATTGGCCGAGTCAAGCCTACGTGATCAAATTTCAAACTAAGCATTCAAGTTCCCAAAACTTAGCCCACGAGATTTAACACATGCTGGTTCCATATACATTTCTGCCTCTAACAGCTTTTTATTTCTACCTCAATCTCAATTTTGTTCATATAACTTGTATGTTTACAATGTTTCTATATATAAAGCATGGATTCATTCTATCTTCTAAACTAATTATAAGAATTGGTTAATTGCATGGTATAGTAGATGGCTAGTGAGCAATAACATAACATTATGCACTAGATTACAAGCTCTAATTACCATTTACCAGCATTCATAGCAGCCATAATCATAGACATGGCCCTAGCATTTTATATATATGTGGCCAATATTTAGATATTGATATAGAGTGGTTGCTTTCAGGACTAGTGCATAATTCCTTACCATTAATCTTTCTTTCATGTTCACTAGTAATTGCCTTGAACGAAAGTCACAATAATTAGATTGGAATAAGGGAGTGGAGAGGAGGAAGAAGACAAAAAAAATAGCCATTTGAAATTAACTAACCGTAGTGTTTTGCCTTTCACCCATAAAGAGCATATTTTATGATGATGTGATGATACGAGTCTTGTCTCAATATATTTATTAAGTATCTCATCCTACATCAAATTTATAATTGATTTAATTTTTTCAATAGTAAGTATTAATTATCAACTATAAGAAATTTTAGATGTGTTTGTTATGCCAAAGAGCACAAATTGTAACTGAATCAACTTCTTATATCCGTTAGACATATTTTAGGTATTCTTTATAATAAAAAAAAATAAAGGATAAAATCATAATTTTATGCAATTTGTATACAATATTATAGCTATAGAATTCGATTATATCATTTTATGTCAATTTAATGTATAATAATATAATTTTTATATTAGGGTAGGAAACTTAAAAAGTGTGTTTCCCCAAGACTCATATAATTTTCGTTTATGATATATGTCATTATTTCAGATAGTTGCAAGTCTTATCCGCGTTAAGAGGTTTTGTAAGATGTGAAGAAGATTGATTCATATATTACATTTTGAATCAAACTTTGGAAGGGTGCTTTCATTTGATACAAAATTATATGAGTCTTTCAACACGGCATTTAAGTGTCTTGTCTTAGTATAAAAACTATATATATTTATACATTAAATTTAAAAAAATAATTTGATTTAGTTGTTTGAAGTTTTTCAAATTTATAAAAGAAAGTGTCTAAAATATATTTAATGAATGGAGTTTATTCGATTAAGACGTCATTTGTAATTATTGGCTTAACCAACTCATTCTAGACTTCTCATAATTAATAACTAATAGTATCCATAAAAAATTTAGTCTCAAAAATCATATTAAATGCTACCTTTATGATAAATAAACATAAAAATGATGTCTTTCCCCAAACTATCTAGCAGCACCCTTATTAATATAATATGCAACAATTAGATACGCACACGGCACACGCTAGTTCAAATTCTATTGCAAACATACTTCATGCACGTACATGCATGAGGGATAAGAGGTTGACTCTAGAAATTGTATCTTTGATATAAAAACACTACCTGTTATAGTAATGCTTCGATTAATTAAATTAGAGTTGGTAGAATATTTTTCGCTATAATTTAGCCTTGACGTGACCTTCTTCGCCTCTTTTTTTTAATCGTCAGATTAGCAAGTTACATTATGTGGCATTATTCCTATTTTCTTCATTTCTAGCTAATTAGCATTTTAAGTCTTATCACAAAAATATACGCATTTTGTGTCTTATCAAAAAGACAACTATTAATTCGATAAAAGAAAAGGCTGTTGTTAATTGCTTCGCTAAAAAACATTCTGTCTTATCTACGAACTTTCAATCAATTTTAAAGCCAACATAATAGAATGCAAGACCCCTCTATCTGAGCACTCCACCAGTCCATTTCTTTCATAACAATGGTAAATATTAATTTTAGCATCTTAATACTAAATAGAAATTTTTATGTAACATGAAAACTAATGTCAATTCTAATTTAGTTCAAGTAGTCGATTATTTGATTAAAAAAATGATATAAAAACTATTCAACTTAATTAACTCACCACTACAATTTGAATATTTTTGGACTTGCCTCTATCAAAATATCATGTGAACACAACTTTAAAATGAACAATATTGTCCATTTAGCAACTACTTATGAAACATATTAAAACTATAGAGAAAGTCGTTAATACATAGTTATATAGTTTATTTTATCTGAATAAAAATTTAAAGAAATAAAAAATTATGGATTTTACGTGAATTTGGTAAATATAATAGCGCATTGGTCATCTCTAATCAAAATACCTGGATCCGCCACTATGGGTGGGGGTATTTTAGGAAATCAATATTTGTGAGATGAGTTTCCTTTAATTAGCTCCCAAATAATAATAATAATAATAATAATAATAATAATAATTATAAAATAGATTGAATTAATAACATGTGCTTCCTTAGCTACTAAATAATAATAATAATAATAATAATATTATTATTATTATTATTATTATTATTGTTATTATTAACAACAATAACAACAATGATAATAGTAATATAATATAAATATTCATCACTCTTAATCATTTATCATTTTTATAATGTCCCATAAAACAACCACAAATTCCTATAATAAATACTCCCTTGTTTCCATATTAATTGTCATTTTTGGAAATTGAACAGTCAAACATTACAAATTCTGATCAAAAGTTTCACAACATATATAATGACTTGTTATACAAAATTATTATTAGATTTGTAACTTAAAATACTATCATAAAGTGTATATTATAATTGTTAATAAAATATTATATAGAAAATTATCAATCAAAAAGTGACATTGAAGATTGTGTCGACGGTCAACTGGGTGATAATTAATATAAAACAAAGGGAGGACGTTTGAGCATCATCTGAGAAGCTCAAATGTAGACAACATTGTCCGTATGAACCAAAGTACATTACAATGTTAATTTTGGCGAATTCGCAAGAAAATAATATTTTCAAAAACCACTTTGAAATATCTGTTTAGACGCTAAAAGAACCCAAAAAACTTATTGAAAAACCAAGAAATCAAGAAGCATGCAGAGTAAAAGAAATATATACCTGTGTGTTCCATGCAGTTAAGTAAGAGATAAACATGTCTAGTCAACATAATAAAAAAAAAGCCACAAGACAACAAACTTATTCAAAATTCACTACCCTACCATAGCAATCCTCACCTTACCACCTTAATATATATTAGCCAATCAAATTCTTACATCCAATGGCATGTCCTCCCTTAAACCTAGGTACCTCAAGTCTACTTTTATCACCTCCCTTATGGATTTCTGAGGTCTTCCATGCGCCTAACACCCAAGGGTATAAATCGTAATCTCATCACATCTACTAACTAGAACATCCTCATTTCTCCTAAGGACTTGCCCAGATCATCCCAGTATAATCTCTTTCAACTTGTCCTCAATAGGCACTAAGCCTAATTTAATTTGACAAATTGAACGACAATCATAATATATGGTCTATAACCTGATATTACCACAAATTCGCTGAATCATCCTTATATATCCACCACATTTAATCTCTAGCAATATATCTTCTTGATCACCAGCATTAAATGGGTCATAAAGCATCGTTGGTCTAACTACCCCGTGATATAACTTACCCTTAAGCTTAAATGAAATTCTCTTGCCAATCTCTTACCAAACTACACCTCTGAAGCTACTTTCCACTTTTGCCATGCAATTAGCCTTAGCCCGACGTGTAATATCCTCATTAGTTTTCCCATTACTTTGCAAGACAAAATATAAATATATAAACTTCTCCACCTATAGAATGACCATCCCTCCATTGGTAATTCTTGATTCTGAGTCCTGTTGTCAAGTCCTCGAAAATGGCATCACATATATATATTCTCTCTTTGACTTACTTAATTTAAAATTTTAAGACTCTAAGGTATCTCTTTGGAACTTCACCTTGTCATATAATCTCTTCCTCGACTCATCTAGAAGCACTATATCACTCAGACATATTATTCTTTGTGCACGCAGGTCATCCTCCTTCTTATTTTGTCAATGGACTCCTCTTGTTTTAATCTAGCCCATTTATATTTTTTGTTTATTTATTTTAATTTTAAATTTTTTTTGGAGTTTTCGTTAAATTCTTTTTTTAATATTTTTTCTTATATTGAGTATTTAATATTAATTAATTTTTTATATGAATTTTTGAGCAGGGTATTTTATTTTCTTATTGTAATTATTAGAATTTTTGTCTCTGTAAAATTTTATGAGCATATTATCGTGCATTTTCATAAACATTTTTTTATAAGAGGTTTATCAGCAACGTAGTAGAGTCTAAGAGCATTGCATGATCTGTTTTATGAACATCGCATTATTGTTTTTATGAGCATTATTGTAGAATTTATGATCACTTTTATCTAACCATACTATTTAATGTTTTTACGTTTTGTCTCTATAAAGTTTATCAATATTAATGTAGTATACTTTTATGTTAGCAGCATGTCATAAACTCAAATTACACATGATATTTATGAGCATATTCTTTTCTTTTTCTTCCTAAAAGACAAAAAAAAAAAAAAAAAAAAAAAAACTAAAGTAGACTGAAGGAAGACGTAGCCCGAACGCACCAGGCATCATCGTACTAATTGAGTTGTAATACTATTTCTTTAATATTTTGTCACTTTAATAATCCATTTGGCACCTTTTTATATCCTGTCCACATCCATTCAAATAAGGACAAATTTATTAAAATATATATTTTTTGATAGTTGCTTCGATATCCCTTAAAATAATTTAATGTCGAGTGACTAATTTAATAGAAATATTAAATTTTGAAATCCTCAAAATTAATCATAACATTTCAAGTTTTATATTTGACTCAAATAGTCTAATTTTTTAGGTAATATTTTTGAATAATTTAATATCAAATTAACATCAATTAAATTCAAATTTTTACAATGAATCAGTTTTTTTTTAAACTTTTAAACACACTTTCATTGTATATATCTCCCGTAAAACCATTGTTACATCACAAAAAACTGAGTTTCCTATAGCTGCTGCCATATCAATTAAAACTATGACTATTTAATGAAGATGTCATAGATGAGATTAATACCTAGGAGCAGCAAAACAAAGATTTTCGCCCCTGCCAAGTCGATGTTGCACCACATGCATTGAAAAAGAAATTAAATTCTTTAGTTACAATCTTTAAAAAATAAAATAAGATACTAAAATACTTTTTAATTTTTACTAGAATTTGTGGATTAGAACTGTGTCATGTTTATATCTCCTTAATTTATATTGATTGTGATTTTGACCAAATACATGATCTATTTTTCTTCAAATTTTTTCGTCAGTACTAAAAAGAAATTCATGAAATAATTTTAAGTCAACAGTCAAATTATAATGAAACATCAATTTCATCCCTAATGGAAAAATACAAAATAAAACAATATTCTTGAGCTCGTAAGATAGATCACTGCCTTTTATAACTTGAATAGTTGCTTCGAACTACCCCCAACTATCCCACCTAGGGGCGTTCAAAATCACATTTCCGGCTAACAGCATATTATTAAATGTTTAAAATAAGAATTTAATGTGGAGTTGATCCATCAGCAATATTTTGTATCCACATAAATCAAGTACTCGATCTTCATTGTGTACAAATTAGGATGGATATTAAAGATGTGAATTCGAATCTTACCTACTTGAAACTCCACCTTCAATAAATAGAAAAAAGAAGAGAGAAACATTAATCATAAAGGGCTCTACTAAATTTACTTAATTTTAGTGGATGGAGTCCACATCAACATGTCTGGGGGGGACATGGGATGCCACAATTGACGTACGTGTTGAATTTAATTACTGCGACTATTTGCATAAAGTTGAGCAGCCATCGCTATAGAATAGACTTGACTTATTCAACATATATTCACAAATGTAGAATATAACATAACACCACTAAATTAATAATAATAATAAGGACCATGATAATCAGGTTCTTAACCATCTTGAATTGTTCATATTTCACATTTTTGTAACTTTTATTAATATTTTTTTAATATTTATATATATTTATCAACTATAATAATATAATACTTATTAGTTAGGTCAAAAAATATAATAATAGTCTAATTTTATCAATCATAGAAAAAAAATGCACATTTTATATATAGTTTTTTATATTTATGAAATAAATATTAATAAATAATTATTTTTAAATTGTTCATAAGTTGTAGTAACCCTGAAAATAATGAAACATACATTTAGAATGATTTAAATACATTTACATTTAACATTATTAGTGAAGTTACGATTCCAAGCCAATTTTCCCACATTCAACCACAATGCTTGGTCGTCCCCCCCCTATTCTTGAAGCTATATAATGCATTTTTAATTCTTGTCATTGCTTGTGCTTAATTACAGGATAATTATAGCTACTTAATAATCAAGTGATTAAGAGATCCATCGATATATATATAGATAACAAGACATGGAGGAATTAGGTGATGCCAAAACTACTGACAACAGCAGCTTCATGACAACAACAGCAATGAAGGCATTGGAATATGCAAGAAATATGAAGGTGGTCATCACAATTTCTGTAATTGTGGTTTCATGCTGCCTTGTGTTTTATTTTTCAACCTGCAACAACAACAACAACAACTACAACTTTGGCAAGTTGTTCAGCTTCTCCTCTATGAATGCTTCTCCCTCTGCTGCTGACCCTGTGAGTTTTCTGCCTTCTATGTCGAGCTTTTCCAGAGAACTCGATCTTTACATTTTATACTTGGTGTTACGAGTTAATAAGTAAGGTTTGATTCATTTTATGTGAAGGTTCATGATGAGCATTATGAACTAAGAAAAGCATTGAAGGCAGCTGCAACAAAAGATAAAACAGTGATACTAACTACGTTAAACGACGCATGGGCAGAGCCAAACAACATATTCGATCTCTTCCTAAAGAGTTTCAAAGTTGGGAACAACACTGCTAGACTTTTGAACCATCTTCTTGTTGTAGCAGTCGATGAAAAGGCGTATTCACGTTGCCAAGCGTTAGTCCCCCATTGTTATTACTTCAAGAGTAATCACTCCACTGAAATGGCTCATGCTGCACGGTTCATGTCTCCTATCTACCTAGAGATGATGTGGGAAAGGCTTGATTTCTTGCGACTCATTTTGAGCTTGGGTTACAACTTTGTTTTTACCGTAAGTCATCTTTCTCAATCTATTCTTTTTTTTTCTTGGTTTATGTCAATTAATATTCATCACATCCCTAGCTACAGAATGTGCCAGTAATTTAATCAAATTAAGATTTACGTGAGAAAAGGGGAACATGCATGATAAATTCATCAACTTCACAAGTCCAACGTAACTCAATCTGTTCACACATTTTTCCTTGGCAAAACATGCATGCAACATTCTGGATTCAAATTTAGGGTGACATATATGCCCATGCATGATTCAAGCAACTGGCATGGCTTGAAGACTTGTCAACATCATATTTCTAACTGTTAGGATCAGATTCAGATTTGTTGTCAGTTGTTAGTCTCTCGTTAGGGTGTAAAATAGAGCAATATGTGCAGCGGAAGGAAATATAAGATGATTATGGAAATCGAGGATAATAATAGAGAGGCAAGAACAAGGATTAAAGGGAAAGACATTATTTTTACGTGGAAACCCAAATCGGGAAAAAACCACGGGCAACAATAAGTATCCACTAGTAGAAAATGAGATATTACAAGCTACGTCTGCCGCAATTCACAAGGTGAATAAGGACCTCTATTTATAGGGGTAAACCTCCTATAGATCTGGCTTGACTTTCACTCCAAATACAATTGGATTTTAGCTAGAATGCTATTACAATTAGGAAACTAATATAATTAGGAAATAAAATAATTTCCTAATAGCAACCAATAACATGAGGTTCAAACAGATTTAAGAAACTTGCCAAATAATGAGTCAAGAAAATTTGGGCCATTAACCCAACACTAACAAAATCACAATTTTCAAGTTCTTTTTAAGGGATGTTTAAGAAGGCTTTAGTTTTGTCAAAGATGACAGTAGGGGTCTGATTAGGACTACTGCTATAGTATTTGATCACAAAAAGATTACCCTAAAGATGGTCAAAGAATATTAATTAGATGGGAAAATGGCAATATCCTACATATTAATCATATTTTGTGGCAGTTAAATTTCTAAATATGTGCCCTTCCAATTTGGCCCTTAATTTCTAAGACAGGTTAAAACCTTCACTAGAAAGTACTAATTAACATTAAACTGGATATTTTTCATATTTTGTCCCAAACATGTAATAGGACCACCAGGGTTCTTTATCCTCTACTGCTCTACATGCCAGAAATCCAAAGCATCAGCAAGCTTTGTTTTGGTTGGGATTATTTTTTTGGCCTATAGAAGATAACAACACTTAAATTGATAAATTATACCATGCTGTCAGATTAATATGGATAGATAGATATATACATTCAATAAATATGAATATATTTTTATTTTAGTTTTCCACTAAATTCTTCTAGCTTCATTTATGTGCCTCCTTAAAAATTGATGTGTTGCTCTATCTAAAATTTTAGGTAGGTAGTTGTGGGACTAACTAATAAACACTACTCACCAATGAGCTTGTAGCTCAAATGGCATGGAAGTGGGAGGTTTGTCATTCCTATCAAGATTCGTATTTTGGTGACCACAATTTTCTTGGTGGGAATTATTGATGCCCTTATAAGACTACTTGTGGACATCATGATGTTGTGATGTTGCCCCCCTTTCTTGGTCGTTAAGTCTATTGAGTTTACACCATGTAGAGAGGACCCAGTTGGCGAGTCAATTTATCGTTGTAAAAATAAAAGAGTAAACGCTAAATTTAGGTTTAATTAATGATTTAAGTTGTATGTGACACAAAAGTACCTTAAAATGTTATTTTATAGATACTAGTCATAATGCTTCTCACAATTTCAACAAAATTAAATGTGATAATTTGGTGAGGCCTATACATATTTGGACCAACAATTTCTCATGTATTATAAGCACTTTAAGAAAATACTAACAAATATATAATGAATAATCTACAAATTGACTTAAAGTATGCATATCAATTGCTTTTCTATTTGACTTGATCAATAAATTTATTTCCTTTCCTTCACAGGACACAGATGTTATGTGGTTTCGGGATCCATTTCCACACTTCTATCCTAACATAGACTTCCAAACCTCATGTGATGAATTCAATGGCAATCCTTTGGACTTGAAGAATGCTCCCAACAATGGATTCAATTTTGTTAGATCCAACGCTCGAACAATTGAGTTCTACAAATTTTGGGTATCCTCAAGGTGGAAATATCCAGGGGACCATGAACAAAATGTCTTCAATAAAATCAAAGAAAGTTCATACGTCAAAAAACTCCGACTAACAATAAGATTTCTAGATACAGACTATTTTGGTGGGTTTTGTACTCCAAGCAAAGATTTTAACAAGGTATGCACAATGCATGCGAATTGTTGTGTGGGGTCAGACAAGAAAATTGCCGATTTAAATGTCATACTCGAAGATTGGACAAGGTATACAAACGCATCTTCGACAACAAATCAACCAATACACAAATGGAGGGCTCCTAATAGATGTCGCGTATGGGACTAGCAAGAGAAGATTAGCAATTGATTTTACAAGGATTTTTCGTTTCTTTTATTCTTTTTTTGGTCATATCATTTTATTTTGAATCTTTTACCTCTTCCCTTCTTTGGGCTTGGATGACGTGCAAATGTAGAAAGGATCAAAAGTGGTACCAAGTTTCAACAATGTCAAAGTCAAAATAGGGAAAAAAAAATGAGGAATGTGTAAAGTATCCAACTAGTATTAATTTTGGTGCAAGAATTATGACAAAGAAAGTCTACTTGTAAATTTTTCAGTGTACCATACAATGTTTTAGTGCTGTTTTGGTCTTCCAGAAGTTATACCAACAATGTATAGAAAAATGACAAATTGGTAGAGGAAAAACAATGTTTTAGTCTGTCCAAATCGCCCCTAATTTTGATGGGAAAACTGGGAACAAAAACAGGTCATTAACATCATAAAACAACCTGCGACAGCAAAATTGGTAAAGTAGTTATTAACATTATATGAATGGTGTAACACATTATTCATTTCTCAGTCTCAGGAACAGAGTAGAAACACAGATGACCTTGTAACAAATGATTGGCTTCTTTCCTATAGGATTTGAGAGGTTAGATCAAAGGCAGACAACAATTTCTACTCTTACTGACATTGTATGGGGTGGGGACTATTTACAGCAGCAAACAATGAAGAATACAGAGGCCACTTTGATGAGGGAAAGCCTTTTACATAACCCCTACCTAACAAAATTATAGAGCACTTTTTAATCCCCTTCCTCTTTCATTCTCTGGGTAACAACAAAACCATCAAAACCACTTCCAACTCTACTGAGTACTGAGTGCGTGCTGTCACTGATTTCTGCTCATGCTCTTCACAAAGGGAACAAAATTACTCTAATTGTAGTCATGAACATTGCTCAAAGAGTAAGCCTTATGACATTATGAAATGAATTAAATACAAAACATAAACGAAAAGATAGTTAACGTAACATGTATATATTGTGAAACTGATCACATAAGATTTTGCTCACATGTCTGACACGATTGGGAATCTGGGTACTATAATTTGGTAATGCACTTCAGGCACAGACTCATCGTTTAAAATCAGAAAAGACTGATAGTAATGAGCATTGGTTTACGGAAACAACCAAATAGCAAGATGACTACATTGTTGAGTTTTTTTTTTTTTTTTCTGTACATACCACATTCCATGTCTGGGGTACAAGTAAACATAGTGAACAAAGCAGTGAACTAGAAAGGAGATGTCATATCATATGGAAGGGGAAACAGCTATACTAAATTGGTTACTCTTAAACAAACCAAATCGTTGTGGAAACTTTTCAAGCTGACCTGTGAATCCCTCTTCAAACAATTAATGATCATCTCAGTCAACTTCCTGGATTCTCTCACCTGCCCATACGAAGCATGGACAAGGTTTCCTTTTTCTCTAAACATCGGGATATACAAATCCAGGATGTGGTGTACAGAAACACCCGAACCTTCCTCCACTGCAAATGCACTCCTACCATCTTTTGTGATCAGCTGTAGCCCAACAAGTCCTAAAGCATATATGTCTCCCTTTACAGAAGCTACGCCTGTTTGTAGAATATAGGACCAAAACTACTTTAACTTTAGCATGACCATAGACAAATGTGTTGAAACAAAATGGGAAGCTACAAATTCGCAAATAAAGCATCCGCATTCTCAACTTAGTTTTAAGCTTATTGCAGCATATGAGATGCTATATACAGTAAAAGTGGAGAAGAGATCAGAATCCAAAAGCAGGAATTAGCATAGCAGATTTCACATTTCGTGATGTTAAATCAACTTTGATAGTCTTAAAACAACTAGTTCTTTTAGTGACAAAATCAGTGCATGTCCAGGTGTTACTAGTTTTTTTCCCAATCATTGTTTTTACTTTCCTTGTTTGTTCTCATTCTTTCATTAAGTTCATATGGCTTCCAATGCAAACAAGCGAATCAAACTCCAAGATGGAGGTGACATATTCTAATTATAATAAGAGGAAGAAAATGATGAATGAACGAAACAGCTCAATGCCCTCTTTCTTGTGGACAAGTGAGACAGTAAAGATACCTTGTTTTGACAGATAATATCCTGGACTACCATTGATGCATAGTTGCCCTTCCACAACACAATACCTAAAATCAATTATTTTAGGCACAAATTCCTGAAAAATAGACCAGAGCCAAACAATCAGTAAACAATAAACATATAACAAACATATAAATATGAAGGCACGTGTAATAACCTAATCCAACTTTCTTTAGAGCCTACCTCAGTAACAACAATATTGTTAGGCGAGATGTTAGAGTGCACAAGTGGTCCCTCTGGATGGCCATGAAGATAAGCCAATCCAGCAACAATCCCTCTAATAACCTTTAGTGCTTGCCCCCACGTCAAGCCTATTTGATTAACAATAATCTTTAAGAAAAACATTTCATATAGCAAAATGTTAAGCTTACTTGCGTGATTCTTCACCAAACAAGCACAGAAATGACAACTTCAAAATGGATTTTCTTGACCCATAAATTGTGTGCATGATGTGCTTTTACTGAATGTAGAAAAAAGCGATATAAAGAACTTTTTTCAGTCCTTTACATGAATAACCACCCACATATCTTAAATGCTCTATTAGACAATATTCACAATGCAATATGGTGAGATGGAAGGGGAAAGGGTGCTTAATTGACATCATCACTAGAAATTGTAAAGAGTTTAAGAAAGTGAACAAGCAACTGACCCTCAATTACTTCTGAAAGTTGCTTAGCTTTAATCATCTCATACACTAGATAAAATTTCTCCTTTGTCTCACAAAATCCAATCAAACCAATTATATTTCGATGTCTAACCGAGCGCAGCTTTAACTCATTCTGCAGTTCACAATGAAACACATGAGCAAAGTTTATCAGTAACTAGAAATTTTTCAAGGAAAAGAAGTGCAAAGTGACAAGGTCATATGAGTTTTGGGGGAGGGGATGAATCGCTGAAAGCCCATCCTTGCTCGGCTTGATATCGCATCATGTTGAACATCTCACCTCAACACAAGAGCCAAACCACTCTTGATTCAAAACTTACTTAGGCACCAGACTAGACATGTGATCGCATAACTTGAACCTTGGAATACTTTTCAAGCATGACACCTAACCAGCTGAAAATGGAACCAAGTCACTTTGATAACCCTAATAGCCTAAGAAACACGGCCTAGAACGCGAGACGCAGATATGAACGACACGGACACGGGAACACACTTTTGAAAAAATAAGGACATAGCACATAGTCTAACACATACCCTAATTTTATATAGTACTTTTGTAAAATGCCAAATTCTATTTTAAATCTGTTTGATAATAAACACATTTTTTAAGTTTATGAATTGTAAAACTATATATAAAATATAAAATCTAATAAATTAAAGGAAGAGGGACAAAGATATGCGTAAGATGGTAAAGCAGTAGGCAAGACCAATGATGTGTTCAAAAAATGCCATCGTAGTTGAGGAAGTTGCCGGAGATAGGCTGGCCGGAAAATGTGATGCCCATATCAATGGTTCAAAAGTGTCCTAAGGCTAGGCTAGCCAGAAAATGTGATGCCCATCAATGGTTCAGAAGTGTCCTAAGGCTATGATTCATGTGTCCACTGTGAGTCCTCCAAGTGTCGAATGTTCATTTTGACATTCTTTACAGAACACATTTTGCCCCATGTCTGCCACGTGTTCGGGGTGTAGTGTCGGCGTCGGATATGTGTCCGACGTGGACAAGCAAGGCTGAAAGAAGTATTTCTGCTTCATTAGCTAACAGCCTCCAACTCCTTGACTTTCTTATCATAAGAACCACGTGCTATGTTTGACACTATTCCTCTTACAACTGAAAGATGCAAAACTATTTTCACTTTCACATCCGAGGCACCAACTGCACTCTCCACTCTTTTTACACCTTGCCGTTCTTCTGTATTCGATAAATAACTGGGAAACATAATTTCATAATAATACAGCTACATGAAGAAATAAACATGACAAGTGAGTTATTGCCTAGCGAAAATAACCAATGACTAAAGTCCGAAAACCCCATCATGTATCAAAAATAAATATTTACAACAAATGCATATACTCAAATTCGAAAAAACAAGAAAAAGACAACAAATAATTAGTGATTGACATACATTAAATTGCATTTGAAGATCGGCTTCTCGGTCCATAGAACGCGGGTGTGACACTCTGATTGCCACGTCCATCTCCTTAAGTCCATAACAATTGTTGGCAGGAATATGACCTCGGAAGATTTGGCCGAATGAATCAGGCCTGCCTACTAATTGCTGACTTAGGAATGACTCCATATCGTCCGATTTAATCTCCATCTCTTTTAACCTATGTCACACCAAATTACCAAAATCTAATGTGCATTTAGGAGTGGAAAACCAGCATCAGAGAAAAATTATTCAATATCTTATAAGAGCTGAACAAACAAACAAATTTAACAACCAAATGGGGAAAAAACTGAACACTTGCTTGCCATCAGAACCTTGAAAGCTAATTCTACTAGTGAATTTCCAACATGAACCAATTTTCATTATCAAATTGCAATCAACCCTTTTGAACAGAAGAGTTACTAGAAGAAAAGATTGTAAATTGGACAAATTTTATCAACTAATGTCTCTAACTGACATTCCCACCTCCAATTTGAGCGGAGATAACAGAAAGCCCGATCAAAATCCAATAAAGAACAATCAAAAGCGACTTCCGGATGAGAATATCAAATAATATAATTGGTACCCAATTATTGATATTTGATAGGAAACAAAGCAAATATGGCAAGTTAGGAAAAGCAAATTAGGGAAACGACGCAGAAGAGTAGAAAAAGAAGAAGAAGAAGAATGATTGAATTGAAACCTGGAAATGGAAAGAGAGGGAGATAGAAAGTTGTCTGTCTCTGATGAAGTTGAAGACCTTCACTTTCACTTTCGCTTTGATCTCTCTACCGCTGTAGCCTTGCACTCCGCACTTCCGAGCAAGTCCGATAGACCGCTACACAGTACGCTTCTCAAATAAATTTTTAAAAGTTAATAAAATCCGGTAAAAAAAATGCAATTTATCGAATGCTCGTGGAGTTTGTGTGTTCCAAATATTATATTTGTGTGACTCTTCATTTGTGGATATCTTAAATTATAAACTCATTATGGCTGTAAGTTGTAACGCTCTGGCTTCTCCCGGATCACAGACATTACCGATAATTGTTTTAAATATTGCTGACTATCCTTATAAATCATCACAAGTCTTTCAGTGTGTTTCGTCCTTGCTCACACGGTGTCTGGGAAGAGGGTTACGCATCCTGAGACTACTCACAGCCAAGCATATTTAACTAGAGTTTCCAACGGATGAGCTAACTTAAAAGGTGTACATTGGTTATATAATTAGTCATTTCAATCCTTTTAAGCCATACTTAACCATATACCCGGAGTATTACCACTAGTAGATTCCTAACAATGATGTTGCTGGTATGTTCTAAGTTTTGAAACTCATTTTAGAACTCTATATCCTCTGTGGATAAAAAACCATATTTTTCATCTTTCTTTGTATTTTATTGGTGGGAATTAATTTTTCTTTTTTCATTTTACTTCAAAAATATTCTCTCCATTCCATATTAATTGACATATTTTAAAACATTTCACCAAAAAAACTACCCACATAAATAAATAGTACTCCCTTCGTTCTTTTTTATCTGTCATTTACGGTTTTCAGTGTCAATCTTTAATCAATAATTTCTAATATAAAATTTTTATAAAAAATTATAATATTATACTTTTTAAATAGTATTTTTTATTACCAATCTAATGATATCAACTTTGTATGATGAATCATCATACAAATTAAGATATTAACGGTCAGAGTTTTTAACACAATTTCCTAGGTGACAGATAAAAAAACGGAGGTAGTAATATTTTTCAAAGGGTTTTTTCGAATATCAAGTTGTAGTTAGTGAGGGAATATGAGTAGGAGTAGTTTTTTTATTGATTGAAAAAGTAAAAAGTTAACATAATTATTAAAGTTAACATAATTGAATTAGGTATTGGGAAATGGAAAGTGACAATTATTTTCGAACAAAAAAAGTTCGTTTAAGTGTCAATTCATATGGAACGGAATGAGTAAATGTTAAGTGTAATAAAGTAAGATACTCTCTTCGTTCCATATAAATTGTCATATTTGGAAATTGTATAGTCAAATTTCAAAAATTTTGTTCATAAATTTCTCGATATATATACAATGAGTTGTTATATAAAATTACCACCTTTAGATTTGTAACCAAAAATACTATCATAAAAGTATAATGTTACAATTGTTAATAACATATTATATAAGAAATTATCAATCAGGGAGTGACATTGGAGACCGTAAAAGTTAAAATTATAACAATTAATATGGAATGGAGGAAGTAATGGTTAATAACAAATATTTTACTTTGAATTCTAAGTTGGAGCTCCTTGTGTTGTGGAGAATAAAAAATGAATTCCACAAAATTCAAAAATAAGATGATATGAAATGATAAACTATCACCAAAGATCCAAATAGTGAAATGTTATTGTACATATTCTAAACCCCAAGCCAAATCTCGAGTTCCAGTATATTAAATCTGGGAGTACAAAAAATTTTGTACTTTTAATCAAACACACTTAATGATACATTTAAAACACGGTAATATATTTCCCAAAACACATTAATATCATTGAGTGTAGTAGTAAACAATTGTTTAAGCAACCAATTGTTCATGTAACTTTTAGCAATTTTACGGTTGAAGAATTCGATTATTTTACTTAAGAAGGATATGAATATTTTGTTTATATGAAACTAATGAAGAGTTTTGTAAAAAAAAAAAAAAAAACATTTAAAATATTATTGAAAACCAAAGCTAATACTGTGACTATCACCTTTCCAACAGCTCCAACTCCTGGTCCTAGTGAGTTTAGTGTGAATCACTCTCTCAAAGTTCTTTTTTTTAAAAAAAAAAAAAAAAACAAAACCTTTAGCGCACTAAATAATTACATTTGATTTCGTCGAGATGTTCAAGACTACTGCCTCTGGACCTCAGTATTTGTTACTTTTAACTTCTCCTATTCACAATCTTAAATGATCTATGTGAGAGAAAAGTGAGTAGCAAGGTAACAGTGGAAGCGAATAATAGAATTGAAAACGAGATGACGGATATTACGACAAAATTTAGGAACGAAAAATAAGCGATAAAATCAAACACCAGAATTACGTGGGAAACCGAAGAACTCGGAGAAAAACCCACGGACGGCGACAGCCAGAAAATAATCCACTATGAGAAAGGAGGAGTACAACCTGATCACTATCACAGGGTGTGATACGATCCACAAAGGAGATTACAATAACAATCTCTCAACACTCAACTCACAATCTCTCAGAATACACTGGGGAAAATATTGGTGAGACCCCTTTCTCTCTCAATATTTTCTCTCTCTCTAGCTCTCTGTGTTTGCCGATGTGTTTTTGGTGGAGAAACATGCACCCTATTTATAGGGCGACCTCCCTATAACCTAACTTGACTCCCACTCCAAATAGATTTAGAATCTAATACAATTAGGAAACCTAACACAATAAGGAAACCTAAATAATATCCTAATATAATTAGGAAACAAATAATTGTGAGATCAAGAGATTTGGTGATTTTAGGACACTTTCCTAACAAACTCCACCTTGGACTAAAATCAACGAATCATCGGTCCAGATAAACATCTTGACTGTCGCCATCAACACGCCCCTCCGCAGGGCTCTCACATGCTTAGAACACCAACTAAGTCCAAACAATGTTCGAACTTAGCTATAGATAGAGGCTTGGTTAACTTGTCTGCAGGATTATCAGAAGTATGAACCTTCTTCACCACGATCTCTCCTGCAGCAACTATATCTCTGATGAAGTGATACCTGACGCTTATATGCTTGGTCTTCGAATGATAAGTGTCATTCTTTGTCAGATGTATAGCACTGATATGCAATAAACCACGCCTCGCCTGTGGTACTCCAAGCTCCATGACCAATCCTCAACCATATGGCCTCCTTCACTCCTTCCGTTGCGAATATATTCAGCCTCCAGAGTAGACAAGGCTGCTATAGATTCAGTGAAGCTTTCCAAGATATTGCTCCTCCACACATGACGAACACATACCACGAAATTGGCGTCTCCTATCCAGATCTCCACCATAATCAAGCATCAACATAACTCGCAACATCGGACATTGCGGACTACCTCTATCATACAGATGCCCTTCTCCAAAGTACCCTTCACATAGCGAAGGATCCACTTCACTCCTTCCCAATGCTCCTTCCCGGATTCTGCGTATATCTACTCACCACACTAATCTGCGTGGGACAGCCAGTCAGTCTAGTACACACCATAGCATACATCAAACTACCAATTGCACTAGCATAGGGAATATTAGACATCCTCCTTACCTCCAAATCAGATTTAGACGCTTCACTGCATAACTTGAAGTGTGCGGCTAAAGGAGTTGAAATCGCTTACGATTTCTCATGTTGAATCATCAACACCTTCTCCAAATATTTCTTCCGAGACAGAACAACTTCCCGCTTTCTATCCCTTTGGATCTCCATACCCAAAATCTTCTTCGCGCTCAGGTCTTTCATCTCAAACTCCGATTGAGTTGAGATTTCAGCTTCTTTATTAGTGACATGTCCTGAGGCAATCAACATGTCATCCACATACAATAATAAATAAATGAAAGACCTTTCTTCAAATTTCTGTAGTACACACAATTATCATAGTGACTTCTTGTGTACCCTTGCCTCTACCATAAAGGTATCAAACCTTTTATACCACCGCCTGGTGCTGTTAAGTCCATACAAGGACTTTCTCAATCTGCATACTGCTTCGCTTGCAGAACGATGAAACCCTCTGTCGCCTCATATATATTTCCTCCTCCAACTCGCCATGGAGGAAAGTCTCTTGACATCAAGTTGCTCCAACTCTAAATCAAATAGAGCAACAAAGGCAAGCAAGGTGCGGATCGACGTATGCCTCACGATCGCAGAATACTTCGTTATAGTCGATTCCTTCTTTCCGTTTGCAACCCTTACCACTAATCGGCCTTCCACCTTGCACTTTCTACACCGGATACCTTCCTTTCTCTTGTACACCCACTTAGCAGAAGAGCTCGTCGCCCTTTAGGCAACTCACATAGCTCCATGTATGATTTTTCTGCAGACTCTCCATCTCCTCTTGCATAGCTCCTATCCAATTTGAGGTATTCGGACAAGAGATGGCCTCCTGATAGGTAGAAGGTTCAGCACCTTCAGGAGTCTCCTCTGCAACACTCAGCGCGTAAGCAATCCTAGCATCATCTTCTTCATTATATCGCTACCTGGTCTCCTAATCTCCCTCCCGGGACGATCTCTAGCAATGCATGGTTGTTCCTCCACCGAGGAACATTCGTCTCAATCTCGTGCTCATCAACTCGAGTTGGTTCAGAGCATCGATGGTTTGCTCCCGATTGCAGAGTTCCAAAGCCTCCACCTTGAGCCTGCTCCACCTCGAACACCATTCTTCCTGCATCCTTCTCCTGATTTCCTGCATCATCAGAAGTACCGATAGATTCCATTCCAGATAACATAGCAGTTTCATTAAATGTTACATCTCTAGACTGAATAACTTTCATCAAATCAGGACACCACATTCTATATCCCTTAGACTCAGACTCGTAACCTAGAAACATGCATTTAACAGCCCTGGGAGACAGCTTCTCATCATTCACATGGACATATACAGGACATCCAAAAATTCTCAAATTAGAATAATTAACTGGATTACCTGTCCATACTTCCTCTGGAATCTGGTATTCGATAGAGGCATGAGGTGATCTGTTCAGCAGGTAGCAGGCAGTAGATATCACCTCTGCCCAGAACGATTTGTTCTTCCAAAGCCCTGCATTTGAGAGCATGCAGCGGGCTTTCTCCAAGAGTGTCCTATTGATTCTCTCGGCTACCCCGTTTTGCTGAGGCTTACCCACCAAGGTTCGATGCCTCGCAATCCCATGCTCCTCGCAGAATTCAGTAAATTCAGAATCAACAAACTCCAACCCATTGTCAGTCCTGAGTTTCTTGATTTTCCTGCCTGTCTGGTTCTCCACCAAAGCTTTGAACTTCTTGAAATATGAGAATGCCTCCTTCTTGTGCCGCAGGAAATAAACCCAAGTCTTCCTCGAGAAATCATCCACGAATGTCAACATGTAGCGCTTGCCACCCAGTGATGGCACTCTAGCAGGACCCCACAAATCTGAATGAATATAATCAAGGATCCCTGTTGTATGTTTAGCCCTTGAAAAGCTAACCCTCTTACATTTCCGTAGACACGGTGATCGCAAAACTCCAACTTGCCGATCTTTGCGCCTTCAAGGTATCCTTCTTGCTCAACATTGACATTCTCTTCTCGCCCATGTGGCCTAGTCTCATGTGCCACGCTTTTGTCTTGTCGGACTCATCAAGATTTAGGATCGCCGCATCCAGATCCATCAGAGACCCTGCGGGATGTATAGATCGCCTTCCCGATTCCCTTCATAAGAACCATGGAACCCTGCACTTTCAAAACACCATCTTCTCCTTTGTACCTGCAGCCGTTAGCTTCAAGAGTACCCAAAGAAATTAAATTTCGAGTCATATTAGGGATATGACGAACCTCCTTGAGAGTTCTAACAATGCCATCATGAGTCTTGATTTTGATGCTACCAATTCCTGCAACCTTGCAGTCGTGACTACGACCCCGGTGTCAACACTCTCATAAGACTCGAACCAGTCCTTATAAGGACACATATGATAGGTGCACCCCGTGTCAAGAACCCACTCATCTCTAGCTATCCTACTCGATGTGGTAGCCAAGGCATCATCCGTAACTACAAACCCATCACCATCTGACTCGGACTCTACGCAGTTTGAGGTACCAAGTTTGGTGTGATTATCCTTACCCTCCTGCTTCTGGTCTCTCTGTTTTGCCCAACAGTCTCTCTCTATATGCCCCATCTTACTACAGTAGTTACACTTCTTATTCTTGTGAGGATTCCTAGACTTTGAACGGTGTTTAGACCTCCCTCTAGACCCCTTTCCCTTACGTTCAGTATTTCTACCCCTTACAACCATAGCATCACCACCCCGGTCATCACCATCGGTATCAAGTTTCTCCTTAGACAGTAAACTAGCATTTACTTCACTAAGGTTAAGGTCACCACGATTCCCATACAACATGATTTCCTTAAATTGTTTATGTGATGCAGGTAGGGACAGAATTAAATGAAAAGCCTTATCCTCATCAGTGTGTTTTATATCCATTGATTCCAATTCAGTAATAATAGAATCAAATTCACTAAGATGTGCCTGATTAAAAGTACCTTGGGGCATCTTCAACCTATAGAATTTCTCCTTCATTCGGTACTTGTTTGCACGACTCTTTGACATGTACAGCTCTTCCAGTTTGGTCCAGAGCACCCGAGGTTTCTCGATATGCATCACCTCTCTCTGAATGTGCTCTGCCAAGCACAGCTGAATCCCTGCCAGAGTCTTATCTTCAAGCTTCTTCCACTCCCTTAGAGTCAGATTCCCCTTGATATCCTTCTGGAGTTTTTGGAATTCATCATCGCTCATTGTCGCATCAGTCTTCGTGTCGGGATACTCAATCACATCCCATAACCCGTGCTGAATCAGGACCGCCTTCATCTGCAGTCTCCACATAGTAAAACTCCTCGTTCCATCAAATTTTGGAATATCGCACTTCATGATTGAAGTCATCTCCACCTTGCTCTCATACCACTTGTTAGAGAAAAGTGAGTAGCAAGGTAACAGCGGAAGCGAATAATAGAATCGAAAACGAGATGACGGATATTACGACAAAATTTAGGAACGAAAAATAAGCGATAAAATCAAACACTGCATTACGTGGGAACCAAGAACTCGGAGAAAAACCCACTGACGGCGACAAATTAAAATAATCCACTATGAGAAAGGAGAAGTACAACCTGATCACTATCACAGGGTGTGATACGATCCACAAAGGAGATTACAATAACAATCTCTCAACACTCAACTCACAATCTCTCAGGATACACTGGGGAAAATATTGGTGAGACCCCTTTCTCTCTCAATATTTTCTCTCTCTCTAGCTCTCTGTGTTTGCCGATGTGTTTTTGGTGGAGAAACATGCACCCTATTTATTGGGAGAACTCCCTATAACCTAACTTGACTCCCACTCCAAATAGATTTAGAATCTAATACAATTAGGAAACCTAACACAATAAGGAAACCTAAATAATATCCTAATACAATTAGGAAACAAATAATTGTGAGATCAAGAGATTTGGTGATTTTAGGACACTTTCCTAACAATCTATCTTGGCTATAATTTTCTATCAATATATTTTTAAAAAAATTATAAAAGTATACTTTTGTGAGAGTAATTATCCCATGAATCTAATAAATAATAACTTTATATGATATATGGTTATATATATTAAGAAATTAATAGTCCAAATTTCCAAATTTAATTATGTCACAACTCACAATGATATCTATTTTGCAACTTAGTTATGACCATTATCCATTTTGCAAGGTACTCCTTTTGTTTTTATTTAACGGTCACTTTAATTTCCGCACCAGTCAAATTTTGAAAAGTTTGACCATTAATATATCAACATATATAATGTTCTATTATACCAAAATACTATCATTAGATTTGTAATGAAAGGTATCATCATAAGAGTAACTTTTTGATAAATATGCTATTGAGAAATTTTCAGTCAAAAAAGAACATTAAAGATCGTGTAGCATTTATTAAACGACAGTTATTATGAAATAGAGGGAGTAGTTAGGCCTTGTTCTTTTCTGCGGTTGGCAAACTGCAGTGCCACAGCCTACCGCAATTTGCCACAACCCACCACAAAAATACCATTCTACCATAACTCACCACAACCCACCACAAATTACTTTTCACAATTACCAATACAGTATATATATATATATATATATATATATATATATATATATATATATATATATATATATATATATATAACCCACCACAACATACCAATAACCCGCCACAATTACATCACAACCCGCCACAATTTCACCACACCATACCGCGCCTTACCGCAGAATACCGCATAAAAGAACAGGGCCTTAGTACTGTTTGTTGATGGCAACAGATGATGCCAACAAATATTGAAAATTTCAAAGAATGACGTACTTCAGTCACTTGGCTCAAAAGTCAAAACAGCTGATAATCAACATGACCATGTGAACATTATCTTTAGATGCAAACAAATACTATCGATGAATTTAAATTCAAAAAGAAGACCACTTTTAAATTTTCTTTTTTTAAAGTTCCCTACAAAACTAACTAGGCAAGAGCGTGAAGTAGATTTCTCATCTACCTCAACCTTGGTCCAAGGTGATTCCTTGAGTTTGATTTCAATATCGAATATTCCAAGCAGATATATCCTACATTCAACTGGAATGCATAGGCAGTAAGTCGGGAGGTTTTCTGACCCTCCTTCAACTAATTTGGAACCTCATTGGAAGAAAGGTCCTAGGGGAATTTTGAAGGTTTATATATGAAGTTTTTGGTGGCTTAGAGTCAAGCATAAAAGAGCAACTTGGCCTTAGTGAACATACTCAGTTTCATGTACTGAGTTTTTGCATAACCCCAGCCCTCACAAGCAGGGTTCCTAAGGCTCGTGTAAGTTGTATGGGTTTTAGTAATGGATGTTGATGGTTTCCTTCTGTTCCCTTATGTTCCTAGTGTCTATGGTGGAAGAGTGCAGTCTACTGTTAACCTTGGACATTTTCTACAGCACCAATAACCTAAGGCAGTCCCTAGTAGAACACAATTGAATAGTTCTAGGAGTTTCAGCTTCTAATGGGGTCTCTTTGGTCATTTGCCATCTAACTAATATTTACAACAAGCACTCAGGTCATCCAAGAGTTGTTTTAAGTAAATCACAACTAAGAGGGTAAAATGCATGGAAGACCCTTGCTGGACCAACTAGAGACAACCAGGCATCAATTTGGTTTTAGCTGACTTTCTTACATGCTAAACGATGTAATTATGTATATTATTATTAAGCGGCTCATTTAAATGTAATTATGCATAATCTAAGCTGATTAGAGGTTTCTTCATGCTTAGGAAACCTCATTAGCTCATTTAAGCAAGTTGCTTGCTTGTTCTATTTTAAAGTCTTAGCTTCTGTAAACCAATTCATTCATTCAAGTTTATAAAATGTGGTGGAGCTTTGTGCTTCTCTTATGTTTGTGAGTGTTCTAACAACTCTCAATCATCGACTTGACTGTAACTAAGCTTTGGTAGGCTTAGCATGCGAAGAGTAGAGCTTAATTCACTCTTGAAGTGGTGTGGTCTGTATCTCCAAGTGTGAGTTGAGTTTTCCCTTGTGATTCTAGCTGTAGTGAGGTTTGTATCAGTTAGAGCACAAACTTTATCCTTTGTTTTCTTTGTTTTCTTTCCTTTATGTTGTCTTTGATTCCAAAGATACCTCAGTTAAGCTCAGCAAGGTCTGAGTTTGGTGTTCATTGATGATGTCCAGCTCTTAGCACTCTGATTGATAGAGCTGCACATACATTAGAGCGGGTGGTGCAAGAAGCAAACGGAATAAAGGAGCCAAGGGGCCTTACCAATGATCAGAAAATGAGTGTGAAACCAAACAATCAAAATTAGTGGACGTCTCATAATGATATTATTGATGAATCAGAAAATGCCCCTGAAATTGCAAAGTCAAAAACCACGACGTCCGTAAGCATACAACACGAAGGATGTCATGCCAATCTGTGTATCCTCAGAAACTACTACATCTTTACTATAAACTATCTTTACAAAAATTCCCTATTAAAAAAGTCCTTTTTGTGCAACTCAACAAGGAATATATCAACATGGTCAAGAATACAGAGTGAGCTTTCAGAAGGGCTACTACCTACGCCACCAAAACTTGTGTTTGGGTCCACCTTTTTTCTTTGGTTGGGGGAGTATACTATTATATCCGCTAGATCTCTGAAAGAATTAAGATTTACAGCAGCTAATCGTCGTCATCAGCTAAAAGGGCAAAGGAGAAAGGTTTGAACTTGTAGCCGTCACCATGGTAAAACTTGTTTTGGAATTCAACCCAGTGGAGCCTCAAAGCATGCAAGAAGGCACTCAGTGTCTCCATCATTAGCAATATGAAAGCTGTTGCAAAAGCAAACACTCCCAGACCTATCAACCGGATAACAAGATTGTCGTACCTGGATATAACCCCGAACAACACATTAATTAGTCCACTTTCATAAACATCAGACTTCTATTCTATGTACACCTTTTCATTTGGTCCGAGTTACCAAACGTATCACCACTGAACGACATTTCACCATCAGAACTCAGAAGACGGTCTTGGTCTGATCATACATCAACTCGGTCACAACAAAATGTTGAACACACAATGCAGATGCCCACTAACAAACTTCAAATTTCAATGATGGAAAAAAGAAGGCCTCAAAACTTCAGCCAACAAACCAATGGAGTCCTGGATTCGAATTGAATGTAACAACTAGTTCACACCAAATGCACTTCCTTCAGCTTCAGTTCTTCAACCATCAATAGCTAGTTCTGTTTCTCTTATGATATGCAAAGTGATATACTAAGCTTTTTTTTTAATTAAAAAAGAGAAGTTTGATTCTAGAACACTCACCCCCAAGCAAGAAGCAGCACCTTCTCGTAGAACACAGTTGAAAGTTCTGAATGAGCCAAGCTGTGCCCAAAATTGCAGAAGACGTTAATAAATGAATACACTACCAGAAAGCCGCAGTTTATGAAAACATTTACCTCAAAGCCCAAAGTCGTAGATATGATGCTGTGTTTGAAACTGCCCCCAAGACAAACTCTATGGAGTGGATTAATTGGTGCACAAAAATCTCGCTAAAATTGAAATCCTCATGATGTTCACGTGCAGAATCAAGATCCACATCAAGATCTACTTCGGAAGAGCGAAGCATTCCATATGTACGGCCTTGGAATCTCTGTGAATCATATAATCAGGTACTTAGTCAACAGGTATCAAATATAGCCAAAATAAATAAATAAATAAAAACAAGTAACATGCACAGAAAGAATATACATATGGAAAGTTCCAGGGGTCATATGTACAGCCTAGTGATACACAAATCTAATGAATCAAAACAGCCAGAGGAGGGTTGAGGCAAACCCACTAAATATGACAAACTTCGAGAGATAAATTTACATTTTCCATGCAACTGGAAAGCACAGCATTCAAACTTGACCGAGAAAAACAAAAGCTAAACCCTGAAGGCTGTGGTTCCTGGTACAAGTGTCTGTCCGTACGAAGCGACGGAGAGAGGAACAGGGAGATTTTCTTAGGGCACCTCTTGCTTCCTAAGGCTGTAATATGAGATATCATACAGCGGTTTCATATTTGAACTGTAGGACGTAAAAACAAGAAGTTATGTTGGTTTTTGTATCAAGTAGAGGCTGGAGTAAACGATTTCAGCATATGTGCTAGTCAGTCTTCACTAGTGAAGACACCATAGTCTCACTATCTACACGGGAAATTTTAAAATTTACTTTTCAAACAGAGGGAGGATTTCATTTTCATGAATCAAAGTATTCCTCAGGGTAATTTTTTCCAAGTTAACTTCTAACCATCTGTGTTTGGACTTTGGACCCTTGGTTCTCTCAATCTTCATGGACCAGAGGAAAATTTCTTCAGAGAACACTTTATACAATCAAATATTTTGGAAATCAATAAATAACATGGGCATAATTTTGAACTTTTAATATTAGATAATGGCCAGACTATATTCAGAAAAAGGTGTCAGTGTATAAACAAAAAAGCAACGGCCACCTGTATTCAGAAACTTTTATGGCTTTTTTTCACTTCTTTACCACGGAAAAGGAAGTTTTCAAATAGCAGGAGTGCTTTTATGATAGGATTAGACTATATATTCAGAAAAGGCATTGATGTATAAACAAATAAACAATGCCTGCCGGTAATCTAGCTCTAACTCAAGATCTTATAGCTTGCTCCATGACCACGTGCTCACTGTTCCTTTTTCTGTAGGAATAACAAAAGGTTCCAAGATACATGGAACATGTATGAAGATTCCACATAAAATTTTAAAACATAAATTGCATCAATCGCAAAAATAAAGCAGACACCGTCAAAACACAAACCAAAGATTAGGGGTAAGTGTTTGTGCGGCATATTCTTCAACACTGAAACAAGACTTTGCTGGATGTAAAATTCAAAAAGGACACAATTATGAGAGACATATACAGCTCCTAACAAATATAAGAGTAAATAGAAGGTACCTCGGAGTGAAGCTTCTTCAAAATAAACGGCTTTGGGAAGAGCATCCAAGGAACTGCAATGATTGCCAAAAGCAAAAGCAAGACCTGAAAAGCACACATTATCATGAAAAAAGCCTTAATAGATAAATATGAGAATAATGACAAGTCACGAGGGTACCTGCAATGGTCTTTGTCCCCAGAATAATTGATTTTCTCCAAGATCATCGAAAGGACTCAAAAACATATAAATCATAACATGATAAAGATCTGCTTGGGATCCAGTGCACCATTTGATAATAATTAAGAGCGAAAGATATCCAAAAAGGCTGTTGAGAAATATCAGCTGTGGTATAAATTGATACCTAATAGCACAGAGCCAAAAAAAAAAAAAAAGGGTTACTGAGTGTCGAATCCTACAAAGAGGACAAATCAAAGAATGGACAGTTTTACGAAGGTAGGTGTAGGGGAGACCTTATGTCCAGTGAACTGTTGAAGAAACGTGCATTAAAGTAACTTAAAATAATCCCTAAGTTCATTTGTGCAACACCCAACAATATCGACATCTTCATCTTCAGCGAATTCAGGAACGGGAGTTCTGAGCGACTTCCACGCCAACTTGGATCCACACCAAATGGATATGGATCTCGAAATTTGACTAAACCAGCTGTATGAGAATCACTGACAAAAATAAAACATGGAAGCAGTTAGATTTTATGATAGGAAAAAGAGGGACTAGATTTTATGATAGGAAAAGTTGGGTATCCACACCCAAGCAACAGCAAAAACCATACAACAATAAACAATGAAAACTGGCATCCAAATAATGCAAAAGAAACAAGTCTTAAACAGGAATTCATAGTAGTTGGAAACTAACACATAAATTCATACTACCAAAATCATTTCTCATTAAATATTCCACAGTGACTTCGTTTACATGTTACAATGGAGCTTCACTGGCTAGGAGCTAGGCCAAGAGACCTGGTTTTACGGAGCAGAGAGTCAAAGGAGTAAGGGGAATCCTAGCAAGTGGTATGATTTGGACCCCTAATCTTCCAAATGGAAGATGGTCATACTCTCCAAGTTGGTAGCAATGGAATTAGCTCTGGAAAACAATATACTAGGATTTATAAAACAGGGTATTAGTAGAGCACAAGGAAAATGATCTTCAAAAGGCAAAAAATTGCTCATGATGAATATTTAAATGATTCTGAATCCCCTTGTTTACTGTTTTCCTTTAGAAATAAGATAAAAGCTCCTTTCTTGAGGATTCTTCCTCCTTAGTTTTGGAGTTTTCTGCATTCTTTCTTCATTCAGAGGGGGATAGGGTAATTGAGATGACTTCTAGCACAAACATCAAGTGTGTTGTCTGCCAGTGGAACTCGAGAAACATAATGCTCCGATACTCAGTTGTTCTTAAAAAATAAATAAGCAATCATTAGAAAAATATTTAAAAAATCTTAGTCAAAAGTCACAAGTCCTTATCAAAAACCCCCGCCTGCCAACTCTTCACAAAAAAAAAAAAAAAAAAAAAAACCCTGCCACCAGTACAAGCGCACACTAGGGGCTGGCATGCCAATTTGGTACCAGGAATCCGTAAGGTTTGCTGGCCTTTGCTTGGCAACAGTGATATCAGACAACGGCACCACAGCAACCAACAGCTAGCAAGTTCCAGAGGATGAATGAGAACTTTCCAATGAAGAAGAGCATAGATTCATTCACCACACAACACCAACCAACAAAAATATTTCGACTTTCAAGAGGCCACAATTCCATACCTAAAACCCTTAATCAAATGGAAATTCAGAATGGCCCATGGAAAAAATAAGAAAAAAATGACACCCTTGAAATGCAGCTCTGCACAGCAGACATCCCACTCTTAGCAGCTCTCCAAAAATTGACATTGGATAATGTAAGGAACAAGGAAATCACCATCCTCTTTGAAATGATAGCTGTCGCGTCATCTACCAGCAAACACTCTTAGAGGGACACAGGTAGTCAAGGAGAGTTCAGGTAAGAAAAACATATGGTGCAGAAGTGATCTTTTTTGACACTACTTTGCAAGATTCACATGGTGAAATGTTCTGCAGATAAGCCAGTAAATTTACTAATTTCAGTCAATTAAAACACCAGTGTGTGAATACCCTTCATTTGCACTACGACTTCATGTATTCTAAGGTTAGAAAGGAATATCAAATAACGTCTTCTTATCTCTTTTGGCATACACAAAACTCGTAACCTTTCCCCCTTGGGTAAACCAAATTTCCTCTACACTTTCTATCAGCTACTAGCAAACTTGGATACCATTCATTTGTCTACATAACTTAATTATAAACAATGAACCACAACTAATGATGTAGCATGCTCCTTTGTTTTTTTAACACCCCCCCCCCCCCCAAAAAAAAAAAAATTCAAAGGACATAAAAATTTTCCTATACATTGAAATATTTATTCCAGAATAAAAGTAATAAAAAAAATCCACCCCAAGCATGGGTATAACACAACTGATCCCAAGATGAGACCCCCCCCCCCCCCCCAAAAAAAAAAAATTAAGGGGGGGGTGTTACAAGCTTCAAACTCTATAAAGCATACACCAACTGTACCGTTGGACTAAATAAACAAAAGCTACAAAAGATGCATATATGCCAGCTTTGGAATTTAGTTATCAACTAGGTTACAGACAGCTTTGGAATTTAGTTATCAACTAAATAAACAAAAGCTACAAAATAAGCAAGCATATATACCTGCATGTTGGATCTCTGCATTTGTATGCAGATTGACCAAAGATATGGAATGGGACAGAGAAGAATTCATTGTAGATCAACCCACAATATATCGAAAAAAGCGACATCAAAAGCACCACATAACGGCCACCAAATAGCATTTCCATAAAGCTGCCAAGTTTCTGCAAAGGAAGATTGCCAGCAATGAGAACGATGCAATAAAACGAAGAATGCCACTAAATCAGCATCTAAGGTGGGCCGCCATAGCTGAAATCTAGAAGGGGAGAGAAAGGGGAGGCAAGAAAAGAAGAATATAGAAAGAGGGGGAAGGGAGATGTTAGAAACAATTTGAAGATCAATATTGAACACTCATCCTGGGATCGTTTATGCGAGAATCACAAACAATCTCTTTCCCAACGGAGATCAATCGTATTTAACTTTCACAAATTGCAAAACATGAATATCCCCGTATGGATTTTTCTACGTAAGAGCGAAAATGCATCAGATTGACGATGTAGAGAAGCTAATTTTGGAACATACACCAAAAGCAGAGGACTACCAAAATAATTCCACTGATATAAGACTATAGTTAATTGCAGATTCTGATTAAAGTCAGAATGATGACTGCATATTGCAATCAGACTAGAACTGAATTGATTTGGGTTATCTTTTGCCGTTTTTTTTTTTATGTTTTTTTTTTTGGGTGGGGGGGGGGGGATATGGCATCATCTAACAATATCATACAAAAGAGACTGATGAAGAGTCTCAACAAGAACAAAATTATAACTCAAACAAACAAAGATGAAAAGCCTTGACGAGATCAAAATTCTAAATCAAACAACAGAGGCTTTGGCCCAGTTTGAGGACATTTTCTTGCTGAAAACTATAAAACAGAGGAGGTTCAAAGCAAAAATGGGGTAGTACCCCTCCCCCCAGTGGGGCTGCTGGGCCCAGCACTTAGAAAACATCATAGATTAAGAAAGTTAATTTGGTTCACATTTGTCGTTGACAACTATCAAGATGTTTTATAAAACTCACTTAAAGAGAATTAACATTGATGAATTAATGCTTACACGGGTCTGTATTCCTTACTGTGCAGCTCAAACCCAAAGAGACAAAATGATGAGAAACTAAGCTGAAACTAACTAAAAAACAACAATAAAGGACAGCAACCCAATTTCGAGCCAGAGATGACAGTTTAGTGTAAACACCGACTCCTGTCAACTAGTTGAATAAGCACTCAAGCATGGAAATGGTGCAACTCCATGAAAAGGAATTGAAGGTAACCATCCATTCAGGAAAAGAGTAATAGAGAGATGGTAGGTAACAAAACACAGTGTTTGAGAATTATAGCCAATACCTGTGAACTAAGCCTGCTTTCTCGAGCTAAGAGGAATAAAGCCAACATCAGTAGACATAATCCATGACCCCAGTCTCCAAACATGACCGCAAACAAGAATGGAAAAGTGACTACAGTATAAACAGCAGGGTTGGCTTCTTGATATCTCGCAACACTGTCAAAAAATTATTCATCAGCATTTCAACCTTCAAATAAAGATGAATGAGCAAATCATCGCAGTACACTTCAATTAAGATCAAACACGTTAAATTGAAGTAATGAACAATGAAACAATAATGAAACACGCTACACACTATTTGAGATATGCATATATTGACTAAAGGCTGACTGTCAAAGAAATGAAAGCAAAGAAAATTAGCTTTCAATCTTGTCAATCCCCTCACCAGAAATCGACCGTGTCATAACCACTTAGGAGGAGAATATTCCGCTAATCCATACAATCAATAAACCAAGCACCTTAAACAACACTCCCATGGAAACTACAGGGAAACTATTTGCAACAGACAGAATAATCGAACATTCACGAGATACATTTGTGTTACATATAACAAATTATGCTCTTTAAAACATTCACAATGAACTGAAGGACAACAACAGGACAATAAACTCACCCATAGGCATCAACAATTTCTTGATATGCGTTTGTGAAACGATTGGTTCTGAAGTAAGTTGGAGGTGATTCCAGAGCATCCATGACGTGGAATATTATACCTACTTGTGAATTACTGTGAAACGTTGCACGCTCCAAAGCCTCTTGAATCTGTCAAAATGAAACACTAGAATTTAGCAAATGAATATTTTCCCTTGGTAGCATGAAGAAATATAAGGAAAAACATATCACAAGCTAAAATCAGAGACATCAGCTGCGTGTTACCTGGGTTTTTGCAGATACCGGACACCAGCCTTCCCCAACAAGACATTTCTTCGTGACATCGAAATTGAGCATGTTCAGCGTATCATACACGGCTTTCTCCCTTCTTACCTATACATGTTACTTCAAACTCAAATAGAAATACAAAATTGATGCTCTCCAGACTTAGCAATTATCATTAAAAAACCGGAACCTCATGTTTCTGGACAATTCAAATGCAACTAAAAAATAGAACCAAATTGACTGAATTAGAAGGCCCCCAGGATATGAATTTGGGACCAAATAGCAGCCCTTATAAAAGGAAAACAAAAAGGTCTCCAATGTAACCCAGTTTATTTACTAAGGCAAAATGCATACAAATAAACAAGCGTAACATATCTTACCAAGTTCATCCACTTAGTCAGGTTGAAGGCAATATCAGAAAGAGCTTTGTTACGATGACGAATCCCAGCATCCAACGTGGCTTCCAGTTCAGCCAGCCGTGACACAACCTGCAGCAGCAAATTTTAGAACAGCCCTCTATTATTCTTGTGTGCCTCTTCTCCTCATTACGGGAAACCAAAGACAGTTTCTAGGAATTGAGTTTCCAACAAGAAGTAGGGTACTTTTCAAAAAACAGCTAATCAACTACAGATAAACTTTAGCCAAGATGCAGTATTTATGAGAATGCAACAGTGCGCCAATCTTGTCTGGTACAATCATCCAATTAAAAGGAAAAGATAAGGTGCTGTCTAACCTAAACTATATCATTTGCATAGAATGGTAATAGCCAGAAATGCTTTTCTGGATAATCTCAAGTGTAAAAATGTAACGAGTTCTATCATCATCATAGTTACACAATCCAATTAGCAGTCTAACCCTTTAAACCCTCTCCCCCAACAATCAAATTCCACATGAAATAATAAAATTAGGTCTTGTCTCAAAATCATCCTTAGGCTGCACTAAAAACTGCGAGGAAGAAAATTGCTTTCAAAACACCATAAAAGGAGATAAAAGTGACACCATGGACAAACGTAAAAGTAATGACTATCAAGGAAGAGCCTCACTTCTTTACTAATTTGCCTCTGTTGGCTTAGCTCCTCTGGAACAGGATAGCAATTTGCTCCAAATGCTTCACATATTTTCAAAATTTTTGTTCTTGCCCTCTCCCCTGAGAAGAACACAACAAAAACAGTCTTCTCAACCTGCAAAAATATTCAATTACAAAGCAAATTGTCACCAGACAAACCGAAAACTTGATAACTGAAGCCCACTGACAGCAGCGAGAAACTTTGAAACAAATAGAACTATTCTGATTTCTTACACACACAAATCAAGAACAAAACAAAGTTAAATTGAAAGACTAACCGTTTCAGATGAGGTAGGATCCTTGATCTGTACATCAACTGGTGTCTGATTGAAAAGCAAGTTTCCCCTTGTGGAACGAAATAATATCCTCTCGAACTTAAGAACCTTAGATTTACATATGATTCCACTAATACATCGTACACCAGAATGAACCTGTGTTCCACGCATCTCCTGCCAAAACAAATTATCTTTCATTAAGAAACTTAGTTCTAAGATCCATGGAAGCATAATCCAAGGATGAGTAGGCATAAGTTACTTACTTGTTCTAGTAATGATGCTGTTTCAACATAATCGTTGTTTGAATGTATATTTTCATTTAATTCTACTTCTTCTGGGACGGGACCCTTGCCTGAAATCAGAAATTCGCCCGCCTGGCACATCAATAATGCAAGAACACAGTCAGACTGTGTTCTACCTTTGTCCATCACTTAAATGATTGGACTGACCATATCTCTGTTAATTGAGAGCCAATTTTTCACTGTATCAAGTACACAAGAAAACTGTCTAACTATGAGCAACTTAACCACACATTACACTCATACAACCGATTCACTCATATACAAAGGGGTAAGCAGTACTCATCAGCGTGGGTAAGGTCATCTGTGCTTTCAGCCCTTTTGTACATCACCACGTGGTTGCAGATAAATCCCTTTTCCATTAAAGACTCCCACCTTGCCAGTGACCACACAAGACTCCCCAACCTCAACCTTCAACTCCTTACATCCCATATTTCATATTTTTAAGAAACAACAGCAATGTTGAATTTGAAAATACATGCCTCAAGAATGGGCAAAAGAAGAGTAGGGTTGGCAGAAAAAGAAGGCTAAGCCACCGATGATGTTGGAGCTGCACCATGTCAATATCATAACAATATTTCTGCAAATGCTTAGGTTCATGTTGTTACCTAAAAATAGGGTACAATTATTACCAAAAGAAAACAGTTCTTGATGTCTCAGAGGAGAATATCATGTGCAGCTTTTCAGTGATCTTGATTAGACCAACAACAACAAAGTCCCAAGGAAAACACATTTACTGATCTTGATTAGACCAAGATATAAAATTTCAAGAAGCTATACTCTACATTCCAGTGTATGTTGAAGGAAGGTGGCATCTTTCAGGAAAAGATAAATTTAACTCAAAAACATGGAATACATTTCTCCACTGTTCCACTGCCACAATGGGACACTTTTCCTATACAAGAAGAGTTCCCCATAATCTTCATCATGATCCTTTGAAGTTTGATCTACACTCTGTCTGAAGCAAGGGACTAGTTGACCTAAACATTGTCCACGATAAAAGGTCTGTAGTATAACAGCTAAGCTACAATTAGAAAACAGTAGGCCAATGGATATACTTCAAACATGCAGAGAAAACCAGAAATTTTTCTCATAATGTAACGGCCCCTATAGTTCTACATGAAAAACAATTGCACTAGCCAACAAAATGAACCACAAATACGACTCCAGGTGTGCATCCAGCTAATGCATGGTCTAGAACATAACCACAAATACTACACTTTAAAAAAGTGACACAGAAGGTTAGGACTTTTGAATTTTGACAAACTAGAGAGAATAAAGGTTTGTAAAAATACATATCATCATACATAAAAGAGAGAGACACCTCATTCAGAGAAACATAAGCAAGCTCCTTTATACGCACAAATACACCAAAGAAAAGAAAGAAAGCATTAAAAGCAAATGACAAATATGATGCCATGCAGCTGATTCTGTCTATTTGAGAAAGCAATAGCAAGAGTTACCTTTTGTAAAACCATCTTAAATTCCAGTAGCTCATTATATGTCTGAATCAACTTCTCAGTGTTCGAGTTCATCTCAATCAACTCATGTTCATGTTCAGCAAGTTGAACCTAGATTGATGATTAGCATACATAAGTCATTCTGAAGAATAAATTCTCATCTACAAATAGAGAACTTAATATTTTACACGGTTGGAGGTGTTCGGCCAACACCTTGTTGCCAATCCTATACTGAAATAAACAATCTCAAAGGACCAAACAACATTCAATTGTGTATTACAAACATCATTGCCAGCAGTGGAGCCGAATATTCTGTTAGGGAGGGCTAATACTATAATTATTATATTTAAATTCTAAAAGAAAATTTAGATATAACATTTCAAACATAAAAAAATTGAAATAAAAGGAAAAAATTGAAACAGAAAAAAGAAATATATTGCCGTATCATTAAGGCCCAAAAACAAGGAAAGTAGTATTATTGAGAAAATGAAATGGCAAAAAGCATCAACAACTAAACCTCTAACTCCTCCAACTCAAGATGTGGTTGCACGCCAGGAAGTCCAGGAATGACCACCCCTGCTTTGGCAATTTGGTCTTTGAAAAACCTCAGCTTTCTTGACATCTCTGCACATCGTTTCACCTGCAAAAGGAAACAGAATTGTGAAATATCTCTTCATGTTTGTACAAGATCCTTTTATACAAGATATTTGACAGAAGAAAAGCCAATAGACTGTCTGCTTCTTACAGAAGAGGGTAACATCTTGCCAATTCACCTATATTCCCTGATGTTCATCTCAAACCATGTCACAACTAACTACATAACTTTAGAAAGATAAGAATAACAAGAAAACTCAACTGCCAAAGTCACCCTCAGGTTTGCCAAAATATGCAAAATTGGGGTTCGGGGGGGGGGGGGGGGGCGGCGGGCTTACAAGCTTGTAAACTTTGACAAGTTCACAAAAAAGGAGGACCACACATGCTTCACGTAGGATTAAGTGGCAGCATTCAATAACCAACGTTGTGTTTACATGCATAAGAAATACTGATGGAAGGTATGAGCAGTGGCATGTAACACATACCCACAGAGTATCAGTATCAATAAGCTCCAGAAAAATCTTGAATTCTAGAAAGGTGACATCAAAGTAAAACAAACACAAAAGGACAACATCCATGCAGAGTCTCATCTTACTATCTCAGCAGGTCATAACATAGAGCAAATCAAACAGCTTGGATAAAGCAGGTGATTCAGGGCAATCTTTTAGACATTTATGCCCAGAAACAAATATTCCATAGAAACCAAGAAAAGGTCAAACCAACTAAGAACAGAATCCATGATACAACCTGGCAAAAACAGGCCTGAACAAAGCAAATAGCAAACCAAGCCTTGAACTCCAGAAGCCAATACAAGAAAGTAGTTTGACAAGAGGAGGCAGGCAAAAAACATTTTAGATTAGTAGATGAGATTGCCACAGAGAGAGCAACAACAATTTTTCTCAGTATTGAGGAAGGAGTTATTATGAAAGATAAATTTAACCATCTCATTCTAAATGGGGTGGAGGAAGTGTCAAATCATTACAAAGAAGAAAAAGTCATGTAGATGTTCTGAAATCCAGAGGATTTTCAAAGATGAACATGCTCGAAGCTTTGATCCCATAATGCAAGAATAGAGATGTGCAAAAAGTGCTGAAATAGCTCATATCAGCGTTTAACAGTCAGATGTTTAGCACAAAGAGGATACCTGATTCACAAAAGTCCTCTGAAAGGGGCTCTTATCACCATTTAACTGCACAATAGAATGAAAATGTTAATCATTTATTGACTCTTCACAAAAATGTGTACAAGCTCTCTTCAAAAATCAGCATTAAAATAAAAAGCCACAAAGGTCATAAACCACAAAAGTACATTGATTTTATGACTAATTAGAAACTACAGAAAAAATCAGTTATAACACATGAGTACTTGTCTTTTTCCTGTTCTGGCATACCATAATGTTTAGAGAGCGCAAATTTTATGCTGCATCTGAGAAATATCTTATTATCCTTGAAAGCTCAAACACATAATCTCCTACTTAAACTTATCCATTCTAACTTAAGCACCACTAATATGATGCAGAAACAGTTCTAATAGAGCTGAGTTCCCATCCACATTAAAGTAGTAATAATGTCTAGTAGACACTCTTGAATTGCTGCATGATAAGCTCCAAAAGTAAAGCAACAAAGCCAACCAAAGTATGTGCTGACCAGTCAACATTTTTCCAACCATAATCACTATTCTGCAGTGGTCCATTCACAAATAAAAAGGAAATACATACTTCTATCATGCATTTCACTATTTTGAGTTTGTACCCACTCCTCGTCCATTTTGCTATTCAAGATAGTCAAAACAAAATTTTCAAATGAAAATGTAACCGGCCATACCCAATGGAAGAATATCACATAGCACACATACACCTGTTTGATAATCATTCAAAACCCATTTTCATTTATATTTTCAACATTCTTTCTTCTTTAACTCACGAATTACCATGATATGAGAATTCGTATTTAACTTGAAACATTAGTACTTCTGCTCTATTTGTATAATCAAACTTTAAAATCTCAAAGAATGATTAGTGTTTGTCATTGAGATGCCTACAACTTTCAAAAATGAATATCGTTCACACTCAAATATGGGTTCTAGTTTTCTCTTCATGCTTGACCAAATAAAACCAGAAAAATTGGTTTGGGTATAAGGGTACAAATAAGTTGAACCTGCCCCATTGCCAACATTTGGCAATCAATGGGCAATACTCTATCCGAAATCAAAACCCTCACCTATCGCACTCCTTTGTCCCAGTTCACACCAGCAATTTCAGAAAAATATTGGAGTTCATGGCTTGCCAGCAACCACTTCATTACAGGGTTTGTTTTATACCATGATACAACCCACTCCCACACACCAGCTTCCTGAATCTTGCTTAAGGTCACATAAGAACAAAAACTGAGCTGACTTTCAAAGCAAAACTCAAGAGAAAGCCCACACAGTTACTCCTATAAGGGTCCAATCGTGGAGAAATTGACAAAGCATCCTAAGTAAATGGTATTGCATGATGCTGCTGTTTCCTCCCTCAAAAGCAACCCTCAAACAAGGTCATTTCACGACCAATGTAGTTATTAACAGAGAATCAAATCAGCAGTGGTAATAGTACAGGAAAAGTAACACCAGAAAGAAAGGGGGAGGGGAGAAAAGAGAGTTGGTGACTCCTCCACAATCAATAAAGGAGAGAGAAAAGGGTCAGACAGATTGAGATCCGTATCCGTGTCATACTCCATCATTTGGGCAAAAAAGAAAAAGGATGGCAAAAATCTTAAGGCTGTACAATGAAATGAAATCAATATTAAATATTCCAGCCTATTGGGAAAAAAAGATTAATGAAATAGTGTCTACTGAGAGCTCCAATATCTTACATCTCTTATTACAGTTCTAATCGGGGATGTTTACATTTTCAAGTCTGCCAATTTAGAGAAGGACCACTTCATCACTCTTACAGCTCCATTTAATTAAAACATAAAGCCCCTTCAATACCGAGATGAATTTATCCTCAACCAAACAGTATTGAACATCCTCAAAAGAAAAGAAGTGTTAAACCTCATTCCTAATTCATTATACATTGATCTCTCTCTACGCTAGGAACAAATATTCTGTAGAAACAAATTTCATGCACATGAATCACAGTTATGATCAAATACTTTCACTAACTATCAGTAAAATTACCCAAAAGCTCCCACAGAACATAGACAACATAGTTTCTCTTATCAAATAGAGGCACAAAATGCTCTAGAATGGTAATCAATGTAACATTCACACATACAAACTTTGTAAGGGAACTCAGGGTATTGGTTTTGTTTTCAATCATAGTTACCTCACAGTAGACCCCAATACAGGGACGAATTTGGGTACACAACAAGCCAATTAAGAGAGAATCAGAATTTCTGATATGATGGGTCACTTTTTATTTTTTGGGCTGAGGTGCTACAAACATTAACGTTAGTTACGGGATTTTCGGAGAAGGGAACCAGGAAGTGGAGTAAATTATCTGAATACCCAGAAGGCCAGAAGCAGCTTTCTCCAATAGTTGGATGCTCTCTTTTCACTCACCCATCATTTCCGACCCTGTCACCAGCCGACTATCACCTTCCCAGTGCACAAGTTATTTATTTATTTATTAATCTCACTGGTCTCTGATTTCCTACATGTCTCTTACTGCATCATCTAACCTCCCCCATGTACCCAGGCCTCTTTATTTTCTGTTTTGCAAGCAGCAGATAAAATGCGACATTGGAAAACCAAGCAAAAGGGAAAATTCAATCTATAAAAACATGGGGCGGCAAACTAATAGGCTATGGTTAAGCTGCTGTATGGATTTGATCCATTTCAAGAAGTGTCATACTTGCATGGGAAACTTCCCTTTGACCCTTTCCTTCTCCTTTTTCTTTTGGCTTATAAATAAGCCTGGCAGACTATCCCATTTTGGCCATCTTGTACGCTAAAGAATCACATTTCCATATGCATGAATCAGAACTCAGTTCGCAAGGTTAACAGTGAATACAGTTAGAAGATTTTGACAAGAGCTCAATAATAACTTCCCATGATGACTTCCAAAGTGTAGTTAGTTCACAGAGTTTCCACTAAACCTTCCTCCTCAGAATCCTAAAAACTACCCAAGTGAAGCTGGATGGTCCACGCAAACTCCGAATATCAGATTAAATACCCCCAATGTTTCATGGTTCACATTCCAATCAAAAATCTGCTTCATGGTTCACACATTCGGATGTTCCCGATTCTAAAGATAATAAGAATCCACTGCAGAAAAAATACGCGGGCACAACAGAAACAAAGAACACAATCTACTGAAGCACAAAATCACAAGGAAATCCAATGGGCAAGTTGCATAACAACTACAGCAAATGACATTCATCCAGCTTACATACACAACGAATTGATATGAACTAAATTTAAGAGTTAGCAGAGAATGCGAAGACGGACCTCGCGAAATTGAAGAAGGCCAAGCTCACCAAGGTAGGAGATGGCGCGGTGAGCAGTCTCGACGGGTATAATCAACTGAACGAATGTCATCCTCTCTGACCTCATTAGATCCATGGAGGGCAAGTTTTCTATGAACCTCATCTTCCATTCAACGCACCGCACTACCACCCCCACCACACACACTGATGCTTCACTGATCTAATTCAGATCCCCAGATGACAAAAACAGAAGAAACTACTCCTCATCAATGGCGCCAAGGTTGGTTGCACTGCATATCAATTCATGAAGCTCGTTACAACTTAGAACTGCCTCAAAAACCAAACCCATTTCACGAAATACGCAATTAAAATAGTGTAAGATAGTGCCCACAGGGATGCGATTCAAATCCAGATAGCAGCAAACAAATGGCGATATACTGTTATGCAGAATCAGAATCTTGGGGAAAGAATAACTAACAGAGGGAGCGATTTAGCCCTAGATCTAATTGAACCCAGAAAAGGAAAAAGATTAGTAGATAATGATTACAGGTTGTAATACCTGCTGATTTAAGTGGGCATCAATGAGAAACTCTGAAGATCTCAATACTGGAGGTGGAGGTGGGGAGGAGCGTGAATGGAGAAAGAGGGGGGAATTGAAATGAGATTTGGAAAGTAATACTTACTACAGGGACGTAGAATGCAAGTTAAGGGACTGTTTGGGAATTGCAGTGAGAGATCTGTAACTGTTCCATTCTTATTTTTCTCATTTTTTCCCTCAGCAAAGGGGCAAATTGGAAAAGCCAATTCTCTGTCATAAAGAGTCTTTTTTTAATGGATAGAAAAGTACCTGCACTCTTGTAGTTGTTGTTGAAAGGTGTTTGTTTCATGTTTCTGTCATTCTCTAAAATGAAACCCAATTTCTTGCTTGCATGCTTTTTTTCCCAATGGACTTCATAAACAATTAAGTTTTAATGATGATGATAACATGGGTAAAGGTTAGTATATTGTAATATATGATCAAACATCCAAGTGAAATCTAAAATATCCATAATCTTTCGGTCAAAAAAAGTAATATATTCATAATCTTAATTTTCTAAAATTTAATTTAAATTAGGAGCATTGCTAACAAATTTTATCACGGACATATGATTGATATATAATTTTTGTTTCCTATTTAAATTAGGAGCATTGCTAACAAATTTTATCACGGGCATATGATTGATATATAATTTTTGTTTCCTTTGATGTGTATGAGTATAAACTCAAAGGTCAATTATATGGCATTTAAATAAATCCTTTATTACATTTCTTATACTTTTGTCACATTGAATTAAGACATTAAAAACACTAGGATTGACGGGAAAATAGTTCTTTAGCTTAACAAGCCAAATAACAAAATCAAATGAACTATGAAGATACTCTAACATGTACATCATTAACAAATAACAATGTTTTTGAGCGTGTACTGATCTTTCATCATTCCAAAATAACAAATCACGCTCATTTTCCTCAATTTCATAGGGTTCTAGATAGATCTCTGCTTTACTTCCTACTGAAAGTTGTTTATTTTCCATTAGGGCTAACTAATAGGTTGAGAATGTGTATAGAATCTATAGGGATATTAAGTGTCTGGCTTTTTGGATGACTTTTTGGAGAAAATAGCTTTTTGAATCTCTTTTCTTCCCTTTCCCTTTTGCCTTCAAGCTTCAGAATAATCGAAGCTTTTCATGGTATCAGAGCCAATCACTGGCTGAAGATTCTTTCCTTTCTCCTTCGCCATGTTTGAAATTTCGAAACCCTTTGTTCCCGATCCTTGTGATCCTCTGTTTATACATCCCTCTAACCAACCTGGGATGTCACTGGTGGCCGAGCCTTTTTCCGGCGATGATTTCGACACATGGAAGAGATCCGCCGCAGTTGCCTTGTCAGCGAAGAACAAGATCGCCTTTGTCGATGGAAGCTTAACAAAGCCAAGTGCTGAAGATCCCCGTTTCCCTTACTGGAAAAGGGGAAATGATATGGTACTGTCATGGATTTTAAACTCTTTGCAAAAAAACATCCGGGACAGCGTCTTGTATTCTACAGTTGCTCAAGATCTATGGAAAGAATTGATGGAGAGGTTCGGCCAAGCAAACAAAGCAAAGTTATACTCAATTCAACAGAAAGTGTCGAGGTTATCTCAAGACACCATGGACATTTCGAGCTATTATACTATGGCGAAAAGGTTATGGGAAGAAATGGGAGCTGTCACCAATTTCCCGTCTTGCCAGTGCGGAAAATGTACTTGCAAACCCCAGATCAATAGGCAGTTTGAGCTGCACTTTGAAGAACAAAAACTTCTACAATTCTTGATGGGTCTGAATGATAGCTACACAAATATAAGAGGGAATATCTTGATGATGACCCCTTTGCCTTCTTTGAGCCAGGTTTATGTCATTTTATCTCAGGAGGAAAAGCAAAGGCAAGTTAGAGATCACGTTGGTTCTCAAAGTGACTCGGCCTCATTCTATGCAAACAAAATTCCACAGAGAAGTCAACCTTCTGCTGAAAGAAATCAGGAATCAAAGAAAGGGAATCTCTTCTGTGACCATTGCAAGAAACCAGGGCACACGATCAATAGATGCTACAAAATTTACGGATACCCTCCCAAGAACCAGAACAGATCCCAAAATAGGCCAACTAGTCAGCAAAACAACAGGAGGCAAGCCAATGCTGCTCGACAAGAAACTGATAGAAGCACATCAGGTGAATTTGAGTCCAGCACTTCACCCTTTTCCATGAGCAAAGATCAAGCAAAGCATTTCCTTCAACAGCTCCTGCAAACGCTAACCAATGAGGGATCTTCTTCCACTAATGGAACAGAAAGTGAGACCCTGTCAGGTAACATTCATAATCCTTCTTACAAACACATGTCCAATGTAGTTGCTTGTCTTTGCAATCTAAATAAAAATGATTGGATATTGGACTCTGGAGCCACTGATCACATGTGTGGTAACAAGAACAGAATGCATTCTATGAAAAATCTAAGTCAACCCATAAATGTGACTCTCCCTGATGGAAGCACGATTCTTGTTGAGCAAACTGGAAAGATAACACTACCAGAAAATATTGTCTTGAATGATGTCCTGTATGTTCCTTACTTTAAATTCAATCTTATAACAATTAAAAGTCTGTGTAAACAACTGCATTGTACTGTCATCTTTGGTGAAAACAATTGCATAATGCAGGCCCCTTCATTGAGGAGGCCAGTGGTCCTTGGTAAGGAGACAGAAGGCTTGTACTTCTTGGATAGAGGGCTCTTTCAAGAATCATTTTGTATTACAAATGACTTTAGCACCAACCAGACAGTTAGACATGATGGAGTTTCTGCAAATGTTAAGAATAGTTTTTGGCACCAACGTTTAGGGCATATGTCAAACACTAGGATGAGATTGTTACCCATGTGTACCTTAGAAAAGAATCATGTTTCTCACATTGATGACTGTGATATTTGTTACAGAGCAAAACAAACATGTGTGCCATTTTATGCTAGCAAAATTTCAACTACTGAATGTTTTGATCTTATACATGTCGACACCTGGGGCCCTTTTCACACACCAAGTCACCTTGGGCATAGATATTTTCTTACTATTGTAGATGACTACACAAGGTGCACTTGGACCTACCTTATGACTACAAAACAGGAAACCTTTGGCCTCTTGCAAACCTTTATTGCCATGGTTAAAAATCAGTTCAATTTAAATGTAAAAAGGGTTAGATCCGACAATGCCCTAGAAATAGGAAAGAGTAGTCAGGCTATACATTACTTTGCTGTAAAAGGGATCATTCATGAAACCAGTTGCACTCAAAAACCCCAACAAAATGGGGTTGTTGAGAGGAAGCACATGCATCTCCTAGAGGTTGCTAGAGCCCTTATGTTTCAGTCTGAATTGCCTTTGAAATTCTGGGGGGAAAGCATTTTAACAGCTACATATCTCATAAACAGAATGCCAACTCCCTTGTTAGAAAACAAGACCCCTTTTGAAAAGTTGTTTGGAAAGAAACCTTCTTATGATCATTTGAGGGTTTTTGGGTGTCAATATTATGCCAACACTCTAAAACATGGGAGAGATAAGTTTCAACAAAGAGCAGAAAAATGTATTTTTCTTGGATACCCTCAAGGTAGGAAGGCCTACAAACTATATTCCCTAGAAAGCAATAAAATTGTTATATCTAGGGATGTCAGTTTCTGTGAATCCATCTTCCCTTTCAAGAGTCAAAATTCATCTGTACAAAATACCACATAACATGAGACCCCTGGAAATTGCATCCCTGAAATTTTCATTGAACTAGAAAATTTTAAGGGTCCGTTTGGACCTAGGAAAACAGGATGGAAAAAAAATCTCGTGGAAAAAAAGTTAGGAGGAAAAAAAATGTGGGGTAAAGTAAATTTCTTTCTCTTGTTTGGTTTAAGTAATTTTGAAGGAAAAAAATTGATTTTCTATTCAATTTTCTTTTCCTTGTTTGGTTTGAGAAAAAATACATGGAAAAATAAAATTTGCAAGAAAACTTGTAAATATCAAGTTTCATTTTTTTAGATCATATGATGTGATTTGGGAGAGAAAGAGAGAGTTAGAGAGAGAGAGAGAGAGAGAGAGAGAGAGAGAGAGAGAGAGACAAAGAGAGAGTTAGAGAGAGACAGATATATATATATATATATATATATATATATATATATATATATATATATATTGAGAGAGAGAGAGAGAGAGAGAGAGAGAGAGAAAAGAATTAGAGAGATAGAGAGAGTAAGTGACAAAGAGAGAGAAAAGAGAGTTAGAGAGAGAGAGAGAGCGATAGATAGAGAGAAAAGAGAGTTAGTGAGAGAGAGAGAGAGAAAAGAGAATTAGAGAGATAGAGAGAGTGACAAAGAGAGAGATCGAGAGTTAGAGAGAGAGAGAGAGAGAGAGAGAGAGAGAGAGAGAGAGAGAGAGAGAGAGAGAGAGACAAAGAGAGAGAAAAGAGAATTAGAGAGATAGAGAGAGTGACAAAGATAGAGACAAGAGAGTTAGAGAGAGAGCGATAGAGAGAGAGAAAAGAGAGATAGAGAGAGAGAGAGAGAGACAGAGACAGAGACAAAGACAGAGACAGAGACAGAGAGGGAGAGAGAGAGAGAGAAGAGAGTTAGAGAGAGAGAGAGAGAGAGAGAGAAGATACTTAGAGAGAGAGAGAAAGAGAGAAAAGAGAGAGAGAGAGAGAGAGAGAACATACTTAGAGAGAGAGAGAGCGAGAGAGAGAGCATTAGAGAGAGAGAGAAGAAAGAGAAGAGACTTAGAGAGAAAAAAAGAGAAAGTGCGCGAGAGAAAGAGGGAAGAGGGTTAGAAAGAGAGAGAGAGAGAGAGAGAGAGAGAGAGAGAGAGAGAGAGAGAGAGAGAGAGAAAGAGAGTTAGAAAGAGAGGGAAGAAAGTTAGAGAGAGACGAGTTAGAAAGAGGATGAAAAGAAAGGTTGGCTTTGATCCAAAATTTTTCTCCCAACTTTCCTTTCATTTTTGAAGGGAAAATTTTTTATTCATTATTACTCCAAATTTTCCATGCAATTTTCCCACAATTTTTTTTCCATTCCTTTTTCTTCAATCCAAACAAAGGAAAGATTTTCATTTTCCAAAATAATTTTTTTTCCATGCTGTTTTCCAAGGTCCAAACGGACCCTAAAGGTACTGAACCTCAGCAAGAAACTCATGAGGAATTCACTACCAATGATGATGCTGGTTCACAACCCCTCAGAAGGTCTGAAAGAACACATAAAACCCCTAGCTATTTGGATGATTATGAAACCTGCTTATCTTATGTCACTAACCTACACTATATACCTAGGATTGCTTCTTTTTGTGGTACTACTAATAGTGATGCAGGCTTAAGCACCTATTTGGACACACATGAGCCAAACTCCTATGCAGAAGCAAAAGAACACCCTGGATGGGTACAAGCCATGGAGCTTGAACTCAAAGCTTTACAAGACAACAAAACCTGGGAGCTGGTTACTCTTCCAAAAGGAAGAAATGCCATAGATAGCAAGTGGGTTTATAAGGTTAAACACAAGCCTGATGGGGGTATAGAAAGGTTGAAGGCAAGACTTGTAGTAAGAGGATTCACTCAAAGGGCAGGCATTGATTACAACGAGACTTTTTCACCAGTTGTAAGGATGACAACTATCAGAACAATGATTTCTGTAGCAGTCAAGAGAGATTGGCCTCTGTTTCAGCTGGATATTAACAATGCTTTCTTGTACGGAGATCTACATGAAGAAATCTACATGAAAATTCCCGATGGGGTGCCTAACACAAATCCAAATACAGTCTGCAGACTCAAGAAATCTTTGTATGGGTTGAAACAAGCCTCGAGGCAATGGTATGCAAAACTGACTGAGGTTCTATACAAAAGAGGGTATAAACATTCAGAAAACGACTATTCTCTATTTTATAGAAGAGCAGAAGGGAGATCTGTATTTTTAGCAGTGTATGTAGATGATATTCTGGTTACTGGTAATGATGCTGAGGAAATAAGGCATTTGAAACAGCACCTGAATGAAAGTTTCAAGATTAAAGACCTTGGAGTTGCGAAATTTTTTCTTGGCATGGAAATCAGTACAATCCCAGAAGGGTTAGTCCTCTCTCAAAGAAAGTTTACAAGGGAGATGCTTTTTGAGTTTGGCACCAAAGATATGAGGACCTCTGTATCTCCAATGGACATTAATGTCAGACTCACACCAGAATTAGGTACACTTCTTCCTGAGCCATCTCTGTACAGAAAACTAATAGGAAAGCTGAACTTTTTGGTCAATACTAGACCAGACATTGCCTTCACAGTACAACATTTGAGTCAATATTTGAAGGCACCCACAGACTTGCATTGGAAAGCAGCCATTCATGTCCTCAAATACTTGAAAGTTAATCCAGATTTAGGTGTGATAATGCACAAGGATGGTGATTTTACTCTTCAAGGGTTTAGCGATTCTGATTGGGGTGCATGTAAGCATAGTAGAAGGTCCATCAGTGGGTTTGTTATTTTCTTTGGGAATACACTAATCTCTTGGAAATCAAAAAAGCAACAGGTGGTTTCTTTGTCCTCAGCAGAAGCTGAGTACAGAAGTTTGAGGCGTTTGGTTGCTGAACTTGCGTGGCTTAGCCGGTTGTTGTCTGAATTTCAAATCGACTCGATTAAACCAATTCCTGTCAAGAGTGATAGCCAAGCTGCTATATACATCGCACACAATCCGGTATATCATGAGAGAACAAAACACATTGAAATTGATTGTCATTTTGTCAGGGAGAAGCTGGCAGAAGGGCTGATTACTCTCAAGCATGTCTCCTCTGATTCCCAGCTTGCTGATATAATGACAAAGGCTCTTCCAGGAACCAAGCACCACCAAAATCTGAGCAAATTGGGATGTTTACCACCCACCAATTTGAGGGGGGGAGGGGTGTTAGGATTATTGGTGGTTAGTTACGTTAGTTATCTAGTTTTTTGTTGGTCTTTTGTATTTTTCTGTTTCTTTCTTTTCTTTATTTTCTTGGGCTTGTTTTGGTCCAGCTGGTCTTTATATAGCCGGCCCATTTTTGCTCCATCTATCTTCAATAATCAGTTTTTGTGTCTCTCTCTTATTTTCCCTCTCAATGAGAATTTGAATCTTTTTTCTTCCCTTTCCCTTTTGCCTTCAAGCTTCAGAATAATCGAAGCTTTTCATAAGTGTCTGGCTTTTTGGATGCCTTTTTGGAGAAAATAGCTTTTTGGGGGGCATTTGGTTGTTTGACCATTCAAAAAGTCAATTTGAAGTGTTCGGTAATTTGGCGGATTGAAATGGTTTTTCACTCCTAAAAAGTCATTTTGTAAAAAGCTACAAAGAATAGCTTTTTATAAATGACTTTTGACTTTTTGGGATGTAAATTACCATGTTGACCACATAAAATATAATTTTTAGTTGTTTCTTTTAATTTTTCTTCCATCTTCCACCAAAACAACCATCCAAATTATTTTAGTTGTTTATAATGTAGATTACCATGTTGGTATCTAAGATGACAAATAAAAAATATCTTTGGAATTAATATAAATTTTAAAAGTAAATTTGGGATAAAAATTTATAAAATATCAACATTAATTGTAAAAGTAAGTTGGGACAAAAATTTTAGTTTTACTCAAGAAAATTTGGCAATCAATGAACAATTTAGTTATTAGCATATTAATACAAATTCCAATTTTTAGTCATTATTTGTTGAACACACAAATTCGACGGAAAAAAATACTAGAAATATGGAAGAAAAAAGTAAAAAATGAATTAAAAAATCATAATGTTAAAATAATACTAAGATAAAGCTAAGGATATAACTGGAAATCAAACAAAAAAGTCATACTACAAACCGCTAACTCTACCAAACACTTTTTACACAAATAGCTAACACAAAACACAAAGTCAAATTAACAAAACAAAGCGGTAACAACCAAAAAAAAAGCCGATACCAATTTTGGTTCCCAAACACCCCTTATATATTATACTTGTTTCTGTCTACTTCCCACCAAAAGTTATTTTCCATTTGGGCTACCCGTTCTTTTATGCGGCTGACTGACTGCAGTGTCACACCGCACCGCTGCCACCACAACTTGTCATATTCCACCACAATCCACTAGAATCTACCACAAACCACCACAATATACTTTTTCTAATTTAATTTATCTTTTTATTAAAAGTCAAATTTTCCACAGCCCACCATAATCTACTTTTTCTAATTTAATCTAATTTTTTATTAAAAATTAAATTTTCCACAACCCAGCACAATTTCACATTTTCCAACATATTTACAATTATTAAAATCAATACCCACCACAACTTTCCACAATCCACTACAACTTTTCCAAACTCACCACTATTCCACCACACCGCACCACACCATACCGCAACTCGCCGGCACCGTCTAGCTCGCAGTCCAATGAAACAATGTTCTATTATGTTTTCATTAGATCCTTAGTTATGCACTTAATGCTGTTTCACTTCAACGTTCAAACAAACAAGATAAAGCACTACATTAGAATGAACAGACTGATATTTAGTGAAATACCTCATGTCACATTTACGATTAAACCAAAGTAATTTTAATTTTTAACTAGGAATGCAAAATTGAGTTCACTTTCTATGCATTACATAACAGTTACCAGAAAGAAAAACACGATCCACAACTTGTGGCAACAGACATTTCCCCATCGGAGCAGAGCAATCAGCCCACAAATTTTTATTTATCATGGATGAAAACATTAGAATCATTTTATATATATCGGTGAGATGTCGTCATTGTGCAGCTCAAAAACAGGTGGCTCATGGCTGCCATCACCAAATTAATGTTTCTCATCATGCGTGTCCTTTCACCCGCCTCATCAGTTCAACAAATTCTCCGAAAACTGCAATCACAGAAGCAAAAGTTTCAAAATAAGTGTCCTAATTGTGCAGTTTACAAATTCTGGATTTTGAGCATCCAATCAAATATCATCTGTACATCATATTCTGAAGAACTTAATGGCATCAAGATGCAATAAGATACTTATGAGGGAAGGGTATGTATACCAGGGTCCGAATCATGAGGTCCAGGAGATGCTTCAGGATGATATTGGAGAGACATGATCTTCTTTGCGGGAAAGGCAAGACCAGCGCAGCTCCCATCATTAAGATTGATGTGTGTCACCTCAACTCCCTCTGGAAGAGATGCAGGGTCTACCGCGTAGTTATGGTTCTGTCACATGTCATTTCATGAGCCATAGAACTAGCAATTAAGAACGAGTAATTCAAGTGTAACACAAATTACAGTAAATAAAATTATGCATTATGTAGGGGGCCTTGTACACAGAATGTCTGCAGGACGAAAACAAAAAAAAAAAAAAGGGAAGAGCTAACAGTGCAAAAGAAGAAAGAAGAAAGCAGCAGGCTATTACTAAGAAGTACCCACCTGAGAACTAATTTCAACCCGACCGTTTAGCATATTGCGAACAGGATGATTTCCTCCATGATGACCAAACTTCATCTTGAATGTTTTACCCCCCAATGCCTGACCCAACAACTGGTGGCCCATGCAAATCCCGAAAATGGGGACCTTACCGATTAACTCTTTCACTGTCTCAACAGCATACGGGACGGCTGAAGGATCCCCTGGACCATTGCTGAAGAGAATGCCATCTGGGTTCATTTTCAGTGTCTCTGATGCAGGCCATGTAGAAGGGACAACCGTGATTTTACATCCATATGATTTCAACCGCCTCAAAATGTTGTACTTGACCCCAAAATCATATGCCACAACCTTTTCATTTCAAAACAGATTATAATGAAATAATTAGTGCAGTTCAATGATAAGCACATCAACAAATTCAAATAAAGCTAATTATAAATCAAAGTACAAACATTGAAACTCTCCCCTTGCCTCCCCTGTGTATTAAATTCCCATTCATCACCAGTCTTGTCAGTCCACTCATAAGGAGACTGACAAGTGACCCCACTGATCAAATCAACACCTGCATAAACAAACCAAGAATTTAAGCCTTCAACTCAGATTTTCGTTTCTGTACAGTAACAGAAATGAAACCTACCAACAATATCCCAAGAACGAGCCATGTCCAAGAGCTGTTGATCAGATTTAGAACCTTCAGTACTCAGTACACCAATAAGACTCCCATCCTCTCTCAATCTACGGGTTATAGCCCGAGTATCAACATCATCTATTGCAGAACCACAAAACAAAAACGGGGAAAAGAGAAAAGGCAGGAAAATAATTAGCTATAAAGGGAAAATATGAATAAAATGTTCTTAACCTATTGAGGATTCCAATAATTGAGTTTCCAACTTACATATACCCATGATGTTTCTCTTTGCTAAATAATCTCCAAGCGTCTCCTGACACCTCCAGTTTGAAGTGCTGCATGAGTAAGCAGTTGACGTTCAGCTTTGGATAACACATTTCAGAAAAAACACAACACTCTCAATGTGGGTCCCACTAATGCAAGTATGGGCGATCCAGATGTAGAGATCCTTAACTTGGCAGATTATTGCTTGCTCAGAGACCAACCCATTCCAAGAGATTCACAAACAAAAACCATTTCGAGAAAATAAGGCAGAAGTCATTTAAAAAGTAGCTGCGCCAAACGCAACATGACAACACTAAACCACTCTTAGTTGAAAAGTGTCATTTTAAAAAGTAGCTTAGCTCCTTTGCCAAGGAAAGATAGCTACTATCCACCCATCACCTTGACCTGACTGACTACCCACTGTCTCGGACCAAGCTCTCCATAGCCCCCTCCCCAAAAAAAAAAAAAAAAAAACTTTGAGCCATGCCCTCCATAATCCCTAGACAAATATTGCAAATGTGGTACTATTATGGCCAAGATGTCAAGATCAATTCTTCCCAGTTGAAGAAAAAGCTTGGTTTTCCTCATATTTTCATGACAACTCTGTTCGACTAGAAAAGCTTTTGACAAAAAATCATTCTCCTCAGCATTTCAACATAACCAATTACATTTAAATATATAATAATCCAAATGTCATCAAGGTTCTAAGAGAAATTCATTCTCCAGTGAAATCAAACTGAAAATGGCTGAATTACTGGCCCAATGTGGCATTCGTAGACAGCTGTGTCACAACAAGACAAATCAGATGGCCTAGAGCTACTATCTGGGAGAGATTACAAAGGCTTGCACTTGGGTATAGTACCCCTGATAGCAAGAAAGAAATGAGGCAAGATTCAGAGGGATGCAGAACTTTCTTTTAACAAAAATACATTAAAATCCTAAGCAAGAAGATTGATGCAAAAGAAGCACCCTACTAAAGGCTAATCCCCTCCTGAAACTAGAATATCCACAAAATCTATAAAATGAAGAGAAAAATAACAAGTCCCTTCATTCCAAAAACAAAGCAATTTCAACTTTCATGAAGTTATCCCAACAAGATAGAGCAATTTCATCCCAAAAAGGAATGCAGGACCTCATCAAACCTAAATGCACTCAGAACTTCACCTTTCCGTAGCTGAATTGAGTTGTAAAAAACTCATCTTGGTCAAACAGAGTTTTCATTAATAACCAGGGAGGAAGGCACCTCATATTAATCAGAACAAACAAATAAGAAAGACTGCAATATGGATATAAAGTAACCTATTTAAAGAGTAAAGAGAGAAGTAGAAGAGTTGAACAAATTCCTACATGATGTATACCTCCAAATCCTCCAACAACCGAGAATTGACTTTGATCATTCCTCTCTCTCTCATTTTCTTTCTTAGCAGCATTTATCAATCTATCAGAGAAGCCCTACAAACTTCCCCTTCTAAGTTCTACCCAACCCAACCCACCCACCCACCCAGTCCCCCAAAAAAAAGGCTACAGTATTTTACACTTAGTCTACCATACAGTGCATCAGAGGAGGAGGAAGACAATCCTTCTCCAAATTAGGCAGCAGCAGGTTTTGCCATAATGTCATTTGACAATTCTTCACCAAATTCACTGTTAGCTCACCTGTCAGCAAGTGTTGCTTGCTTAACTTTTGATAGTATGTTTCCAATTAGAAGGATGACGAAGGATATTACTGTGCAGCAATCGATGTTCTTCATCTGATGATCAAAAGTGTCAATGTGGGCTACATTGGCATGATTAGTAGTTACTGATTCGCATTTATTCATTTCAATTTTTGACCAGTTTCTATAATCTTAAAGCTCGTAAAAATGCTTATTTGGTGTAGATCTAGCCCTTTAGACCATACCATGACTGACTTCTTTGCTGGTTTCTTTTGTTGCAGAGGCAATCTCAAGTTAATTGCTGAGTTGAAACTTGTCTTTGGTTATTAAGGGGAAGAAGATATGGTTACAAGAAACTTGTCCATATACACAGATTTTAAGGATGGATTTTGTCAATATTTTCTGGAGAATAATTAGCTGCTGGATGTGGTACATGAACTGAGAGTATCATCTACAATGCTGTCATTGGTAGTCTCTGCTTGATTTTTTATCTCTATCCAGAACCATCAGGTCTTTGTTAATGCTACATTAGGGAGAGTCTTTCTTCTAGTGGTCATGTGCTTTATGGGTTAGGTTTGCTTTGTCCTATTTCGACTAGCTTTGAATGTAGCAGTCTTACCCCCTAAATTTTGCAATTCAAAGAGGCTGGTTTCAACTAACTCAAGACTACTAAATCACCAAAAAAAAAAAATTTACTACTAAAATAATCAAAACTACATATTAGGATAGTCCATTAATAAAAGCATCCCAGGGAAATTTTCACATGAACCACATTTCTGCATGCATTTTAACACCATAGATGTCTAAGAAGATCTCGAAACCCAAACATTATAAGCTATTAGACATTAATCAAACAAACCAGACTCATCAACCAGCTACAGTAGCAGATGCCACACTCCAATTAACAAGCTTGGAAACCCAGAAAAGACACGCCTCAAAAAGAGTCCACCAATAATAATCTCTGCCAAATTTGAGGCCAAAAAACACAAGTGAAATAATAGCAATATTGCTAAAATGATAAGGGAAAAACCAACCTAATGCTCAAGCTTCTAATGACCAGGCCAGCAAGGAAGCATTGCCTTGACTCTTCATCCTCTGAAGCAAGACGAAAACTCAAGGTCAGTTTCACACACTCCCCAAAATGAAATTGATCAAAGCTAAAGCGAACAAAGCACGCTCACCAAAATTAACACCAGTATTCCCTATATGGGGATTAGTCATCAACACAAACTGGCCAGCATAACTGGGGTCTGTGAGGATTTCTTGATAACTGAAATTTCAAAGAGTTATGTCAGAAAGGCAATACACTTTGCAGGAAAAAGGGGGAGAAGGGAGACAGATATTGTCATCTCACCCTGTCAAAGAGGTATTGAACACCACCTCACCAACTTGTGTGCCAGTGGCACCAAATGACTTGGCATTCCAAATTGAACCATCCTCAAGAACAAGTCTCGCGTCAGATACCTTCCATGGTCTCTCTCCCAATCCTATAATTCCACCATCAAACAACTTGAAGAGCTTTGTGTTGCAATATATTTAAAATGAAAAACAGGGGGTCGAACGTAGGCAACTAGACAGTATAACCTAAAATCTTAAGGAAGAGTAACCGTGTTAGGGCCACAGAAGCTCATTACCAACTAGGGGATGCAATTATCACTCCAGAAGTCAAACATGTACAAAAATGAGTTACATGGGTAACTCATACTTGACAAATTATTCAATACCAGAAAATATTATACTCCTATAACACTTGTTTGTGATTTTTCAGTATGAATGATACAAGACACAAAATCCCATGAAGGCCTAAGACCTATTTACTTATGAATGTTGAAGACAATCAATAACTACTACGCATACCATGCCACACACTCAACTCTCAAGAAAACTCTCAAGCAAGTTTCCATACTACCACTCATGCGCCCCTTATCTAGCTCCTCATTAGATTCTGTCCTAGAAAACTCCATAAATAACAGAACATCAGTGACAGGACCAGAGCTCCAGGAATTAACGGGAAGCCCAGCATATCACAAAATAAAAGCTAACAGAACCTCTAACAAAAGTTCAACTAAAAAATGAAAAGAAATTATTATCATATTACACAGTATTTGTATGGAACACATTAACTGATAGATTTTCACGGGCACAATATGGTAGCTCCAACATGTAATTTGAAGGGACATGTATGCATCTATGCAAAGCTAGATAAACGAAGGAAATTGAACTCGATATAAAAGAATGATGAGAGGGAGGAAGAATTAAGGAAGCAATAATGTTGAGAAGAGGGAAGATAAGTAGTATACCTGGGGAAGTGGCATTGTTGGAGAGGGAAACAGAACATTTGACCCTGAAAACCTTAAGTTGGGGTTTATGAGCACAGCGAGCTCCCAGTGGAATGGATATTGCTAAATCCATCGCTCTGCAACCCATTTGTTAGAAGCAGGAGAGAGAGAGAGAGAGAGAGAGAGAGAGAGAGAGAGAGAGAGAGACGGTGGCGGAAGGAAGGAAGAGGTTGCGGTAGTGGTGGCTGAGTGGGAAGAGACAGAGTAGCGGGTAACAAGCAGTTGTAGTGCAGTGCAGAGGCCAGTGACTACTCACTAGGGTTTTAGAAATGCTCACTCTTCACTCTCACTGATGCCTGCCTGCCTCCCTCTACAATACATTCTATTTCTAATTTCTAACCCTTTTTCTTCAATCACCTTTTATTCACCTAATTTTACCATACAAGTTTTTGTTTTTCTTGTTCTTTTTTTCTCCTCAATAAAAGGAGAGACTTACCTTTCTTGTTTTTTTTGGATGCAAGGGAGGAAGAAGACTATCAAAAGAATACGCATCTTCATCCAACGTTGCAACCTTATCAATTCAATCAATTCACTCCAACATCTCCTCATCTCCTCAATCCACATGTATGTATAGACCTGTCAATTTATTCGGGCGGGCGCATTTCAAGTCACGGTCGGATATATTTCTGGTTCGGGTAAATACGGACAATATATTTCGGTTTCGAGTCAATCCAACAGGTTACGATTGCGACATTTTTTTCGCTTTTTCTTTTAAAAAAAATAGTCACTAAATATTACTTTTTTGTACAATATACATAATAAGTAAATTACATTTACTCTACCTGACATTTGTGGTAATAATTTTTACACACCCGACATTTGTAAAATAATTTTTACCTTACCTGACATTAAGTGTTCATATATTTAAACCTCCTAAGATATTTTATAATTGATTTTTGTTGGATTTTTCGGCGAACGTTAAAAAGATAAATATGAATCTTGAAAATATGGCATTTAAACCTCAACTTCTTCTTTACTTTATTTATTTGAAAACTCAATCTCTCCCAATCCTGAAAATGAAAACTCAATTATAAAATATCTTATAAAATATCAAAGGTAAAAAAATCAATTATAATTGAAGAAATATCTTATAATAAAAATGAAAAATGAAAAAGAATTAATATCAAGGGTAAAAAAGTCAATTCATATTTACATTTTTAATGTTCGACGGAAAATCTAAAAAAATCAAATATAAAATATCTTAGGAGGTTTAAATATATGAACACTTAATATCAGGTTTGGTAAAAATTATTTCACAAATGTCAGGTGTGTAAAAATTATTTCACAAATGTAATTTACTCAAAATATGAGTATCTTCGAGTAACAATGGGGTATTGTAACTACTTTAATCCAAATTAGAGAAATAACAAATAAATAAGTTGCGCTTATATTTTAATAGTTCAAAAGTACAATGAAAAGCCAACAATGAAAAATATGGAGGTAGATTTAGTATCAAAACACACAATTTTTTTTTTTTTAAATGGGACCCCAAACATTAAAAAAAATAGGGATTACTATCGTCTAATTGTCTAAAATAGGGATTATTAATTAGAATCTAATTTTCTTAAAAATAATACTAATAAGGGCAAAATATCCATGAGAGCTACTTATAAACAGCAGCTTCACAAATGAGGACATTATGAGATAATAATAGTTTGGTTCAGGAATTACAGTAGATACCTCCATTTGGATATCACAATAACATCATATCAGCATACAACCTACACATTAGAATAAAGAATAACAATCTTTTTTAAACTGCTTTCCTCCAGCAGCAAAACAACAACACCAGAGACATTTTTCAACTTCAAATTATACATCATTCGTGTCAGCTTCCAAACAAAACAGTAATTGAAGTAGAAGAATTTTGTTCCCCTTTTTTTGGGTCTTCTTCGATTTTGGATTGGAACTAAGGAAGTAGGTATTGAGCAGGTGTTGACCTTTATCTTGAACAGAAAGTTAACTGGCTGCTGAGAGTTTATAAATGTGGATTTGTTCAAAAGAATGTCATCATGTCTAGTGTATTGTGACAAACTGTTGATTTGGACAAATACAATTTAAAACAACATCTTCATCTTTCACAATATTCTAAAATAACAATGTGGCAAGTGTTTTCGTTGAACAATGCATAAAAAGTCCAGCAGACGCCCTGAAACTGAAGCAGAGTTAGCAAGAATGGAGAGAAAGATAGCAAAGATACAAACAACTGATCCCTTGTTCACATTCAAGTTACTCGACATCTTATCGAGGCTCCCTGAAGATGCGATCCGGGAGATCTTATCAAAGCTACCCGTCAAATCTGTTGCGCGATTCAAGAGTGTCTCAAAATCATGGCTTGCCCTTACAAGTGACCCTTACTTCATCACCAGGCACCTAAAGAGCAGCAACTGTAACCATGAATCCCTTGTTATCAGTCACCTTCGCCCTGGTAAGAGGCAGGTACTCTCCTCCCTATCTTTTGAATCTCCCCAAGTTGAAACCAGACGTTTTCAGCTTTCTTATGCCGACCCAAATGAATCAGTATTTCGTAGCTATGTCCAAATGATAGGTCCATGTAACGGTGTGTTCTGTCTGTTTGATGGGAAAGACAGCATGTCGTTATGGAACCCTGCTACTCGACACCTGAAATTCCTTCCTCAACCTCAACAAGCTCCTAACCCTCAACCGTCTGAAACCTGCCTTGGGATTGGATATGATGCCAAGAACAATGACTACAAGGTCATGATTTACAGGTCTGCTCATGCAGAGCTGTATTCAATGAAGTCCAACACATGGAAGGAAGTTGAAGTTAAAGAGGAGTTTGAACCTACTGCGAATTTACCCTTCTCCAACGGCGGCTCCTCCATAGACGGGGTTTGTAGCTGGTTGGGGATGGATAGCCACGCCGACAAAGTGGTGTTCTCGTTCGACATCAAGGAGGAGGTTTTCATCAAGACAAAACTCCCCGAATACGAGGGGATCCCTTCAGCGAGGGTACATGGGTGTTTGGCTCGTCTAAGGAGCTCCCTCGCGTTCATCCATGATTACACTCATCCTCTAGGAGGGACTAGTAAGTCCTTTGATGTGTGGGTTTTGGGTATGTATGGTGTCAATGAGTCTTGGACCAAGCAATTTAGTGTTGGACCCCTTGCTGAGGTTAGAGCCCCCCTAGCCTTTTGGAAACATGGTGAGCTCCTCTTTGAAGCTAAACACGGGAAATTGGTGTCCTACGATCCAATCACACAAGAAATGAAGGAGATTCAAGCTTGGGGGCTCGAGTATATTCTGCAAGTTGTGCCCTACCAAGAGAGCCTTGTTTGTCCTGATCAGGGAAGTGGTGGTGAAACTCCTTTCTCCATTTGTGAATGTGGAATTGATAATGTATAAAGTCTCTCCTCTGTTTCAGAAGTTGAAAGAAAATGAGTAAATAAAATTGAAATAAATGTAAGTAATAGGAACTATAAATATGTACTTTGTAAATAATCAAGCAATTAAACTTATGGCCACTGTAAGTAGTTCTATGTCCAATTCCATCAGTGTTTCAGCTAATTGTAAACCATGTTAAGCATGGTGAAGTGATGAATGCCAAGTTCTCTGATAGCTAGTAAACAAGTATACAGCCATTGATAATAATTTCTTAATCAAACTTATGAAGTATTCTGAAATGAAAAACAAATGTCAAATGAGAAGGTGAGCTTAGATACTAAATTAAAAAAACAAGGCGGTCAGCAAGCCAAGGCATTTCGTTGTCTGAATCCAACCACATCAGTCTAATTTGGTTGGGTTTTTTTTTCTTTTTTTTTCTTTCCCCCATCGTGCTTTTCCAGGAAGTATCAGACAAGGACATCGAAACTGATTGCAAGCCTATGAGGTCCATCCCAGGTTGTATGACTTGCATTCCCCGAACGCGTTGATCAGGTCAATCTGGGTTTGTCCAAAGTTCAATCCAAACATACTGTACGATCATTTTGTCCAAAGTTCATCTGATCATATGACATTAGGTCTGGATGCTTCTTCATTAATATCCTAAAAACTATAGTGGAAAGTAGCAACCTTCACCAGCAAAAAAAATACAGACAATCCTCATGAGTCATGATGAGGACGTCTGGCTAACCATTTTATTCTCACAAGTCGCAACTTGAATGAGACACCTGCATTTCTTATATTGCATCTAACTCTTTGGATTAAATCCTCCACATAATTAAACTTAAAAAAGATATTTATTATTCTATTTTAAAATTTTATTAATCTACACTTAACAAACAGGTTTGGGATTACAGCAAATGAGCTAATGTGCAGAGTCTAGGCCTTTTTAAATTTAGGGTGTGTTTGGTTGGTCAATAACCTCGGGGAAATAGTCAATTTTCCCGGGTTGACTTATTTTCCCCATATTTGGATGCGGGTTGACTTCGGGAAAGTTTTCACGATGGGCCCACCATTTTCTCTATTTTCTTAGGGAAAATTTTCCTTAGGGGGTTAAGGGAAATATTTCCCATGGAAAACTTCCCATAGGAAATTTTCCTTGAGAAAAATTCCCCCCAAGTTCCTACCAAACCCTCCCTTAGTGTTTATTCATTAAGGCAAACTCCATGTGATTCTTGCAAATGAGACGAAAGAGAATTCTTGAAAAAACACTTTCTTTCTTTCATTTGACATAAAGAAAATCATAAAAACTACAAGTCAGATGAAAATATCGTAGAAAATATGATTGATTTTGTCAGTAAAACTTTCCTTCCCAAGACTAGAGGAAAGTAGGTTGAAATTTACTAAGCTAAACAGAAAAGGACGACTTGGAGGAAGGCAAGTAAGCAATTAGCAGGAAAGGATGTAATTCAATTTCCATGAATCAAGCAATATTGTGTTTAACCTGTAGTAGACATGGAAGAGGTCGAAGCTCAAAGGTTGGAGCATGTAATCAAGCAATATTGTGCAATGTGCCACACCAGGAAATAGCCTAACTGCATTACTGCAAGGTCGTTTCTGTATGTAATCAAGCAATCAGTGCAACATGCAAATGTGCTCAAGTTAATTGCACTTAATTTTGCTCCAGGAATAATAAGGTATCAACAATTTCTCTGTTGGTACAGGAGATCCACATCATATCATAATTCATATTCATATAAACATGAAAGACAAACGAGGATATAGAGGCAGACCATTAGAGATAAGCTAGCCAACAAACCAGACTACCAGAGTATGAAAAGACTAGGCCAAAATTTCAATCTAACTCGATCTAGCTAATCCAAAGTTACATAAAGAAAAGAAAATTGCGATACTTAAGTCTGACTAGTGTGCACACCTACAAATTATTGTATGCTCCTGTAGCATGTGCTCCAGGAGATGACATGGCGCCATGTCAGATTTTTTTTTTCTAAAAAACAAAATCAGCGGCGATTATGAAGTCAATCAGTTATCAACTTCAAAATGTTCATCAAGCATTCATTGTTCACTAACTTCAACTGAATTGTTCATTGAGAAATCTGCAATCTCAAGCAACTCAAGTTTATCTTTGCTTCATTTTTTTAATCGATCAGTGGGAGTTATTTGTTATTTTATTATTGTTCATCAAGTCTAATTGAATTGTTCATTGAGTATATTTTTGTTGTTCATCGAGTCTAACTGAATTGTTCATTAGATATATCAGATTGTTCACAGGTAAAAATGTGAATGTTCACTTATAAATTGTCATATGTAGGTTATTATAGCTGTACACTATCATGTTCAATAATGCTTACAAGTTTATGACAAGCATGCTAGTTTTTGCTTAAATACAGTTTGAACATGGTTGAAAATCAAACATAAATTGTATAACAATCATAATATATAAGATGAACAATGAATACATATAAAGTGAACAATGAAAAAATATTTGGTGAACAATATAAACGTATTAGTGAACGATACAATCACTTGATAACTTGTCTTTTGATCTTCATCCTTCAATATTGTCTTCAATTACTTAATGGATGGAGGAGGTTGGCCTACCTTTGGAAGTCCCCAACAGCGACCACGACGACGGTGGGTGACGGTGGAATTGAGCGGTGATGTGGTGTTGCCTAATTCATTCCACATGTTCATCGCAAATATTCAGAAGCTGAAATACACCGAATCAGCCGATACTGGAAGCAAGCAGTACTAGATTTTGGCCAAATCGCTAATTCAAACAAACTCATCATATATATAACCACTGTTTGAATATAATCCTAACCCTAATCGCTGAAAACTGAGGACAAATGAATTGATTGCATCTACAAATCCTTTCATGTACAACCACCACAACAGCTCCAATCAATACCCTAAAACCCTAATTCATTCCAATTTCGACATGTTCATCGCAAACATTCAGAAGCTGAAATACACTCATATTGGAAGCAAGCAGTACTAAATTTGGTGTCCTAATCGTTAATTCAAACAAAATCAACATAAATACAACCACGTTTGAATGTAATCCTAACCATAATCCCTGAAAATTGAGGACAAGTGAATTGATCGCATCCACAAATCGATGAATTAAATTTGTTCTTTGGGAAGAGAGATAAGAGGAGAAATTAGGGCATACCGTGAAAGAAAAACAAGCATACGATGAAGATTGAAGGAGAGTTTGGCGATGGTATTTGTTGCTGCTACCATTGACATTTTCTCAGCTGCTATAGAATTACTAGAGAGAGGGGGAGGAAGGAGGGGAAGCATCAATATGGTTTATGAAGGTGAAGAAACGTGGGTAGTTGCAGTTATTAGGAATTTTTTTAATGTAAAAATAAAAATACTAAACCCAAATGCCAGCCTGGATGCCACATGAGATATGGAACACATAGTCCAGGAGCACGTAATATATATTGGCGCACACCAAGTACTAGTTGGCCAAGTGAATGTTTGCTGGGGCATAGCATAAACCAGTTCAGTCTATTAGTTTTAAGGGTTAAAAGAGTGCGATATCCATAGCGTCAACCCAAATGCATTAATTGTATGATACGTCTATGTAATCCTTTCAAGATTATTTATTACCGTCACAAAGCCAGTTGCATTGTGCATGTTTAATTTGTTAAGAGATAAAGACCACTACTTGATTTCGACATTAAAACAACACAAGACTGGAGAGTAGTATCCAACAAAATATATTATAATCTTTTAGCCTGCCATCAAATAGATAGATAAAAAATAAAAATTGGGTTGTTAAGCGTCTGTCAAGTGGGCAAGAAAAAATCAAATGGTTGACAGTCACCCGTAAAATACAATTATATTGAACTGGGATAACACACAAAGGGAGTTAGGGAAACAAGGGTGAAGGGAAGTGAGATTTGAGCCAATATTTTTCTTTTTCCTTTACAAGGTGGAACAAATGCCAGCAAACCACTCCTTTGGTACGGTGGTCCCTTTTTAAGGCTATTCTGCACTAAACAAGAGCTTAGCAATTATCTAAACACCCAAGCTTGGATAAAACCAGCACATTTCATAATCTCTCATCTGTGAAAATTTTCCCACACTACCAGCTACCCAATCAAAATAAGCAAATTAATAGAAAACAAAAACGACTCATAACTAAAAGGCAAATATGAGGTCATTCTTTTGGGGGTATTTTTGTTTGGTAAGTAGTTGATATTGCACGCAAGCGACCTGTTCCTCAGCTTGAGTAAGCATATTGAATAGAATATTCTGACTAGTAGTCGGTTTGAAAAGTAAACTCCAAATTGTCTATCTTCAAGTTTGTCAACAAAAAATAATGGGAATTCCCCCCTTAAAAAGATATCTTCCACCCTCCTCCATTTGGTATCCACTTAGAAGCTAATCCTGTTAATAATCTTGCACTGAGGAATACATAAACAAGCAAACCAATCACAAAGATATAAAATCACCCCCAAGATGTCCATGGTTGATTCCCTTCCTGAGGATGCAATTCAGGAGATTTTATCAAGGCTACCTGTCAAGTCATTAGCAAGATTCAAGTGTGTCTCCAAATCCTGGCTTGGTCTTATAAGTAACCCACATTTCATCATCAGACACTGGATCACCACCAACAACAGCCATGAGTCCCTCCTTGTCAGCCATCTTAGCCTGGGTAAGACCCAACTACTTTCCTCTCTAGCCCCTGAAATTGAAACCAAATCTTTCCAACTATCATATGATAATCCAAGTGAAGAACTTCCTAGTTACACACAAATTCTAGGCCCCTGTAATGGTGTGTTCTGTCTCTTTGATGGTAAAGACACCATAGTACTATGGAACCCTGCAACCCGACACTTGAAACCTCTTCCTCGATCCCATGTCGAACCTCCTACTGATGCTTACCCATTTGACGTATGTGTCGGGTTTGGGTTTGATGCCAAAAGTGATGATTACAAGGTCTTGGCATATAAGCACATGTGTCTCCCCTCCTCATCCACCATTGTTCATGCAGAGATATACTCACTCAAATCAAACAAATGGAGGGAAATTGATGTTGGAGAGGAGTTTGAACCGACTGGTAATTTGCCTTACTCTCCTTGCAACCCCACCATAGACGGGGTTTTTAGCTGGTTTGAGATTGACAACCATGTTGAGAAGGTCATCTTTTCTTTCGATGTCAAGGAAGAGGTTTTCATGAAAACGCAGTTCCCAGATTACGATGGCATTCCTTCCAAGAGGGTGAATGGGTGCTTGGCATCCTTAAGGAGCTCCCTTGCTTTCATTCAGTACCCTCTTGAAGGAACAAGTAAATGCTTTGATGTGTGGGTGTTGGGGGAGTACGGTGTCAGAGAGTCCTGGACAAAGCAACTAAGTATTGGGCCAATACTTGGGGTTAGGGCACCCCTCGCATTCTGGAAAAACGGGGAGCTTCTCTTCGAAGATGCTCGAAGAAGACTGTTGTCATATGATCCAATCACCCAAGACACGAAACTGATTGAAACTCGTGGTGTGAAGCATTTTCTACAAGTTGTTCCATACAAGGAAAGCCTAGTCTGTCTCCAGGGATTTGGACGGGCTCAACAAGACCAGGTTGGGGTTTCCTTCTCCATTTGTGAATATGAAAATGAAGTATAATTGATTTGCCATCTATTTAAATGTAGGAGCATTGAATCATGAATTATTTCTATTGCTCTAAAAAAACAAGAATTATTCATCGCTATTTGTAATTAGTATGTCTTATTGGCTCTCTTAATCAAGTCTGAAAATTCAACCGACACTGTACTACTAACTGCTAACTAAGCCACAGGCAAATCCATCATGTGTACTCCGGCTTCATCTTATGTTTGTTTGTTATTTAATAGAGAAAACTGATGTATACCAAAGTAATAACAATGATAAGGGGTTAAATATGCAACTTTGAGAGCGCCACCTCCATTAGATTGCTACATAATTGGAAAGGATTCTGGTTAACACAAACATAAGAGGGAGTGGAGATCTCACACAGTCGCAATCACAATTGTTACGGTGTAGGTACAGTCATGCAGCAAGTGAAGGATCACTACACCCTAATGCTGATATTATACGACGTTCATGTTAACTTCCATGTAGGGAACATTGTCCACAGAAGTTAGGCTGCTCCCCCAAACCAAGCAGGAAATAATACCGCATTAGGACATTTATGCCAGCTGACTAGTTTGCAATTTGGTAAGAAAGGCAACAATTCATGATAAATAAATACCAAATCAAACAAAAGAAATGGGTGTAACTCACAATCTGTGCCCAGGCACATACGCGTCATGACGTTCCCCTCTTATTCATCCAAGCATGGTTATTCTTTCTCGACAGATGCAAAAGACGCAACCATCTCATTCACAAAGACATGGCGAAGCCGTTCCTCACCCCATTCTCTATTGGTGAACCAATTGGTTTATAGCCGATGAAACCAAGGTTCTAAAAACCCCACTCTTGCACAGCTCAACAAAAAGCATCAAATGTCATCTGACTTTCTAGATTTCCCCCTTTTTCTCATGCAAGAGAATCTCATTAGTCACCACAGCAAATCCATTGAAGGTTTGAATGATTTAAAGAGCATAACATCCTCCAAGTTTGGTATATAACCTTGTTTTAAAAAGTTGGAGGTGCACAAAAGCGCAAAGGGTGCTGGACCGCTTGTACTAATGCTGTAAAATCATTTGCAATCTATAATTTTTTTTATAATTAAGCATATATGACTTCAAAGAAGTGACTGCACATCATCATAAATACAAAATATATCACAAGCTTATTTTGCATTCTTTTGGGCTAACTAAGTGGGATACAAAGAGAGATAGGAAGATACAGAGATAACAAAATATTACAAATGTAGGGAAAAATCATGAAAAATACGGGGGATTGATGTCTCAGAATTACAAACTTTTCGACCCTTGGTTTGAAGTGCAAAAGTGCGGGCTTTTCCTAGCAAGGCATAACAGTTTCAGCTTGGGCTTTTGTGCGTCCAGGCACACCCGGAGCACACTTTCTTAAAGTAACATGAACATCCATGTAAACTCAAGTAATTTAGATACTTAGTATTTAGAAACCATTTAGGATTTATATTTTTAATTGGCAAACTTCTTATACCAACAATGTGAGTGAATTTCTGTAACATACTTAAAAGCGACAACTTTAAATAAATTAAAACAATTTAATTATATGCAGTTTAAAACTATTTAGAAATGATAATTTTTAGTTCTTGAATGTGTTATATATCCAAAGTGTAAGTTCTCACCATAATGTCATTAAGAGCACATTACCAATTGCTAAACAAAATTAACTTGCCCCTCATTGTTCTTTTTTCTCATTCTTTTTTTTCTTAATTCAAAAGCATTAGGGCATGTTTTAGCACAAATTCAGTCTTTAGTTGTGAGCGGTGGATTACTTGACATATGATTGATTTAGATCAATACTGAAAACAAAGTAGCACTCTTGAAACAATCCATATCATATAAATGCTATACGGATGCTAGTTTCTGCTACGTTTAAGGTAAAATAAAATAGCCTTCACTCCCAGCAACCTATGTTACCTATGTACTGAGATTGAGAGATGTACTTTTCTTTTTCTTTTTAAAGGAAATTAGAAAAAGGAGTTTCAGACATGTTAGGTGGATCGGAAAGGAGGTGGAACACTCTGCATTTTTGTGATGTAGGTGTGAATCAAAATGAAGATGTGTCGAGGTTCTTCAATCTGGATGTATGAAAGGCTTGCAGGGACTCACTCAATAATGCTGTACAGGACTACGAAGTATGTCGTGTCTACTACGCTGCATGCTGTTGCAGTGCTTCTTTTCTGGAGAGGAGGCAAAATGCACATGGCCTCGTAAGGCAGTACAGTTTCCATATTGAGGTTTGGGAAAGGCTAAGTAGTAGTAAACAACATACAAGACACGAGTGCAACAAGTGGGATAATCCGTTGAGTCAAGAGGGGTCGAAGAACAATCTTAAAACTTGGTAGAAGATGATATCAGATACAAGACTCCAATTAATAAGAGGTAAAAGTGCCTTCGAGCACCTAATCACCATGAGTTATCTCACATAAAGTAACAGGGGAAAGAAAAGGAGGAACAGCACAGAAGCTCAACAAGCAAAGCAAATTATGAAATTAATACCACGAGCTTCACATTACGAGAAGTTATAATAAATAGTACCAATGGTTTCATTACAGTAGCAGGAATTCAGCGTAGCGCAAGAAGTCAAGAACCTCAAAACCACACTCGCAACCAAGAATGACATTATTCCCTTTTTTCCTCTGCTTTCCTTGGCTGCAAAACAAGAGATGGGAATTGATCAAACAACAACTACGTCTGTTTGTTCTCCCTTCCTCAAATATCTTCACAGTTCACATACTAAATCAAAGTAGAATTCAATTAATGCATGAATTTGAACTTCACAAATCTTTAGTTGACACCCATGCAAGTTTACATGAAACAAACCAATCAAAAAATGGGGCAAAAAGCTTTGTTTCTTTCTTTTTACTTTTTTTTTTTGTTTTGTTTGGGGGAGGTGGGGGGGGGGGGGTGGACAGGAACCCCTAATTCCCCTTTAGCTATACTGAGGATGGTATGAAAAACATACTGCTAGACCTTAACATTAAACATACTAGACCTTATTAGCTTTGGAGCAAGGACAAAGGGTCAAATGGCTTAAAATAATGCACAGCAAACGAAATCCAAGCTAAATCCTTAAACTGTACATCCTACCACCTCTTCATGCCAAAGCACAAGCAAGACTGCGCGAATACCAACACACAAACAACACTTGATCTAAACGATCCGCCTAGCTTGTAATTCATGCCAGAGTTTACAAAAGCAAATGCACCAAAGGATAGCGTGAAGGTTTATTCTAAAGTCATCCACCTACTAGCTTAATATAGATACAATAGCTAAATTGTTTAGAAGAAGACAATCATTATAACTGGTTAGCAATCTTATCTATTTGAGGTTTTTGTGCCGGCACATACTTTCTCAATATTCATAGATTGCTTGAATATATCATGCCTATAAAGTGAATTAGAAAATTCAGATCTTTCGAATATAAAACACACAGATCAGCTCTATGGTCTACAAAGTTACAAAGATACATATATAAGTGTTGTTTTAAAAATGGAAGAAGAAAAAGTAAAAACTTTGTACATAATGAATCCTTGTAAAAGCTTTAACGGGATAAAGGGGTACTTAAATTAGAGGAAAAGCTCCCTTCTTATCTAACTTCACAAATCATAACATAGAGAACTATCAAACTGGTTTACCATCTAAAAAAATAGCAGTTTACTGCTTTACCACCCCCTGCCCGCCTTCTTACTTCAAAATTGTTCCCACTTCACTTTTACTTTTTGTTTTTGGTGGGAGCACCACAGCCATTACTCAATGGTCTCTCTATCCCACCACTTCTTGGATTTATATAACCTCAACTTGAAAGAAAAGGGCTGAACTTTTAACGGTATCCTTACATTTAAAATCTCAGACAAAGGACTCCCAATTTATTGGATATTTTTGACATGGTGGTAGGCCTGGCAAAAATTCGGGTTCCTAATTTCGGGCTTCAGTCAAATTGGTCATTCGGTCAAAAAGCTATTACCCGGACCTGTTCGATAAGCAATTCGGACAGTGACCCCATACCCGGACCCGGATGCCCCATATGTCCAAATTGTATATAAAGCCAAGTTCATACTTTTGGTGTTGAAATGAACGAACATTATCCGATTATCCGTGGTCCGATTATACATCAAGTTAATTTAAAAGCCAACCCAACCTCACCGACAAACCGGGTCTGGACATTGTCCCATTGTCAGAAAAAACCGAACCCGGATTTTCCCGAGAATTCAGACAACCAGGACCCGGTTTTAAATCGGGCAATGGCCGGTTGGCCAATTTTAAAATTTGGATGGATTTTAGTGACCACACCCAGTTTTTTTATGGGTCGGTCAAAATTTAGCCGGCTCTGATGGGGTATGGTGTGTCAATTATGAGACATTCCAGGATACCCCCGCCCAACAAAAAAAAAGGATCAAACAGACACGCAGATCATACTCTCAACCACCCAGCACGGCAGCACATATCTATCCATCCAAAATGTGTTCGACGAAATGTCCCAGTGAAACAAAAATCTCCCATCAGTAAGTAAAACGTCAATGGCGTGAAATGCTCAATCAATTACAGACCCAATTAAGCATTCAACAAGAACTCCTCAAGGTGTTGGACGAAATGCAAAAAGCCATGAATTACCTTAAGAGGGCGAGAAAGGGTTTGTCGAATCTCATCGCTCGGGATAACAACAGGCCATGGCAAACCATGATCACGGAACATTTGCTCAGTCTGAAGAAGCATGCCCTTGTCCAGAATTGTCTGACGAATTGATTGAGCGGAGTGGGAGGCAGCGTCGAACTCCTCCTGGACGCCATTGATGAAGGTGACCGTAATTTGAGGCGGGTGGTCGTCGGTGCGGCGAATGACTTCGAGATCGCAATGGTGGCCTGATGTGTTGCTGCACTGAAACTGAGCGAGCAATTCCTTGCATGCCGTTGCTCGTGGGTCTAGTGGGTTCATCACCATTCTTGCTCGTGTTAGGTATTTCAACATTCTTCAACTCGGGGATCAATTAACGAATGATCGATCGGTTTTGTCAGTGTCAATTGCTTTTAGGAAGTCGCACTTTATAAATATGAACGAACAGCAATTCTAGCTTCTGCTATCCATATCCAGCTCCAATAGGGAACGCTTCCACAGATTGCAAAGATCATCTTATATTCTCATGTATGGAAAGTTGGATTCTAATAATCTCTAATTTTACCAAATTATATTCTAATAATTCAAATTCTTAGTATAAAATCATCTCACGTAAACTTATGGTGAGACCGATTTTTTATAATGTGACTTTTTGAATATTTTACTCTAAAATAATAAGTTATATTACGAAAAATAATTTTTTAATACGATTGCGACTAATAATCTATTGATGTGTGACTAGTATTAGAGTCAACCAAAATAAATTATTAATCACTCATGTATTTATAAATGGTCATCACCAAATCATGCGTCTTACAATAAATTTATAGTGAGACGTTACATAAGAATTACTGAATAATAATACTTACCTTTTTTGTATCCTAATGTAAAAAAAAAAACCAAAAATATATTTTAGTGGTCAATTTATCTACTATTTGAACTAGAATAGAATTTGAGGAATCCTAAGATTAATTCTAATATTTACAAAACAATAAAGCACATAATTCTCATAAATACAAGGTAATATACAATTAGCATGCATATGAAGTGTGTTCTAACTATTGAATTATATCTAGGATATAATTGATATTATTTTGATGTTAGACAAAAAGAATAAATTAATAATGATTAATTAATTTGATCTATGTTATTGATTAATATTGAGATAATTTGATATTATGATAATTAATTTGATCTAAGTTATCGATTATGATTGCCTCCTTTTATGCAAATTAATGTACTTGCTCTTTGATAATATATCATAATATCAAAAAGATACTTATTGATTAGATCCCCTTTTATGTCAATCACAAGGTTTATATAATATGGTTGACTTACCCTCATAACATATATCTTTATTTCCCTTAAGTATCATTCTTATTGCCAAGGAAAGTATAGAGGGAAAAGGGCAAGAATTGAAGAAGTGACAAGATATGGAGGATCATTGTACGTATGGCAATAATATCATAGAGCATCATATCATCATATTATACAATCTAGAGTTGCCGCAATCAAGAGCATCATATCACCATAAACTCTTGTTATAAATATGTGGTGATTTGATCATTCAAGAAGAGAGACAAGAGAAGAGACAAGAGGACACAAGAAAGCATCTCACTTGAGCATTATTAATTCTTATTGTTATTGAGTGTGAGATTAAAGTTGTATTGAGCTATTTGTTATTGAGTTGAGTGATTGAGATAATTATTGTTAGGGAGAGGATTTAGGAGTTGAGAGGTCGACTCCGCCACACTTGATTGAGAGGCGATATCAAGTGGTGAGATCTTGAGAGTAGAGAAGGCTCTAAGATCGGTTGTAGAAATCCATCCTAATAATAATTCGAGGTTAAATCCTAGAGTTGGAGAACTCTAGGCGGTGACGTACTCCGAAATTGAGTTCGGAGGAACATCGTAAACAACTACCGGGTTTTGTCTATCTTTTAATTTTTGTTATTTATTTTCCGCATTTTATTTAACTAGCCTAATTAAACTTTCACTAACTTCTAAACAATGGTTTTAGGTTCGACTTGGGATTCTAGGTTGGCTACCTATAAGGGTTTACTAACCTCATGTTCATCGCCCCGGGTGCATCTTTGTTATGTTAAATTCATTGACAAAAGTGTGTCGGTTATGCTCTTTGATTTCGAATGGAAATATTAGAGTATTGCATGAGAGGGAAAGATCACCATAGGCTTGGGGTGTGGAGTGCACCTCCCAAGTAATGAATATCTTGCGTCTGAGAAGGGTAAAGAAGAATTCTTTTTCTATGCATCATTCCCTGAGTGCCCCCATGTCATCAAGGGAAAAGAGTAGGTCAATTATGCAATTTGTGCCTAATAATAGGTTAAAGAAAAGATGAAATCTTTTAATTTACTCTTCTACTAAAATAAAAAACAACCTTAGTTTTTCGAGTTTTTGCCCTTTTTTAAGCTTAAGGGTTATCCCTAAAACAATTGCTTAACCCATCTCTTATCTTTACGTGAAGGAAGCTGTTGAAAGATATCATTGTTGGATCTTGCTTTTCATAAGTTGCCTAATTTTTTCTCGTAAGGACTTGAATCGTTGCTCTTAAATCTACTTGGAAATCTCCCACCATCTTCATTATATATGGTTTTGTTCACCTTTCTCCATGGTGCTCCTTCCTCAGAACAATACCTCCACCACCATTTCGTGAGTAAACCACTTCATATGAATATTCCTCACTTCGAGGCCACCCAACTCCTTTGGCTTCTACACAATAACCAAGTCACCAATGTATTGGCTGTCCTTTTATCTTCCTTCACGCCCCAAAGAAATCTCCTTGGGAGTTTAATTATCTCCTTTGCAACTGACTTATGCATCTTATACATTGATGAACAATAGTTGGGTAATCAATTCAAAACTGACTTTAAAATAACTAACCTCTTAGTTTTGGACAAAGTGCTTGCCTTCCAGGTCTTCAGTTTATTATACAACTTCTGAATGATAGGACTCAAGGCCACCTTCCTTCTCATATTTGATGCCACGGGAAATCCCAAATTATTTATGGGCAGTTCTTATAGATCGATTACAGTGAAGTTTCTTGCCACTCTATCCTTCCATTCTCGGTCTTTGCCAAAGAGGATCAAGTTTTTAAAATTTGTAGCTAATCCAGAGAAGGCTTTGAAGGTCTGTAATATGACCTTTATGTTCTACCAATCTTCCTCCTCCACCCTTGAAAATATCAGCCTATCATGTCCAATTTGTTAATGAGAAACTAAATCTTCTTTCTGTCTCAATCCCACGCCAATGATTTCTTTCCACTCTCCCCTGGCAGTAGCTTGTTTAGAACCTCCGCCACGAGCACAAATAGAAAAGGAGATAACAAGTCTCCTTGTCGTAGCCCTCGACCCATGGTAAACGGTTTCGTTTGTGCTCCACTGATAATAGTTAAGATACTTAATGTTGCGACACTACTAATAATTCAGTTCTTCCATTTTACACTGAATTCCATATGCTCCATAACCAGTTCCATGGCCTCCCATTCTTCTATGTTATAAACCTTTTACAAATCAAGTTTTAGCAATGCTCCTTTCTTATTCCTTTTTAGCTACTCCCCACAACTTGCAATTAGAAGACCATCTAAAATCTGCCACAAATGCAGATTGAACTTCTCTAAACAGTTTGGGTAATACTGATCTTTTGCTCAAAATTTTGGAGATGGCCTATATAAACTGCCCACTATATTGATAGGCCTATAATCCCTAATGTCATGCCTTTACTATCTGTTAAAATACATGAGGAAACAATTAGAGATGTTTCCCATGTTTATAGAGAAGCGAATAAAGCAGCTGACTGACTTTAAAAAAAAAGGTTATAATTTGCCAGCAGCTGAAAATTGGGGCCAGATAGAGGATAGAGATTTCAATAATATTTTGCATGAAGATAGAGTGTGTGAGTTTCTTGTGAGAAGGAACCCTTAACCACTTCCCTCACTTACCTTTTTGTTTTTAAAAAAAGTTAGAGATGTTTAGATATTTAAGAAAAAATATTTATGGACATAAGTTTTCAAAATATTAAACTTACTATTTTTGTTAAGGTTTTCATTAACTCAATTTTGACAAAAAAAAGTTGTCTGTCATATAATTATATTCATTGGAAGAAATATTGAAGAGATGGCAACTTTTATCAACCTTTCCACTAGGATTCAAGTCTTGTTCCATCAACCGGCAAAATTTTTTCATTATGTAGGGATTGTGGAATTGATAGGTTACCTTATCTTGAACGACTTAATCAAATTCACGTGAGTAAAAAAAGATGGTGGAAGGAATATTTGGATCTCTGAATATGTGGAACTCAATAACTTGCCTTCAAAATTTAGTAAGTTTTGCTCGAACATTTCAAAATGAAAGCAAAGCTACTCAATTTTGGGACAAATTTAAATTATATAAATGTAATGGTCAATGTCTTCACAGTTAGTGTGGTGAGATGGTGACTAATTAACCAGGGCATTAAATAGACAACTTAATGTTTTAAAAGCAAATTTTTGAGGTGTCCATGTTGCTCTTTTCGGTTGTTAAGTTGTATTGTTGTGTTTGTGTTGTTTTGTTTTAAAAGTAAACTAGCGCTATATATCCCGTGCAGATGTACGGGAGTGTTAGTTATTAAACTATTGAAAATTATATATGTAGAATTTATTAGAATTAAATAATTTAAAATTTCGATTAAATAATTTTGAAAAGAAAACATTTTTACATGCTAATTACTTTCTAAAATGAATATGTGTAAAAGCTAATGAATATTGTTTTAATTGTGTAATAGATATTTGTGCTTATTATGTATAATAAATAATAAGGTTTTTAACTGATTCATCAAAATAAGGTTATTAATTATGATTTTTGATGATAATACATGATAAAAACTCCTATTAAAAATATTTTGTTTTAATATATGTAATAGACGAGGACAAAGTTAGTAATAAAATCTTATTAGTATTGGGCTCCAAAACATGACAACATTGTCATGAATTAATTTTCAATTGACCATGCATCTTTAATGTTAATGGATGATATCATAATCCGTACAATAACAACTTAAGAATTAATTTTCATCATCTAATATAATAAATCATGCTTCATTAGTATAAAAACTAAAACTAAGTATCAATCGACAAAAAATCAATTAAAAGGGAGCCTATCATCGACCACAAGGATAAGTGATAGCCCCTTCAAGAGTGCTTGACAAAAAATGTCAGTCAACTTTTTAAAATAATAAAAAATGTCACTAATTTTTACAAATTTTTATTATTGTTAATCAACTTTCCAAAATAGTAAAAAATGTCACTGAAACATGTTATAACAGGTTGTCAACCGGTTAAAAGATTGCTTGGACAAAAATGCCGCTCAACATTCCAAAAAAATAAAAAAATGTCACTCAACTTTTCTAAAAAAAATAAAAATTTCCATTACCATCAATTAAAAATAAAAAATATCACTAACTTTAATTTATTTAAATTAATATATAAAAATATTCAATTTAAACTTGAGATTCTCTAGAAAAAAATTTGTTTATAAATCATGTAAGTGTAAATTTTTTTTACGATTAGGATTTTATATAGTAATATTGAAATTTTTTATATTTTCTCTATAAAATTTTATTTTATTTCTTAATTTACTCTTGAAATATTTATAATAATATTTTCTGTATGACTTTTCTCTGTTAGCTTTGTCTTACTATAGTCTATATCACATTACTTTAACGTGTGTGTACACACATACACATATATATATATTATATATTATTATATATATAATTCAACGTTAAAATGATGTGTTACAGATTATAATCAGGCAAAGGTCACAGAGAATAAGTCATAGAGAGAATATTATTATAAATATTTTAAAAATAAACTAAGAATTAAAATAAAAAATTTTACAGAGAAAATATTAAAAAATCAACATTACTTTGTAAAATCCTAATCGTAAAAAAATAAATTTACAATTACATGATTTATAAATAAAATTGTTATTTTCTAGCGAATCTCCAGTTTAAATTGAATATTTTTATATAGTTAGTGATTTTTTTTTATTTTAATTGATGGTAGTGTCATTTTTTATTTTTTAGAAAAGTAGAGTGACATTTTTTACTTTTTTGGAATGTTGAGTGACATTTTTGTCCAAACAATCTTTTAACCGGTTAACAATATGTTATAGCAGGTTTCATTGGAATTTTTGACTATTTAAGTTGAGTGACAATAATGACAGTTTGTAAAAATCAATGACATTTTTAACTATTAGGGAAAGTTGAGTGCCATTTTTATTCAAGTACTCGCCCCTCCAAAGAATTGAACGAAGGGTGGGAGATAAGAGGCGGAGAAATTAGATAATTTGACAATAAAAAAGACGAAGGAAGGTAGTAATAAAAATCTTATTAGTATTGCCATAAGATATTGATATTGCCATAAACTTTCAAATACCATTATTATCATTCCTTTTCCCATTTTGGGGAGACAAATTTCTCTATCACACAATTCAACTGCTTATAGTTATGTATAAAATTGTTGAAAATTTAATAACAAAAATTAAAACAATGGAGAGAAGGAAGGAAACATATTTATAAATTGATGGAGTCCACATGCCAACCAAGATTACAATCAACCAAATGAAGCAATGAATGATACTTAGCCAAATATGTGGTAGCTTCTCCAAAACTAAATTTTACATTGTTGTATCCTTCAAGGGAAAATGAAGGTGGAAATATTTGCAGCTATTAATTATACCTCCTAATCCTGTATATATTGCTACTTTCGAATTAGATAATGGCTTTTTCATGAATTAATCTAATATTAGTTACTTTAACGTATGATTTAATCTGATTTATATAAGACGTTGATGTTTATTGCTCCTCTCAAAAAAATAAAAAAGTTAATTGCTCAATCGGGTAAAACAACATGTTAGGTCTAAAAGTGAGTATAGGAAAACAATCGAAAAAAAAATGAGTATACAAAATATCCTCCCATTGAAATTTGATCAGATCATTCTTTCTTTTTTTTGGGGGGGGGGGGGAGGGGGGGAGGGGGACCGTTTCAATTATACCTGTCAGGAGGTACTTTTTATTTTACAAAAAAATAATTTTTAGTTTATATTATTAGAAATTATAATGGAGCAAATAGTCTTCTTAATTATTTAATTATTATTGTTTATTAAGGGACAATATAACTCAAATAAATTAGAATACGTTAACAATAAAGTTACTAATATGCCCCTACTGTACCGTTGAATGTTAAGTGACAAATCTATCCTCATTGTTACTCCAACACACTCTCTCTGATCATCAATCTACATGAGCAATCCTTGGCATTTAGAATAGAAGGAAGAAATGGGTTGGAAAATGAAAGGTTTAAAGGAATGAGCTGTAACAGGAAAAAAAAAATAAAAATAGCAGCTTCAGTTTTCATATTGCGGAAAGAGGCTAGCAATTTCTTTAAATTCCATACAAATACAATTTTAAACTGCACCAAAAATTTGTAAAGATATGTTACATGAAAGTTCATCCAAGGCAATCAGCCAAATTGGTCAATCCTTATACGATACTCCTTCACGTTTCAAAATAATGTGCATGGAAAACTTTGATCTTTAATTTTTTTTAGCTAGTACAATGATTCATCACAAAAAAATTTATGTTATTAGATTTATAATAAAAAACTATTAAAAATGCATCCTAATGTAATTTTTGGTAAATTATTACTTATAGATCCAAAAAAACCTCAAAGAACGTGAAAGTTCATAAAATTGTGAATGGCGTTTAATATACATAAATTTATTAGTTTGTGATGAAAAATCATCAATTAATAAATTAATCTTTTCCAAATTACATGTGAAAAACCTATGTAAATTCTCCGCATTCTAAGGTATATGAAAGAACCCTAGGGGAGGGGAGCGGGGTGAAACGAGTTATGAAATTTTCTGCACACTTCTAGCAAGGACGTTAAGTTTTCTTAACCTTTCGGTTAAAAAACAACAAAATAGTGTAATCAAGACACTTCTTTATTGAATCAATGCAAATCGATCACAATACACTATACTCCCTCCGTTCTTTTTTATCTGTCATTTACGGTTTTCAGTGCCAATTTTTAATCAATAATTTCTATAATAAATATTTTACAAAAAAATATAATATTATACTTTTTTAATAATATTTTTTATTACGAATCTAACGACATCAATTTTGTATGATGAATCATTGTATAAATTAAAATATTAACGGTCAAAGTTTTGACACAATTTCCAAGGACAACTAATAAAACCAAACAAAGGGAATATAAAGGTAACTTGGTTGCACAAGGGACAAAGGACCTTGTTGCAGCTATTAGTGGAGTGTCTTACGTACAAGAAAAATATGTTTGAACAACAAATTTAGAGTAGTTTGGGCAACAAAACAATTATTATTGCATTAATTTAAAATAGGGCAACCAAATAATTTTGTAGTTAAACACACTATATGTGGCAACAAAACTTTTTTTTGTTCTAATTGATATATATAGGGCAACAAATTAAAGAAAAATGGTTGCCTAAGGCTACTAAGGCAACAAAATTTTTTTTATTGCTCATCACAACTACATTGTGCTACCATTTTTACTAATTTGTAGCCCAAACTTTGTGCTTTGAAGATAAAACTACCAAATTGTGACAATTTTTTTTTGTAACTTCATGTTAAAGGGCAACAAAAATTGGACTAACACAACAAACTTTTTGTTGCCCAATGCAATTTTTCTTGTTGTGTACTGAAGGGCACTTTCAGAAAATTTAGATAGAAATGCACCAACTCAACTGGGTGCACAAACTCTCAGATCCTAGTTCCTTTAAGGATCAATTACACAACTTGCCAACTTCCTTTGACTACAAACACTTTTCCACTACTCATCTCACAGAGACAATTACTCGAAAATTCTCAGCTAATGTCCTACTTCCCGATTTCTTCCTTGGAATCGTTGATCTTCTGGTGTGAGAACCAACGACTTTATAGACCAGCTTGACGATCGTTTTGTAGGATATTTTCATGATCTACTTTCCGATTTTGCTCCCTGATTCTCTTTCCTTCTTTTTGAAGCTCTTAAATCCTTTCCTTTGTAGTGACTTGTATATTTCCTGCAAGAGAGGATATGTCATCTTGATATTATTTGGAAAAGTATAATATCTTTGAGATATATATATTGATAGTCAACTTCCCTTTTTCTCGATTGTTTGTCTTTCACAGCAAAACCTTCCTTTCTAAGTCTGGTGGTAGATGTCCTTGGCTGTTAGTTGATCAATGTCCTTTGACCTACACAGGGAGGGGTTTTACGGTATAATTTTCCATACTCAACAAATATGTAATCACCTACTAATTTTTCAAACACAACCTTTTCCCATCTAGCTGGGACATTAGCGAGCTAAAGACCACGACGCCCCTCCATCTTTTGTATATGAGATATTTTCAACCACACTGTAATATGATGTGGTGGTGAGTCGAGTTAGGTTTGTATATTAATTATGATTCCTATAAATGATTCAAACAAATTAACCATTTGAATTTTAATAATAGTTGGTTTCAACCCAAATTCCCCAAAATATTAATTTTTGTAATCAGTTGTGCAATATGTCGTTTCTATGATTAGATCATGTTAACAGTAACATCTGATGATCGTGAAATATTCAATTAAATAGAAAATTTCAGCACGATACAGGACATTTTTTTTAATATACTATTATTTCCTTAAAAATAATATGGTGATAATTATATATGATAAAAGAAAAAAAATCCCAGAACTTCTAGACAAGAAATATATGATGATAGTGAAATCCATTAGATGGAAAATTTCAGCACAATGAAAAAGGAAAAAAATTCGTTCACAAATATGCATACATTATTCTGATATTCACCGTCATTGTATGATATATGTGCTAGTTTCATCATTTAATGCTTTTTTTTTTTCCAAAAGAAAAAAACTTAGCTGGCAGCTGGGACGCGGTTGGATGACATAATTTACATGGATCACAACATCATATTTATTTATGAGTTTACTTCTAGTGACAAGAAAAGAATAAAATGCCTGAGGATCGGAAGAACATTGAAAAAACAGTGCACGATAATTCTTGTCATAAGGTACTGTTTCAGTGTCTTGCACTTTATAAAATTAATATTTATTATTATTTTTAATATTAATTTTTTTGATAGATATTATTAATTATCAATTATAAAAAGCTTAAAATGTGTTAGACTGTTAGCTACACCAACAATTAAAATTGATATCCTAATGGGTATATTTTGGACGCCTTTTTGTAATTAATTTTTAAAAATATAGATAAAAGTGTAATTTTATAGCATTTTTATATATTATTATAGATATAGAAGTCAATCGTGTATTTTTTTTTCAATTTAATTTACAACTATATAAATTTTATATAATAACAAGACACTTAATATATGTCTTACACAAGACATTTATCATTTTTGAAAAAAAAAAAACTGAAGACAAAACATCGAGGTAGTCTGTTTGTGTCTTTGTGATTACCGTACTTCATATTAGTCGTAATAGTAAAAGTCATCCTATGTAGCTGTGTTCCTGTATATAATCAAAGGGATTAGTTACACAATTAACTAATTCCTGCTAGACTTTTGAAATTATGATATGTTGTATGGCAATAATCCATCTGTTGAAGCTTAAAAAAAATTAACCGAGCTTTCAGAAAGTCGAGTTGAAAATCAAGTGTTACTTTTTAAATAGTTACAAACAGATAATGAGTTATAATATTATTTAACTTAATTAACTAGTTTAAAATTCATATGTGTTTGTCTTTATTTTTGTGTTTAGAACTATTCATGCAACGTGCATGAGTTGCGGGCCAAATAAATGTTCATGCAACAAACCCTTATTTATAATTTTTTTCCTAAATATGATATTATGCATAAAATGTATATTCTCTGTTATGGTTGATATAATTATATATTATCATTCTGATAAATGCTTTTGCTAAATATGTGTTCTTTTGCCTAAAAATATTACTTAAGAAGTTAAGATCATGAAAAATATAAATTTTTGACAATTTAAGATGGTTACTAATCATCTTAATTCAACTTTCAATATAAATAACCGAAATCATTTTTTTGATTCACACATTTACACATATCATTGTCCATTTTTCAATTTTGAATGTTATAAGCAAAATCATTTTTCGGTTTAAATATCAATCACACGTTTATTAGCAGCCATTAGTATTGTAACTATAATTATAATTTATTTCATTTGAGGAAATAGGAATTATTCAAAGAAATAATTTTACTTTGAATAATGAAAGGGTTGAGTTGAGTGTGGTTGTACTCGAAAACAACTCTTCACCAACAGATAACTTCCTTAGTTTCTAGTATAAAATGCAGTGGATGCATAAGCAATGAAGCATCACAGCACACCCATTAGGGGCAAGCTAAGCTCCTCCTTTCTCTACTTGATTATTATTACTCCATTAGGGCCAGGGAAAATATAGTAGGACACGTTTAAAGTTAGAGGAAGAGCATAGGGTTTCCAACGTAAGTATACATGGTGACAGTTGCCGGTGGCGGCTCCACCAGGGGCCGCCTTTGGCTCCACCTTTTGGTGGTGGCTGTGGCTGTTCTTGTTTCTTGCAATGTAGGCTCCGTCTTGGCGGATCCTTATGTTTATTCCTCTCCGCCACCACCGGCGTATGAGTACAAGTCTCCACCACCACCACCACCTTACTACTATCAATCTCCTCCTCCTCCTCCACCATCACCATCTCCACCACCACCTTACTACTATAAATCACCCCCACTACCGTCACCATCACCACCATCACTACCACCGACTTATGAGTACAAATCTCCCCCACCACCTTCTCCGTCTCCACCGCCAACCTATGACTACAAGTCTCCTCCTCCACCATCACCAACTTACGAGTATAAATCACCACCACTGACTTATGAGTACAAGTCTCCACCACCCTCTTCTCCGTCTCCACCACCACCCTACGAATACAAGTCTCCTCCTCCACCATCACCAACTTACGAGTATAAATCACCACCACCGACTTATGAGTACAAGTCTCCACTACCACCCTACGACTACAAGTCTCCTCCTCCACCATCACCAACTTACGAGTATAAATCACCACCACCGACTTATGAGTACAAGTCTCCACTACCACCCTACGACTACAAGTCTCCTCCTCCACCATCGCCAACTTACGAGTATAAATCACCACCACCACCACCAACTTATGAATACAAGTCCCCACCACCCCCTTCTTCGTCTCCACCACCACCACCCTACGACTACAAGTCTCCTCCTCCACCATCACCAACTTACGAGTACAAATCACCACCACCACCACCCTACTACTATAAGTCTCCTCCTCCACCATCGCCAACTCCACAAACACCCTACTACTACTACAAATCTCCCCCACCACCATCGCCTTCACTGTCACCGCCATACTACTACAAGTCACCACCACCACCGACCTACTCCCCTCCTTTGTACTACTACAAGTCGCCACCACCTCCTACTTACTACTACAAATCCCCGCCACCACCTGCCTATTCTCCTCCACCAAAACACGACTACAAGTCGCCACCACCTCCTGCTTACTACTACAAGTCCCCGCCACCACCTGCCTATTCTCCTCCACCAAAATACGACTACAAGTCACCACCACCTCCTACACCACCTACCTATTCTCCTCCACCAAAATATGACTACAAGTCGCCACCACCTCCAGCTTACTACTACAAGTCACCACCACCACCTGTCTACCCTTCTCCCCCGAAGTACTACTACAAGTCACCACCACCTCCAGCTTACTACTACAAGTCTCCCCCACCACCAACTTACACTCCACCCACTTACTCCCCTCCAACTCATTATTACCCTCCTTATCATCCACCACATTTGGTTAAGGTTGTTGGAAAAGTCTATTGCTACAGGTGCTATGATTTTCACAACCCACACAAGTCCCATGATAAGAAGCATCTTCAAGGTATACGATATATATACACATCACCCCTCACCACATTTTTTTAAACACTAATTTTTGCATCCAAAATAGATGCCCTCCCATTTTTCTTTGACTGTTTTTATGGACTTCAAACCATATCATCGTAAGCTTGCGGTCTATATCCCGCCCAACTATTAAAGAAAGAAAACAATGCGTTTTCAAAATTTCCCTTGTTTTTTTTTTAATTATTGGAAATCTAATTTGTCGCCGTTTGGATAAGAAGAGATGATGAATGACATATGGATTGACTTCATAATTGCGTGTGTGAGTGTGTGTTCTGCCCCCCTCGCTATACATTATTTTTCCTTGTATTGAACAAAAATACTGTCATTTTTTCCCCATTTATCAAATATCTTTTGGGTGGAGAAGGGGAGGAGTTTGAGGCCATGCTGATTTGTGAACTTCTAGACGAGATATATACTTGCAACTTGTTTGCTAAGCACTATTTAATTAGGCTCTGTTATTTACGGTGGTTAGATTAAGCTAGATAAAGTAAAGTTAGTAAGGAAAGAAAAAGTAAGAAAAATAAAATAAGATGACATTAATTTGAGTGTTTTTTTCGGATTAGGATAAGGTCGGTAAAGTAGCGGAAGGATAGAATAAACCTAACTTACTATTATAAAGAATAGAGTTTTACTGTATATAATTCATTAAGATGTGTACAAGATATAAATATATATATATATATATATATATATATATATATATATATATATATATATATATATATATATATTTCACACTAAAGATAATTTTTTCTTAGAAAGAGAAATGTGTAGATAGTAAAGTATATATTTGAGCCAACCAAAGAATCATGGCTAGTTGAAAATTGTCAAAAGATTTGTGATACCAAGTCGAACTTTTACCATTTCAATGGCTGTGAATATAATCAACAAAAGCAAATTTAATGGAGTAGTTGCTAGGTCAGCATCCTTTCAGAGGTAGGTGAATATAATATTTTCAAAAGAAGATTGTAGTATTTAATTATAGCTATCTACTACTGTACTAAAAGTGGATTTGATTTTGTGCATGGGACTAGACTAGCCATCCTAAAAGAGAATGAATGTTTGTTACAAGATTGTCTTGTTGAGTTCTAGCATTTGCAAAATATAATGTTTTAAGAGGGTTTTTTTTAAAACATTTTTTTAAATTTTTAGTCAAAACTATTTTGAGTGAAAGAGAGTAATTGTAAACTGATGTTTGATGTGGTTTGTGAATAGGTGCCATAGTGGAAGTAAAATGTAAAGCGGGAGGTAAAGAGATAGTTGCATATGGAACTACGAAAATCAACGGCAAGTACAGTGTGATTCTAAAAGGATTTGATTATGAGAAATATGGAGCAGAGGCATGCAAGGCGAAGTTGCATTCAGCCCCTAAAGACTCGGCTTGCAACATACCAACTAATTATCATGAGGGAAAAACCGGGCATGTACTTGAAGTGAAATCCAAGAGTGAGTATGGGGTGGTCCTCTATGCCAAGCCTTTTGCCTATGCACCCAAAACACCTTATGAGGAGTGCCACAAGCCCAAACCGGTTTACTATTACAAGTCTCCACCTCCACCCTCACCGGTGTACCATTATGAGTCCCCTCCTCCACCTGCCCCGACCTATTACTACAAATCTCCGCCACCACCAAGCCCTTCCTACTACTACAAGTCTCCTCCTCCGCCAACCCCAACTTACTATTATAAGTCGCCACCCCCTCCCACTCCAACTTACTACTACAAGTCTCCGCCACCACCCTCACCGGCTTACTATTATAAGTCTCCTCCCCCACCACCGTATTACCCAGCACCAAAATACTATTACAAATCTCCGCCTCCGCCTCCGCCTCCTCCATCTCCGACTTATTACTACAAGTCTCCCCCACCACCAACACCGACCTACTACTATAAGTCTCCTCCTCCACCATATCCTACTTACTACTACAAATCTCCTCCCCCAACATCACCGTACCCAACACCAAAGTACGAATACAAGTCTCCACCACCTCCCTCGCCAGTCTACTATTACAAGTCACCTCTGCCACCTCCATACTATTACCAATCTCCTCCTCCGCCATCACCATCTCTACCACCTCCGTACTACTACAAGTCCCCGCCACCTCCATCACCAATTTACCTCTACAACTCGCCTCCTCCACCTATTCCGACCTACTTTTACAAGTCTCCCCCACCTCCATACTACTACAAGTCTCCACCACCTCCAGTGTCCTCACCGCCAACTCCACCATACTACTACAAATCTCCTCCTCCACCATCACCATCTCCTCTACCACCATACTCCTACAAGTCTCCACCTCCACCAACACCAGTCTACTATTACAAGTCTCCACCTCCACCAACACCAACCTACTATTACAAGTCCCCTCCACCACCATCTCCAACGTCACCACCACCGCCACCTTACTACTACAAGTCTCCGCCTCCCCTATCATCGTCACCACCACCTCCTTATGTCTATAAGTCACCACCTCCCTCACCTACACCATCATCACCTCCTCCATACTACTATTCATCCCCTCCTCCACCAACCAAAACACCTCCCTACATTTATGCCTCTCCACCACCACCACCACCACCTTACTAAACTCTCCACAATCTATGTCATTCCTCAAATCAAAGATTGTAAGTACCCATCATCTCCACCATTGCTAATTCTATCCTAATAAAGTGAAGATCAATTCAACCTCATTCTTTTACTTTCCTCTATACAGGTCTTACTTTAGAATACAGAATAAATTAATGCAAGGTTGTAGAAGAACAATTGAAGATTCTGCATTCAAATAATAAGAGTGTTCTCGAATTTGATCAAGAGTGCAGATTTGACATCATTGAAGTTATCCCAGATTTGCTCATTGCAGGATCAATTCTACGTGTTGTCGTATTGTCATCTAGCAGTTACAGTAGAGTGCCAAGTTATAGCAATCATGCCAAATTGTGTTTACTTTCCCTATATCTTTTGTGATATTGCTTTGCTCTCGATATGTAAAAATTGTGAGTTAATTCATTTTGTTCGTATCTTCATCGATCGATTCTCCAGTATTTGTGTCGCATTAAAATGAAAAGATCACCGGACTGCCTTGTCTTAGCTTTCTCATTTCTCATTCCTGTTCATTTGATTGTTTTCCTCGTTGGAATATCTATTTAAAGTAGTTGTTCACACGGATTGCTAAAATATTGAAGTAATCAAAATAATTAAAATTAACCAGATCACATTTCAAGATAGAATATGATTTGTTATGATATATACCTTATTATATTCGAAAATGATAAATTTAATGTCTTTTCTGGTGGATTGAGCATAATTATATTTAAGTAGAAAAAAACTTGGATAAAAATTTAATAAACAAGTAACAATGAATAATTTGGAAATAGGACTTCCATCAGTTTTCTAAAATTGTAGGGAGCTTTGTCGATGAAAATATTAATTAAAAACTGGCACCCTTGACAAATATCTGTCGTCTCATCCCCTATCTATGTTCACTCTTATTATCTAGTCTGCCCTCCATTGCTTTTCTAAAATTGTAGTGAACTTTGTTTTCAGTTGAATCTATTTTCAGAAACCCTGAACTGAAATATAAGGCTGTTAAGTGCTTTTAATAAAGAAATACAGAGTAATACTTAACATTGTAAACATTTAGGCCCTGTTAAATTCATGGGTAAGTCCAACTTATCCAAATTTTTCAGTTTTTACCTAAATTTATCAAAAATTACCAAATTTAAAAAAACAAAAAAAAATAATTTTGATATATTGGCATCAATTTGCCAAAATTTACCAGAATTTACCAAAAGTTACCAAAAATTACTGAAAGTTACCAAAATTTAACTTTTACCCAACAATTTTTTACCCATGAATTTGACAGGCCCTTACACGTTTGCATGCTAACTAATGATATCGTTATCTATTTATTCCTTGATGAACGAACGATAATTGAGAAGTAGAAGAATGGATGATCCAACAACGCTAATAAAGTTCTTGCTTCTTGTTTCTTATTTGCGCTGAAGCCCTTTCGACCTTCTAACACTGTTGAAACAATGCATCTGAAAGCTGAAGCAATTCAAGGAAACATGATACTGAGGGCTACAATGATGCATAGTCCTTTATTATGATTGTGTTAATGTTGGTGTAAAGGTTTGGGGATGGAATTGGGAGGATTGTAGACCTTCACTGAGGGATTGTTGACTTTGATACAAATGTTGCTCCTGTTGATAGAAGTAGAGGTATTAATAATGTCCTCTTGGTTGCACGCTAAGAATGATATCCATGGTTGGTGGTCACATCAATATATCAAAGGGCACTGAGATAATTAGTGTGGAGAGAGGGTGAACTTGGATGATCTTGAATTTAAGGTTGGTGTTAATGGTGGCACAGGTGGAGACATCGGTGTAGGATTTGCTGGTTGAACAAAACTATCTAATGGCGGGGAGGGATTGAGTATAGGTGGAGATAAAGGAAAAGGTGTTGGTGGTGGAATGATTGGTGTTGGTGGTGGCAATGCAGGAATTAGAGTTGGTGGTGGTGATGAGAATATTGGTGTTTGTGGGGGTGGCAATATTGGGGTTGGAGGCGGAAGGATTGACACTGGTGGTGGTGAAGATGTTGGTATTGGTGTTGGCGATGGAAGGACTGGTACTGTTGGTGGTGGGAATATTGGTGTCGGTGGTGGAAGGACTGGTACTGTTGGTGGTGAGAATATTGGTGTTGGTGGTGGAAGTACTGGTGCAAGTGGTGGAGAAAATATTGGTGTTGGTGTTGGAAAGATTGGTGCTGCCGGTGGTGAAAATATTGGTGTTGGAGGTGGAAAAACTGGTGTTAATGGCGGAGAGAAAAGTGGCGTAGGAGGTGGAAGGATTGGTGTTGGTGGAGGTGAGAAAATTGGTGTTGAAGGTGGTAGGATTGGCGCTGGTGGTGGTGAGAAAATAGGCGTTGGAGGTGGAAGGATCGGTGCTGGTGGTGGTGAGAAAATTGGTGTTGGCGGAGGTAGGATTGGCGCTGGTGGTGGTGAGAAGATTGGTGTTGGAGGAGGTAGGATTGGCGCTGGTGGTGGTGAGAAAAGTGGTGTTGGAGGTGGTGAGGATATCGGTGTTGGAGGTGGGAGGATCGGTGCTGGTGGTGGGGAAAATATTGGTGTTGGTGGTGGTGATGCCAATGGAGGAGGAAGGATAGGTGCCGGTGGCGGTGTACCGGGGTCCAATGGTGGTGGTGGTGGTGGTGTAGTAATGATAGGTGCCACTGGTGGTGATAACACTGGTGGAGGTGGTGAAGTTAGGACTGGAGGTGGGGATGGCAAAGTTGGTGGAGGTGGGGAGAATATTACTAATGCTGGGGGTGGTGGTGGAGGTGAAGATATTAAAGGCGGCGGTGGCGGTGATAGAGATGGTGGTGGTGGAGACACTGGGGGTGGTGGCGACGGCACTAGTGGTGGTGGTGGTGGTGGTGGGGATGGCAAGGGAGGACTTGGCACTGGAGGGGGTGGAGATGGCACCAAAGGTGGTGGGGGGATAGCAGGTGGCAATGGTGGTGGGACTACCGGTGGTGAAGGTGTCGGCCTAGGAGTAGGTAAGAAGGGATCATCAGGAGAGGATTGGTTAAAGGGCCACTGCCCACACGTACCGAACAAATACTGATACAAGGGATCACAATTACTTGGTGCTGCTCCGCCGGAACCACCACCACTTCCAGCTTTCCTTCCTCCACGCCGAGGCCGATGGGTTCTACGACCTCCTTTTCTACTTCTACTGCTTGGTCTTTTCTTGCTTACTTTGTTGCCTTGTCCAATACTATTATTTGTTCTGGCTTCAATGATTGATGAACTTACCAAAAGTGTTGTTACTAGTATCACAATGAATATTTTGCCTTTCATTTTCTTGTGTTGGAGGTTTATGCTTTTGGATTCACTCCGGAATATTTGGTGCTTATTGTCCTATTTATTTGGAGAATGTGGTCCATCTCTCTTGTTGTCCTAGTGTCTATGTACTCTGAACCATTTACACTTCAATTTTAACTATTTGTGATCCCTTTAGATTATGTATTTTAATAAAAGTCTTCGCTATTGAGGATGTCCATGCCTAGAACATTTATTTTGGTTGCAGTGTTATAGATGAAGTCCAACTGTGGGAAATAAATAATGATATGGGAAGTGTAGATTTGTGTGCCATCTCTTGTGGGGAACTTATTTCAATGAAAATCCTTTTACGAATTGGATTACTGAAACATGCTAAGACGAATCATCCCCAAAAGCTGGCATGCAATTGTAGCCTAGAAGGAAGGGTTCCGTTAAAACATGATTACCAGTAAAAGGAGCAAACCTCAAATATGATCACTCCTATATGTAACATTATACAAAAGCAGAGAAGAAGCGATAAATTTCAATAGTGTAAACTACACTCAAAGATACGTTAAAAAAAGAAAAGAAAAATAAAGGCACCTTAGGACTAATTAATATGCCCTATGGACAAGATCGCCAGGAGTAATGCATTCATGCTACAAATTTTGGTTTCATTTTTCTAATTATTTGTTGGAGAAAATTTTATATGTAAGATTGCAAGATAGAATGTTTGTAAAGTATTTTTTTTTTTTTTTACAGAGTACTGTATAGTACTAATAGGAGTAATGATGTATATCTTGGACCATATATTATTCAAGTGTCGTACGTACTTTTGATGAAATTAATACTTATCATAGCATTTTATACAAATCTTTTAATAGGTACTATTAATTACTCCACCGACTGCCCCGGCACCATATATTATTCAACCGTTTAAAAATAGTTGAAGGAATTCCAACCATTTCACGCACCGCTTTTTTAAATGTGGTTGATAAAATGGTTGTAAAAGAATGTGAGTTAGATGTCTCTTAATGTTTTTCCAACCATATTAAATATAGTTTTAAAATGGTTAGATTTTGCGGTCGTTTTAAATAAGTTAGAAAAACCGGTCGGTAATACACACTTTTTTAGTAATACATACTCTCGTACTTGATTTATATATATACTGTATACATATATGCGCGCGCGTGCCCACACACACACACAAACACACACACACACACACACATATATATATATATATATACACACGAAAATGATAAATGTCTTGAGCAAGACATATATTAAGTGTCTTGTCATTATATAAAATCTATATATTTATAAATTAAATTTAAAAAAAATTATATGATTAACTTCTATAACTACAATAGTATATATAAATGGTATAAAATCACAATTTTATCTTTTTAAAAAAAATTTACAAAAAAAAAGTATCTAAAATACACCCAATGGATGAGTTCATTCATTAGGGTGTCAATTTTAATTGTTGGCGTAACCAACACATTCCAAGCTTCTTATAATTGATAATTGATAATATCTAGCAAAAAAATTAAGGATACACTTATAGTGGTTGTCAACCATAACAACCACCATAAGGAAAATAAATCTTACTCATATATTTGTCAAGTTTTACCTTGATCGTTAGCTTTTTTATTTAATATAAATTGCTAAATATATTTTTTAAAATTTTAGTTTATTTAAAAAAAATTTAAATAAATATTTTTCAAAATAAGTTTGTTTACTAGGAAAAAAATTAGAGTTAAGGTATTTATATTTTAAAAAATTTCATAAAATTTTTTTAATTAAGAAAATATATTTTATAATGTTCTACTAAATAAAAAAATGAATGGCGAAAATAAAAATTGACGGATGGATGGATAAGTATTGTTTTCATTGTGGTGGTTGTCATGGTTGACAACCACTACAAGTTTTTCCAAAAAATTAAATTAAAAATGATAATAAATATTAATTTCATAAAGTGCAAGACATTCAATACACATATCATCACTCGTATATATATTACTAGATACTATTTTAAATAATTATTAATCGTATTGATTCAAGACTCGTATCATTGTTCATCTCACTAACATGTGACTGATATTTTTACCGTTAAATCTTATATTTGACTTCTTATATTATCTTGAATCTCATAGTCATCTAAACTTGTGTAAAAAAAGGGGTTAGCAAAACCAAAACAAAAAAAGAAAGAAAAAACAATTTTATTACTTATTAGTGCTTTACCAAAAGGAAAATGATAAAAGTCTTATAGAAAATCTATATATTTGTAAATTAAATTGGAAAAAAATTACATGATTGACTTCTATAATATAATAATATATATAAATTGTATAAAATCACACATTTATCGATATTTTTTAAAATTTACAAAAAAACGTCTAAAATATGCCCAACGGATGGGGTTCATTCGTTAGGGTGTCAATTTTAATTGTTGGCGTAGCCAACACATTCCAAGCTTCTTATAATTGATAATTAATAGTATTTGTCAAAAAAATTGGGGTTAAAAACGATAATAAGTATTGATTTCATAAGGGAGAAGACATTTAAACAGTGTCTTGGGGCAAGACACTTATCATCACCCTTACCAAAAACAGCATACGGTGTGATACATTCACACATTTTTACTTAATTTTCGTAATTGGACCATGATAACCATCTTGACTCAAGACCATCTTGAATTGTTCATAGTTCACATTTTTGTAACTTTTATTAATATTTTCTTTAATAATAATATATTTATCAATTATAACAATATAATACTTATTAGTTAGGTGAAAAATATAATAATAGCCTAATTTTATCAATCATAGTAGAAAATCTACATTTTATACATAATTTTATATTTATGAAATAAATATAAATAAATAATTATTTTTAAATTATTTATAAGTTGTAGTAACTCTATAAATAATTTTAATAAAAAAAAATTCTATAAATAATGAAACATACCTTTAAAATGATTTAAATACACTTAGATAACGAGTGAGAGGATCGGATAAATACATGCATACATTTTATTCACAAAACATTGCTCCTAAATTCCTCTAATCGTAGCACAGAACTACTTAACCCCACCTAGTAGATCAAGAAGGAAATGGTGGTAAGTCAGGAAACGGCGGAAAGGGTGGAAATGGTGGGAAATTAGGCATCTCACCAGGGAAATCAGGAGCCGCCCAAACTGGTGGTTGTTCCTCCTCCGGTGGCGGCAGCAATGGAGAGAACTGGGAACCCGGCTCCTTTGGCGGATTGAACTCTCCGCCTAGTCCTCCACTTGGAGGCGATCCCCATGGCCACGTTATTGGTGGAAAAAACGGCCACTGAATTGGCGGCTGGTCGGCCTGGCCCAGCCCTGGTGACGACGGTGGTGGCGGCGATGTGTCTAGCGGTGTCCACGGTGGGAAGATGACTATTGGCGGAAATGGCGGGAATTGAAACACTGGTGGCGGTGATGTTACTGGGGAAGACGGTGGAGGGGAGGAGGACACTGCTGGTGGAAGTTCCGAAAGTGGTGGTGGAGATGGGACGAGTGGTGGTGGCGTCAGCGGTGGCAGTTCAAACACTGGTGGCGGAGGGACTGTGGCCACCACTGGTGGCGGCGGTGAAGGAACCAAAGGGGCAGCTGGGGGAAGTACTGGTGGTGGAAGTGCTGGTGGTGCTAGTGTTGGCGGTGGTTGAGCAGGTGGTGGTAGCACTGGTGGTGGCAGAGCAGGCGGTGGTAATACTGGTGGTGGAAGTACTGGAGGAGGTGGTAATACTGGTGGTGGTGGCAATATTATTATTGGTGGTGGTGGAGGTGGGAGAATGGGTGGTGCTGGTGGTGGCAGAGGTGGTGGTACTGGTGGTGGGGTTGTAGGAAGAAAAGGGTTATCAGGAGAAGGTGAAGAAGGGAAAGGCCATGTGCCACAACTGCCAAATAAGAATTGGAAAAATGGGTCACAATTTGGATTTGAACTTCCTTCACTTCTTGATTTTCCTCTTCTTCCTCTATTTCTGCTTCTACTTCTACTTCTACTTTTGCTCTGGCTCTTGCTCTTGCTCTTGCTCCTAACATCATGCCCTGTCTTTGATGATTTCTTTACCATTTCTGCTTCTGTAATTTCTTGGCAAATCAAGAGTAAACCCAGTAAGATGATCATTAACACTTTCTTTGGTTCCATCACTTTTGCTTTCAGTATTGGGCTTCAAGTTTCAAACCAAGAGACACAACCATGCACTATGGGACAATGCGGCATAGGAATCAAACTAAATAAGAAGAATGGCAATGTATTGGAATGGACAATACATTCAAGTCATAATTAACAACCAAGCTACATTATAGGCCAGCTACAGTAATGAATTCGTGGTTCCAACTTAATTGATTAGTGTGTGTACATATATTTACTATTGCATGCAGAATTCAGGCACCTTCAAATAATCTATGTTCTATGTACTGCTCCTAGGATGATTGCTACTATGTGCAGAATAACATAAAACTAAGCAGTTGTGAAGTGCCACGTGTAGGTTTAGGTTTTGGGTATTATGCATGGACGACACATTTACATCTTCTTCTTGCATTTTCTGTGTTATAGAGATTGAAGGAGATAACGTAACCAACTTTAATCAAGGTTCATATAATAAGTTAACTGAAGTTTCATCTTAAAATCAATTATTGTCAAGAAGATTAACTTGACTTAATTATTTATTGTATATATCATTAATTGCATTTCCATTTACCATATGGGATATTTTACACACATGGGTGAATCCCACCATTCTACATTTTATCACTTGCTTTTCACTTTCTTGGGACCAAATCTTTGGAAAATTGATCGGAATTATCTTCTTCAGTAGTGTTCCAAGATTCTAAGATTAGGTTGTTTTTTGGTCACTAGCAATGCCAATAGAGTGTATTATGGTATATTTTTATAAACATTTTTCATGAAATTATGAGCAGTATAGTAGAGTTAAGAGAATTGGATGATTTGTTTATGAACATTACTTTAGTATTTTATAAGCATTATTGTTAAGTTTTATGAGCATTATTGTATAACTCTTATATCTATAAATTTTTATGAGTATTTTTTTAAAAAAATATTTATATTTTTTTGGAATAAAATATTGCATATAAAAAGAAATAAAATAAGATAAAGAAAATAGAAAATAGAAAATAGAAAATAGAAAATAGAAAAAAAAGGTTGTGAGTGCATCATACACGGTGATCACGAGAGCACCCTCGATGCGTTGGGCAACTAGTGTTTGGTCTAGTTTATTCTCCTTCCATCCCTTTTTATTTGTCATCACTTTGGAGAAACGTAGAGAACTCAATATAATAATAAAGTTCAACTATTAGAAGTAAATCAAATTACAAAAGTACGTACCCTAATCAATTGTTATTAATTTATTGGTTCCAAAGTTATTTATTAAATGTAAACGTAATAAAATTATCACTAAAAAAGTAAATGCGACAAATAATAAGAAAATAAGTTAGTTAAATGGACTAACAAAAAGGGATGAAAGGAGTATTTTCTTGCAGTTATAACTGTATTATCTAGACTTTTCAATTTTCATTGTTTTTCTTTTACAAAGTTTCGCATGTGTCGTCTTATGGATCATCTAAGGTTTTCCTTTTGCTAATTTTGCAACATTTGACTAATGACTTTTTCAATTTATATACATATAAAACACCAAACCCGTTTAATGGATGAGTGTGCATGGATAAGGTGGGCATAAATGTGTTGCAGATTGACATTGACTGATATTTGTGGGCAAACAGACCAAGTGATGAGGCAGTCTGATGACTGACGAAACCAAGTTTTATTAGCTGTAAATTTCTCGAGCACTATCCTACTAAGATGAGGTCCCAACTAACCTACTTGAATAACATGAGGCAGCCACCCGGCCTATTGAATCATTTAATGGCAACCCTTGTTTTGCGTGCCTTTTACATGCGTACCTTAACACCAACATACAGACGGCACACACCTAATGATTCTCAAATTTAGATGAACTTCTGCTTGCAAAAAACCACAACATTGTATCCACTTATCCATGGAATTGGCCACAGACACATGTTCCCTCCATTTCCCATTAATTGTCGTCTTTAAAAGTTACGTAGTTAAATTTTAAAAATTTTGACCATAAATTTCTCAATATATATAATAATTTGTCCCAATACAAAATTTGGTGTCTACAGATGGACAAGTTGGAATGTAGGTTTAGAAACCTCAACCACGTATAGGTTCTTTGCTTTTCCTCCTCTTTTATTGGATTGCCTTTGCTCATTTTCTTCTTTGTTTGTTTTTCTCTTATTTGTCTTTTTTTTTTATTCTTGTTTGTTTCCATTGTTGTTTATTCCCGTAACACACTTTTGATCTCGGGTTGAGTGGAAATCAAGGTAGCTAATTTTGCAAGGGCTTTAAGGGTTTGGCAAAGATGTGAAGAATAGATTGTGTAAGTGGCGGAAGGAAAAGGTGGTGCATGCGGTAGTAGGTGCAAATGGTGAAGGTGTTAGTGGCAAAATGGTAATAGTTTCGATCATGTGATGGGAACCTCCTATCCTAGATATGTCCTTTTAAATTGCACATGATTCATTTAAAGGGGATGTTTATTTTAAGATGTTGTTAGTCTATATAATGAGATCCTCTCTTTTTGCCATGACATCTAGCAAATGTATAAGCTAGACGTATGCTCACTTGTAATTTTTTTCTTTTTTGATTCTCCTTTTTCCTAGCTTGTTTGATAAATGTGCGGGTCAACCTATCGCTCACTAATTTTGTGATGTTTGATCTCTCCTTTTGTCTAGATTCATTTTTTTGCTTTTTTTTTTTAAGAATTAGCATCATTTTGTATCCTTTTTTTAGAACATTGTGTTGAGGCCCTTGAGGGGGGTGAATAGGTTTGTTACAGAGTTCTTCATTATAAATACAAGGATGTTCATAGCATTTGAATGAACTTAATAATACTTCTTTATTAGATAAACGTTGAGGTACAAGGAGTAATAGAGGAGGTTAGGGAACTCAGTAGGTTCAGGACGTTGAGGTCCTTGAAGACTGCTTACAAGGACAAGAACTGAGATTCAGTTTCTGTGAGGTGCCTCACAGACGAGGCTTGTGATGAGGGGCCTCATAGATGAGGCAGAGAGGAGGAGCCTCACAGACGAGGCGGAGAAGAGGGGTCTCACAGATGAGATAGAGAAGAACATGACGGATTACAATGGATATCAAACTCACAAAGCCTTATTACTTCAAGGCTCTGCTACACAACACCTCACCAACATATTTGGCTACATAACTCACCAAGAATCTTGGTTACACCTCACTAGAAATACCTTACTGGCTACATAACTCACCAAGGACTCATTGGCTACACTCAGAAACCTCATGAGATTTCCTACACTCGATTACTTGCTTGGAATCGACTAATTTGCACAAGGAGCTGTTGGAGGTATTTATAGTCGAGGTCTTCAATCAGCAACGGTCTTCTCTTGATTCTTTCCCTTCTTTCCCTTCTTGATTGATCTTTGATCCTTTCCATATTCGCTTTGATCTTCTATCTTTGCTTCTTTGGAAACTTCAATCTTTGCTCAACAAGGCACAAACTGCGAAGATATATATTAGGATTAGCATATATAATCTTAGAGAATATTATGATATGGTGTGAGGAGATTTTCAAGATACTTCCCTAATTTGTTCTTTCAAATAAAACTTTTTGGCCATGGCGAAAGTCCTAGGTACAGATGTCGTGGAGGACATCACAACTTCTTCAATCTCCCCCTTTTTGTTTGAAAAACAAAACTGAGTAGTGAGGACCTTAATGATTTGGCTCCCCCTCAATCAATGCAGGAAAGATGGCGGAGGTCCTCAGAGGTGAGATGCGTTTACACAATCTCCCCCTTGATACAACATCTAGAATATTTTAGAGGTTGTCTAGAAATCTGCAGCACTTGATAAACTTGTTAGTACTAAGAGAAGATCATCCCCCTCAATTCATGCCACAAGTTAGATCAATGAAGAGTTTACGGAAGACGTACCTCAAGGTTTGTGCCAGATGGGAGACATAGAAATAACCCTTACAGCTGAATGCACAATATCAACATCTGCGACCCACTTTGTTGCTTTCACTATCCCCCGTGATCTTTTCCACAGAGCGGTTAGTCTCTTCTTGAGTGGACCTACTCTGATACCACTTGTTGAGGCCCTTGATGAGGGGTGAATAGGTTTGTTACAGAGTTCTTCACTTATAAATACAAGGATGTTGATAGCACTTGAATGAACTGAATAATACTTCTTTATTAGATAAACGTTGAGGTACAAGGAGAAATAAAGGAGGTTAGGAAACTCAGCAGGTTCAGGACGTTGAGGTCCTTGAAGGCTGCTTAAAAGGACATAAACTGATATTCAATTTCTGTTGAAGGGCCTCACAGACGAGGGTTGTGATGAGGGGTATCACAGACGAGGCAAAGAGGAGGGGCCTCACAAATGAGGTTTGTGATGAGGGGCCTCACAGATGAGGCACAGAGGAGGGGCCCATCTAATGGATGACCGAGACTAACCTTGCAACTCCGGAAGTCACCAGGAATTGTAGCTCAAGGTCCGATGCAGACGAGGCGGCTCACATGGCATAGGTCACAAGGGTTGAGAAAGGAACCTAGATCTCTTCAGTATGGTAGTGGGGTAGAAGGTCTTGGCCACTACCTATTGGAAATCAGTGTTTTTGCCTCCATTACATCTAAGGATCCTTCTGGATCTTAACTTGAAATTTAAAATTTTGGCTCCAATACATTTTATTGACGGTGGCGGCAATATTTTTTCCATATACATGAGTCATGTGTGTGGGCCCTTCTTTAATTAGCTACTTATTTATTTTAACAAAAATGACAAGGGTAGTGTAGTATTTGACTAATAAGTCTTAAAATTTTGAAAAAGTCAAATGGGACAAATTAATTGGGGCAGAGGGAGTATTATTATTATCCAATTAGTTTGGATAATAATATTTTAATTTTATTATTACCCTGATCCAATCAATTTGGATAGTGTGGATCTGTTGTTATCCAAACCAAATACCATAACTAACTTAACTGCCTTTCTTTATCCATCCATAATTTCTTTATATACTCTATATAGGGTATAGGGAAGAATCTGAGTTTGCTTTTCTGATTTTTCATGAAGACTTGATCAATCCTGGGGAATATTTGCCAAAGTTGAGCAACTAAGGGGGCGTTTGGTTATTTCCCAAGAAAAACTTTCCCAGGAAAGACTTTCCCTAGCCCCCCTTGGAAAACTTTTTACTGAGTTTGTGAGAGAAACTATGGGTCCCACATGAAAACTTCCCCGGGAAAGTTTCTTAACCAAACATGGGAACATTTTTCAACACATCTACTCTAGGGAGGCTAAGCGACCATCTTTATGAGTTGCATGAATACAGTTTCCAAAAAGTAAAATTTAGGGTTTAAACCTATATAGTACCTTTGATAGGCCGCAAGCGCACGGGTGTACGTGTAGCAAATATCAAGGTCGATCCCACAGGGACTTTTCCTTTCAACGCACTGAACTAGCCTCCTAGTTGATCGCTAAGTCGATCCGTTTTTGGTTTGAATCAACTAAATCTAACTCCAATCACAAACAAGGTCTAAACAAATGAATATTCACTAAACTATTCTGATTAAATCAAGGGAAAAAGGCGTTCAGGGGATGAAACCTAAGTCAAATAACGAATCAACGATGTGGATTGAACTCTCATTTCATTAATTTGCACAATCAAGGTTCGATAATAGCATAAAACACTTCGCAATGAGATTTTGTCACTAGAGCGAATTGCCAAGACTAACCAAGCACCTACTTTCGTGGTTATTTCGATTTAGTCAAGGTTAAAGATCTAATTATCTCAAGAACCCTAGTTAAAACTTCTATGTCTAGATAATTTTAACTAGTTTAATCTAGGTTTTCGGGTAATCAAACTTCTCCTTTCGGTACTTCATTCAACAACCTGTTAACAGGCAATTGGTGATCAAGCAAAAGCAATAACGATTCAATTCAAAGACCAAATAGATTGAAGCAAACTAAATTCATAATAATTCAATCCAACAAAGTTAATTCATCAAGCAACTTCAAAGGTTCATCCCCTAAACTAAAAGAACTACTCACAATTCATGTTTAAAACTACAAAGCGATTAAAATCTAGTCTAGAAAGCATATGAAAATCTATGAGAGATTGTGAAATAAACCCAAGTGAAGAACAAACTTGCTAGGAATCAACTATGGAGAACTTTTGCTCCTCCACTTCAAAATGTATTCAAGATGCTCTTCGATCTTCAATCTTCTCTCAATCTTCAATGGTGGATGGAATATGGATGATGAATGATATGATTAGGGCATGAAATGGATGATGGTCGTTGATTCATTCGGCCGAAAATCAGCATAATATAGGCAAACATCACTTCAAAACCGCCGAAAATGAAAAGACAGGAGAGACACGGACCGTGCCAGGGTAGGCACGGACCGTGCCCCATGTGACACGGACCGTGCTCCCTGTGACACGGACCGTGTCAGCTTCCTTGTTGAATTTTCTCGCTCTCTGGCCACAGACACGACCCGTGCTCTTCCTGGGGGCACCCATGTCACTGCTTTCTCGAGCCTAGGGGTACTTTGGGCCATTATTTGGGCCTTGGATGATCCAACACCTCACTTCTTGGTCCTTTAAGCTCATAACTTGGATCTACACTTGCTTTTTGGGCTTGGTTTACATCGATTCTTCACAAATTCCCTACAAAACTCACCAAACTCCAAACCAAGTGTAATATGGGAAATTCAGGTATAAAATAACACAATCAAATCAAATATTACCCAAATTCCAATCAAAACAACCAAGTATTCATATATACAAGAAGCACTTATCAACCTTCTGTACTCAACAAGGACTAGGCTCGTTCTGTTGTATGACTAACATATGCAAAACCATGCAAAGCCATGTAGAACATGCAAAACAAGATCAAAGATGACTACTTTTTATAAGGGAAAAAAACTCAAAACCAATTTCAAGTTCTACCTTCTTAATAAGTGTCCCTTGTGGAGTTGCCACTGTAGGTACTGCGATCTTAACTAGAATGATTCATGTTACCTAACTTGTGTGTAAACTTTTTTTTTTGTTATTGGATCTTGCTTTGGTATACATCATGCTTACTACTACTTACTGTTTTAATTGAGTTTTAGTGGAGTTTGGTATATAGTAGAGCTTTATGGCGGTGGGGATGTTGTTGGCGGGGAATTGGATTTGTATTGCGGAGGCCACCATGGTTGTACAGTCCTTGGGTGCTGCTTGGTAATGGAGGATTTTAATTGGTGAATTGTGAATAGAGTAGATTGATCACTTGATGCAAGTGCAAGGCCAGGGCTGAATTTGTAGCCTAGAACACTGTCCATCAATAATGCTCATAATGGTAATGGGATGTTTTAATTTTGGAATGAAAAAAAAAAGAGTTCAAAAAAATTTTACTTTTAAGCTCCATTAATGGACACTACAAAAAAAGTGGCTTTTGCCAACAGGGCATATCTGTTGGTAAAAGTATAATATCTGTTGGTAAAAGGTTTTACCAACAGATAATTATCTGTCACTAGCCTGTTGGAAATAAACCTGATTGTAAAAGTATTACCAACAGATATTGTGATCTGTTGGTATTGCTAACTAATACCAACAGTTTCGTTCTGTTGTTGTTGGGAATTTTATACCAACAGTTAATGTCTGTTGGAGATAAGTTGCCTATACCAACAAATGTAAATGTTGGGGAATGTATATCTAGATAGTAAGAATATTACCCCCCACACTTTATCTGTTCGTAATACATTTTGCGCTAAATTTCATAAATATGTCCAACAAATATATTTGTTGCTAATACAATTAATGCAATTTTAAAACATAAATATATGTTAAAAAAGGTGAAGATAGTCTAATGCACTTTATAAATGTGTCATTACAATATATTGTACCTGTTATACACAAACAATTAATTTAGTAACAATATCAGAAAATCTTTAAATTTCATTCATTGTATGTTCTAAATTGTAAAATAATACATAATATCTCAACTGAAATTTCACTTAATGAAGTGCAAAGTATCAAAACGACACCAAATAGTTCTTTAGATCGTAGTTGCTAATATTCAAGAGTAATATCATAAACAAAACATAAGTCTAAATCTAGTGTTCCTTGTTTACATTTTCTTGAACGATGTCTTCATAATCTGCATTGGCATCACCATCATCATCTTTAAATAAATTGCGAAGATCTTCCAATATCTCCTATGAATTTGCAAAAAAATAATTTCATAATCATAATACCCACCCATTTTTTGGTAAATATATTTGGCTGCCAGGTATACAATGTTGCTTTATAACTTGGACACCAAATATGCAATGGCTACAATATGTTTTAGGCTTGTGAGGCCATGCCCAGGAAAGAAAAGTGGAAAAGGGCAGAAGAAAAGTATTAACGAAGGCAACCTATTGTCCTACACAGATACAGTAGTAGAGAGGTACTTACAAAATGACTAAGCATTACTACCACTGTCTCCCTGTTGAACTTGATGACAAAACATCCTGCCTTGACCACATTCCATAGTAAATACAGTACCTGAACCAACAAAAACCTTCAGATATAATGTGTAAACAGGCATTTAATAGCCATGCAGACAACACCATTAAACAGAGGAAAATCACCCACGTAGTATTATTCTAAATATTTCATCCAGATTGTACTATTTTAAATAATTCATCCAGATCGTACTATTTTAATTGATACCTTCATCGTCGTGCTCATCATCGTCACACCTTATCATCTGAGCATTGTTACTGAATGAGCGAGTAAGATATGAAGTGACAGAAAGATATCAAAACGGATGAGAAATGAGACTTGAGATAAGGCATCAGCCTCCAAAAATCCCTGAGAGTGCACATTCTCTATCCACAAAGCACGTCTTTTGGAGTTTGATCAATAAACTTTGACCCAGTACCATAAGAGTATTAAAAGAATCATATTTGTCGACTCCTAGAACCTTTGGTTTCCAATAATACTCTGCTAGTAGTTAATTCAATGTTTAAACAATAATTAGAGAGATAAATTGAAACATAAGCTTCAATAAGTTCCAAAAAGCTAGTGGAGTACTGATGTACTTTAAGTTCCCGATTAAGTAAGGCAAGCGAAATTTCAATGGGCTTAAAAGCTAACAAACCCGTACTTAAGTACCAAACAAGATCTTAGTCTCGATTCTGAGCATTGATAGTGAATATTCTGCCATTGATATTTCGGTAGAAGGAAGAAAAAGACTACATTTTCCATGCTAGAGTAAACAATTTTATAACCTTTATGCTTTTCGTGGATCTTTCTAGAAATTAATAAACATACGAAGAATGGATATTATACCGGAGTAGCTAATCACGAAAGGAACGTTAACTCAAATTACATGTCTGAAACTTGGCAGTTCAAAGAAGTGACATACAAGGTAGTGATCAAAGGAGTGACAACAACATGAAAAAGAGATCTTACCCGGGATAATAGGATCAGTGAACCCAGGGGAAGTACTAGCTTTGATGGGGGATTCTGGAAGTGGGAAGACTACTCTGCTGAATTTGCTTGGAGGCAGGTTAACAAACCCTGGAGTTGGCGGTTCAGTTACCTACAATGATAAACACTTCTCAAAGTTCCTCAAAAGCAAGTCAACAACTCAACATAATAATAATCCATGACAGAAGATGACCAATGTTTATGTTTGAAAGTGTACTGATAGAAAGAGTCACATGGGGGATAGGGTTCGTAACTCAAGATGATATTCTTTTCCTTCATCTCACAGTCAGGGAAACTTTAACGTATGTCGCATACTTACAACCACCAAAATCATTGAGTGTCCATAATCTAGGATGGTAACAAAAATGCTATAACTAATAAATGCAAAATGCAACTGACTTTTAATTACCTTTGTAACCGGCTAAAATGCAAGGGTTTCCAGAATCTTTAACGGTCTTGAATATCTCGGCAAGTGCTGCTAGCAAACCTTGATGCAAGTACCTGGAAAACAAGACATCTTGCACGAGCTTGTAACATACACATAGTAGGACTACCATTCTAGCTCTAGGATGAGGTTTTACAACCACAAAAAATGGCAAAAGGCAAAATTAACAAAACCAACATACAGTAGAAGCATGTACAAGGAAGAATGAGATTAACCTGTGAACATATAGCTAATACTTATCACCCTTGAGACATGTTCCCCTCCCATATGCTTCCTCTCAACATATAGAATAACCTGTGAACATATAGGCATATGCCATTGGAAGAGATCCATCAAGGACAACCAATCTCAGTCTCCCACTATATTAACACAATGGGGAACACAAAGATATGCAACAAACATAAAGAAACACAACAAAACAAATACAAATGACTAACTAATTTTGATCTTGCAGAGGCTTTGTTGAATAGGTTCTAAAAGTACTATGCAAACTTTATATTGCTGGCATGCAAAAATTTGATTCTGAGATGACGAGCAACATCTTGGTTAGGTCCGTTCTACAGTTATAGAGGGCTACAAGTTGTTTTCACCCAGATATTACATGATTAAGACTGCAAAGATCAAGCACGATCTCCATTAAAGCATTCATATCAACCATGTCATCACTGAGCTACAATTGGTACTTTGGTAGAGATAATGCCGAAGTGGAAAGAAACACTATTAATAAGACAAGGATGGTCAAAGGACAATCGTAAGAATTCAGTAGATATGTATAAGATATATGGATCTAAAGATGTCTATTTAAATCAGGAGTTTAATTCTACAAGAGATTATCTTGAGCTTAGTTAAGTCACACAAATTGACAAGGGATATTGTAACTGTTAGATAACCATCAAGACATCAGTGCACAGTTCAAAGCAAATACCTGAGAACACAGAGTTCAGTAGGGATATCCTAGCAGCTTCAATAGAATACAGAGTGTTTACCGGAAAACCTTAAATAAACAATGGACTGGCAAAAAATGGAAAGTGAAGAAAAGCTAGGAAAAAGAAAAATGAAAGATACGATTACATCTCACCTTACTCAGATGCTTCAAACTGCTCACCCTTCGCTCAATATTGCTCTTCTTGTCTTTGATTCAAACAAAAGACCCTAAAAACCATTCCTCCAATGACTCTAACTCATGGAAATATTCTTTCGATACCATTGAATTGTCAGCAAGTGCATTTGTTTTATAGTCAGTATGCTATTGTTCTGCCCTAATTGTATGAGCAACCACAGCTAAATCATTTTCAATCCCATCAAATTGTATTGTGTTTAATTCTATGTATCCAAAGTGTCCAAGTAACTCAACAAAAACACCCAACAGGAGAAGCAAAATTGATCCCAACAAAACCAACTATGGAGCGAATTTGCAAGGCAAAATAGAAGATGAATGACGAACAATCAAACATTGAATTCTTACACGAGCAACTAATCACAATCCATGATCAAACTTATCCACTCCAGGATCTAAGAAAATTATTAAACCATGAGATTCATTCCAGAAAACCCTACTTATATCTATGTAATTCAATAAAACACCCGGCACAGACAAACAAACCCAACTTCGGCATCCAAACCCTAGAAATTTTGATAGTCGGAAATCAAACTTGAGTACTTTTGAATTCAAACTACAGTCAGAGAGAGAGAGAGAAAGAGTACTTACTGATGTATCTTGCGTTTCGACGTCTGCGTCATCTCTCTCTATTCCCTATCGGTCGTCGCTCGTCCGTCGTTCATCCGTCGTTCGTCCGTTGTTCGTCTTTCTAACAATCCAGGCTGCCATGTTTCAGGCTTTCACTTTGATTCAGTCTCATACTCATAGTAGATGTTCCTAAACCCTAATTTGCTGAAGTATGTATGAGACTGTGAGAGACTCATGGCGACATAACGAGAGTATTGCGAAATGAGGACATCTGATTAGGATCTAGAAACAACTTATTAGTGTTAAGAGGGAAACTAAAATTTTTAAGTAAAATTTTACTCCCTGCTTCAAAATTTCTCAATAAAATTTCCCTCCCATTTTAAAAATTCTAATTGAAATTTCTCTCATCAATAAATATTGGTAAAACAATTTATAATACCGACAAAAAAATTTAATTGTTGGTAAAAAAATATTAACACCAACAGATATGTTTTGGTCTGATGGTAGAATATTAACATTACCAACAGATTATGTAATTGTTGGTAATACAATAACAATACCAACATTTACTAAATTTGTTGGTAAAATGATAGTTTTACCAACAGAAAAAAATTCTGTTGCTGACAATCTGTTGGTAAAAGTCCATTTTTTTGTAGTGGGAGAAGGGGAAGAAGGGGAGAATAAAGGTATTTCGGTCACTTAACAAAATTGATGGCTGAAAAAACACCTAATAATTATTAACCCAAAAATTAAGGGTACCTCGAAATGAGTTTTGAAAAGTTGGGTACGGAAAAATATTTTCTCCAAATATTGGGGTACATCCAAGTAATTTTTTGCAACTTTAATAATCCATGTTTTACTCAGTGGCAAATCATCGTTACAACTTGAACAATCCATGACAATTTTTTGACGTAAAATTTTCAAGACAGCTCAGGAAAAAATAATATAAATAAAATTTAAAAAAGTCATGTTATGTCAACCTTGGGGTCCCCAATATATTTTACAATTTAGACCTTCATTGTCGTCCTAATCCTGTTTGGTCAATTTGCTTCTTGAGTCATCCCTTAAGGTCAATAACTAAAAAAAAAAAACCTGCATTTTTATGAGGATGCAAATCAAACAACAGTAAGTAATGGTCAATGCGGCTCTAACTTGAAAAGAAAATGAAAAAAAGTACATTTCTAATGAACAATTACATCGTTTGGAGTAAATAATCAATGGGTGATGATATGTGTCTTGCCCCAAGACACTACTTAAGTGTCTTTCTTTTTATAAAATCAATACATATTATAATTTTTAACCCCAAATTTTTTGTCAGATACTATTAATTATTAATTATAAGAAGCTTGGAACGTGTTGGCTACGCCAACAATTAAAATTGACACTCTAACGAATGAACCCCGTCCGTTGGGCATATTTTAGACACATTTTTGTAAATTTTAAAATATATATATATAAGTGTGATTTTATACCATTTTATATATTATTATAGTTACAGAAGCCAATTATGTAATTTTTTTTCAATTTAACTTAAAAATATATAGGTTTTATACCATGGCAAGACACTTAATATGTGTCTTGCACAAGACATTTATCATTTTCGATAATTCTAATATATAAATATTATTCCGAACAATCTAATATTTAAATGATTAATTGACATTGGGCTAAGTATTAATTACTAACAAATTATAATGATTACCAATATGAAATTACCGTCATTAGAAAGATGTTTTATTAAAAGTTACAATGGAGGTAGTTTCATATTGTAACTCATTGTAATTAATGAATAATTAACAGTCAAAGTTTAGTTAAAATGTCAATTAATTTGGGACGGAGGGAGTATTTGGAAATCATCCAAAAGTTAGATAATAAATTGCATATTATAAGGACACAAATCACACAAGAGCCGGTCGACAAAGCTTAGGTGAACACGTTTTTAATGGAAGATGGGCAATTTCTTTTCACTTTCTTGGTCAATAATGTAATTATTAAATGTGATACAATTAACAATAAAATTAAACTTTGAGACTGATTGATGATTATTCATGTGAATTTGAAGAATATAAATTTATTTCAATTGCCGTTCATTTCAATTGTTTTATCACTTTCATCTTTGAAACAAATAATATCAATCCTAACCTAAGAATTGACCACCTAATTAATTACCACCCTCATATTGTATAAGTTTCTCATTAAGATTAACTCCCAAGTTTTTACAGAAATAAAATAACAGTTACTAGTACTATATTTAAGAATCGTATGGTTTTCAGAGTTATATCATGAATAATTTATTTTAGGGAAATTCTGTTTGGTAGGTTTCAACTTTTGCATATTCCAAATTGTCAATTACTTTTGAAATTATTTCAAGTGGTAAACTTACTTTGAAAACTATTCCAAATAATACGCTTATTTTAAAACCTTTAAAAATTATTCCAAGTTTTCAAACACTTAAAAACTATTCCTTGTTGCCAAACACTTTAGATATTATTCCAAATGAGTCGATTGTGAGACTGATAGGAATAACTAAATGAAATTGACAGAGGAGGAAAGTTTTGCGAGCAATTAACAACGGTTCAAGAAGAAATTCACGAAATATAATAATTTTTAAAATAAACCTACCACTTGGAATAATTTAAAAAGTTGACAACTTGGAATAGGCAAAACTTGAAGCCTACCAAATGAAATTTCCCTTTATTTTATTCTTTCATCTTGAGAGGTCAGACTAATTATGTACTCTGTTAAATTGGCCTCAAAACATGACTAAATATTTATCCAAATTGGGGAAGAAAACAATATCCGTCCCAAATTTCACAAAAATACTCACCATCTTATCGTCTTAGAAATTGTTTAAAGCTTTTCATTTTTCCTTCTTTTACTATTATAATATAATTTCATTAAATTTATGAGACACCGTATCACCATAAATTTTTAGTCAAATGTATTGCTTTGTGGTGACTTTTTTATATTTCTGAATATAGCGGTGACTAATAATTTGTTTGGATTAATGAATCTGATAAAAATCATCATTTAATAAATTATTTGTCACATTAATATTAAAAAGTCAATCTAAAATCGTTTATTTATCATGATAAATTATTTTAAAGGTCACCATGTATGAGCAGATTTGTATTATGTCTAGGGGTGTCCATAGACACCCAAAACCAATAAATAAATAAATAGCCTAGTATACATTAGGATGATGTTATATTTATGTTGAGTTGACATCTTAAAAAAATGCTCAAACTATTAGGAAGGTATCCAAATTAATTCAATAGTCCAAATATCCGTTAAGAAAAAATTAAATAGTCTATTATACATTGGGAGAATTATCTCTTTCAGTTCTATATAATGAAATTATCATTAAGCGGACATCCTTAACTTTAATGTCTGGACCCGCTACTAAGGAGTTTGTGTCACGATAAGTCTACGTGAGGTGATCTCATACTAGAACTTGTAAGATGATTTACACTTACAATTATTTTTCAATGGTTTTGTATATTTAAATAACTTATATAGTGTAACATCCTGAGTATGGTCAAAGTGTTGTTTTAAAAGGGTTGAAATGATACATATATTATTAATGCGCACTTTCCTTTTAGGAAGCTCATTTTGTTGAGAAATTCTCATTTAGGTATATGCTTACTTAGATGGGGCCTAGGAGTCGTCTGGGAGGGGTGATCTCCTAGGAAGTTTTTCCAGGTAGTGTGTGAGCAAAGACAAAACACGCTAAAACAACTCTGGTGATTGTGGGGCTAGTAGTCGATCAATGAAGCAATTATCAGTGATTTTCATGTCCTGGGAGGGGCTCGAGTACTATAGATGGTGTCAAAGTCGACCCATGACCATGAGCTATGCTAGTGGACAGGAGATTGACAGTCACCTTGCGGGGCAAAGATTCTGGAGTAGATTGAGGCCCAATAAATACATTGTGCGCTTAAGTGAGGGTGATTGTAATGCCTCGCATATGGTTAAAGTGTTGCTTAAAAATGGTTGAAATGACTACTTGTGTCATCAAGGTGCACCTTCCTTTTATGAACTTCATTTTGTTGAGAACCCCTCAGATAAGCGTGCTTGATTGTAAGTAGTCTCAATATGGGTGACATCTTGGGATGTTTTCTCAAGCAACATGTGAGTAAGGATAAAAGTATGCTGAAAGGAATCATGGTGATTTTTTAGGGAAATCATTCATCCTTGAAACAATTATCGATAATTTTAGTGCCTCGGGGAGTGGGGGTGGGGGATTACAGATGATATCATAGCCGACCCGCGACTGTGAGTTACGCTAGTGGATGGGAGACCTATGGGTAGTCACCTAGGGGGCAAAGATTCTGGAGGAGATTGATGCACAATGAGGGAGTTGTGTGCTTAAGTGGATGTGATTATAACACATAAGATATGTTAAAGTGTTGCTTAAAAGGTGCACATTCCTTTATGAAGCTCATTATGTTAAGAACTCCTCAGTCAATCTTGTTTGGCTGGGAGTAGTCTTAAGATGAGTGACCTCTTAGGAAATTTTTCTAAGTGGCGTGTGAGGGAGGACATAACACGCTGAAAGAACTTGAGGGTGATTTGTGACACAATGTTGATCGTTGAAGCTGTTATTGGTAATTTCCATGACCCGCCATGGGGTCGGGGTGTTACATATAGTTATACTAAGTTCTTTTGGTGTTAAATTTATTATTATCTTTTACCTTTAATCATGTTTGCCAATTTATAGTTTACTTTGAATGTTTTTTTAAATTTATTTTGAATTTCATAAGCTTTCATTTAATTTACTTTTCATGATTTTGAAGTTACAAAAACTTTAGCCATTCTCATATATTTCCTAGTCTATAATTATTTAGTATGTTTGATATATTCGTGAATGGAGATACTTTTATAAGGCCAACCACAATGAGGGAATGTTGATGATGTAGGCCCTGTTTTTTTGGATGATAAATAAATTTTTAGCTATTTTTATTTATTTTATTTTATCTTACTTTATTTATCATACCTAACATATTTTTTCACAATATTATATTTAAAATTCTTCATTTAGCTTACAACTTTATTAAAAAATGAAAAAAATTATGATTTGACTTTCATCTACTTCCACTCCTTTACCTATTCTTAGTTTCTTTACCAAACTTTACCCACTTTACTTTACTCCGTAGTTACCATCCTAAAGAATGTTTTAAATTTTGGTTTGATGAGCCATTCATTGTTTGGATTGAAAATGATTTTAGATTGTCAATTGATAACTCTGAGAAAAAAGAACTTTCCCTCTTCTTTTTAATTTTTAATTTTTTTATTTAACCTACAAAGTGAAAATTATGTTTAATGAGACTAGATTACAAGCATGGGTATACATCATTGTAAATTAAGTGTGAGCAATATTTGATTCAATATTAGGACAAACACACATAATGAGCTAAAATTTTTGCTTAAAATTTGTGATGGTGAGTTAAAATTTAGTTCATTGTTGACATGATATGGGATGAGCGTGTAGTGAGATTGTTCAGGGTAATCCAATGGTAAGAATGTGAACAGACTTGTGAGACAGATGCTCAGTCACCGGTAGATGATAAATTGGTAACGAAATGATTTAAATGGTGAGTTGTTCACGAAATTAAGTCAAACTTTGAGTCACTCTAATGAAAAATGACACTCTTTCTCAATATGAATAAATAAATATTTATTTATTGGAAAATTGGAAAAAAAATCCAAACTTTGGGGTATTTGAAAAATAATTCGAACTTATAATTTTATTATGGATAAGTTGCACTTTAACCTGTATTATATTTAGCATCCACCAAACTCGTCCGAAAAGTGATGTGATGGTAACGATATTATACGTGACATTTTTTTAGCTCAAAAAGCAAATCAAAAGTATGTCTCGCGTGTAATACTGTCACTACCACGTCACTTTTCTGACGAGTTTAAAACAAAGTATTGGAATTAAAAATAATAGATGTTAAAGTTCAGATCATCCATAACTTGAATTATTTTTTTTCGGTACTCCCAAAATTTGGATTATTTTTTTCCAGTTTCCCTTTATTTATTTGTGCACAATTTCTTATAAATACCTTGTTTTACTTGGAAAGAAAAAAACACAAGTAGGCAACTAGCCAGGCTATTTTAACCCAGACACGAAGGACTCATGGAAGTGAGCAAGTCGCTATTGGTACGTAAATTACTGGTGGAGGGCAACTGTCTACTGGCCTAGCTACTCTATAAATTAATCTCTACCTCACAGATCCCATGCCCAAAAGTAAAATAATTGATAAACGAAGACCCAAAGAAAAAAGTAGTTAATAGAAAAAGGAAAACAAAATTCCAATTCAAAATATATCCAACCGTTGCCCCTGTCATTTTCTCTTTCTGTTGCAATAGAATGCTGATTGCTGAATGCCCAGTTTCCCCACGTCTTTTTCTGCCAACAGTTGAGACACTTTCGCAAAGCTGCTTCTAGTACAAATTTCAAATTCCCAGGACTCTCAATCAAAAATAAATATAAAATGAAAACTTTTAAAGATGAATTTACCCTTCTTCTTCTTTAAACTAAATTCCCAAATCCCAATCGCAATCTTCTCTCTTTTTTCTTGGGTCTGTTTTTAGCTGTAATGGGGGTTTTACCCATTTGGGCTATCTGCTCTGTACTTTCAGTTGCAACCCTAGTGAGTGAAGAAGTCCCCATTTCTCATGTTTATGGCAGCATTCAACCCTCTTCAGGTAGTTCTTTGAAAATCCAACTTCACATTTTGCATTTGAAGTAGTTCCTGCAGATCAGCTCATAATTCGCTGAAAAAAGCGGGAAATTCTGCCATTTTTAGAATAACTGCAGTTTTTATAGTTGTTGATTTTGATCTGACAATCAGGAATGGCTGAGGATGGAGGAGAAAGGCACGGTGAATCAAAGAAGATAATTCTATTGTCAATTGTTATTTCTTGTGCGTTTATCGGTGGATTGTTGCTGTGTTTATGCTGTTTATGGGGTTTTAGACTAAAAAGATTGAAGAACTCTACTTTTAAAGACCAACAGACATTGGGTATGTATCTGACCTTATCACGGTGTTTTCTTTTTGATCTTCTTCTACATGTTACATATCTTTTTTCATGTTTTGGGTTACCTAAGTTGAATTTTGTTTCATACATTTTTGGTTTAGAAGATGTTTCTAAAGGTCGCCCATTAGCCCCAGTTTTGGGTAAGCTCAATTCCTTAAGGATGGGAAGAAAGAAGGGTAATGTCACTATCTTTGAGTACCATGTGTTGGAGACAGCAACAAATAATTTTGAGGAAAGCAGTAAGATAAATGAAGGTGTTTGGGGATGCATTTACAAGGCTTGCATTGGTGAGAATGTCATTGCTGCTGTGAAGAAATTAGATAGTGGATGTAAAGAAAGAGAATTTCAGGTAATGAATGATGCATCTTTGATTGTGTTAGGTTGTTGATTTCTGATTACTGTTTTGTGCATTGATAATTGGATGAAACTGCAGAAAGAGGTTGGTTGGTTGAGCAAAATTCAGCATCAGAATATTGTCAGTCTTTTGGGTTATTGCATCCATCAGGAGTCCAGGTTTCTGGTCTATGAATTAATGCAGAATGGTTCTCTGGAAAGTCAGTTGCATGGTAAAGGCTTATGCTCTCTTTTTTTATATTAATGAATTCCTAGCTGCTTATTCAAATCTTAACCATCAGAAATTAGGTATGGCTTCATCTTGAAATAAAATAAAATGATTTTGGCTAGAGTTCAGTTCAAATTAGCATGAATCCAAACGAACTAACCATAATTTGCTTGATCTGAAGTCATTGCATTTTCTGTGGTATATGAAGTAGCAGACTATGACATATTGACATTTACCCTAAAGTGGCCTGACCCCAATATTAGATAAGATAATGTTAACCCATTTCACACAGTTCATATCAAACCCAACATGCATCCCGAGCCTTTGACCTGTTTACCTTGTCTAGTTATAATAGGCATCGATCATTAACTTGTTCTGGGGTTTCTCTCTTGTCTAGGCCCTTCTTGTGGTTCAGTATTGACTTGGCCTTTAAGAATGAAAATTGCCCTTGACGTTGCGAGGTAAGTGAGTCCTGCTAACTGATTCTCTTCTGAGTTTCCTTGGCCTTTCGTCTGGTCTAAACAAAAATATTTGCCATTGTCACATAACCTACTGTTTTCCTGCAACCCTGCTATATTTGATTAATTAGTTCATGGTGTTCATGAATTAGAGGGCTAGAGTATCTGCATGAGCGTTGTGAGCCAGCAGTGCTTCACAGGGATCTTAAATCATCCAATATACTTCTAGACTCCAACTTTAATGCCAAGGTAAAATTGTCTTTTCCTTCTGAGTCCATAGCTCAACTATTGTGTATGGTACATGTGTTCATGCTGTCCAACCTCCGAATCCCGGTTCAGCTTTCAGGTTTCGGCTTTGCTGTTTCTGCGGGGATGCAAAACAAGAATGATTTGGAAACTTCAGAAATATCAGGTTATTTAGCACCAGAGTACGTGTCAGATGGTATGTAATTTTTTTTATATACGTACTCTTCTTATTTGATTTGTGTCCCCAATCAGCTTCCTCTTCTTGTAGGCTCCATTTCTCTAACGCTCCTATCAACTCTGTTGCTAGAAATCAGACTGGTAATCTAATAGGACAGTAAATTTCTGTCTGCAGGTAAGCTGACTGACAAAAGCGACGTTTATTCCTTTGGAATTGTCCTGCTAGAGCTGTTGACAGGAAGAAACCCTTTGGAGAAAACATCACCAGCTGATGGCCAATCTGTTGTGTCTTGGGTAAAGTTTCCTCCTATGTCTTGCACTCGACTTGTAGTCAAGTTTCTTTGCGCTCCGTGCGAAGCAATCAGCCAGGATATAATAATTCCTTATGGCAACCCTGTACGTCTTGATTGTATTGTATGCATGCTGGCATGCAGGCTATGCCCCAGCTGACTGACAGGACAAAGCTCAAAGACATTCTGGATCCAGTGATCAGGGACACAATGGATCTTAAGCACTTATACCAGGTTGCTGCTGTGGCTGTTTTGTGTGTGCAGGCAGAACCAAGCTACAGGCCATTGATAACTGATGTGTTTCATTCTCTTATCCCACTTGTGCCTGTTGACCTTGGAGGATCCCTCAGACTTGCTGAAAACCCCAAGCAATGATCAAGTTGCAATCATTTACTACATCTCTTCCTAATTCATTTTTAGCGAGTAGCAAATTTCTCCTCCCTTGCTACCCCTCACTGTCCAAAGTTGACCCCCAAAACAAAATCCCGTGGAAAGAGCTCTTATCTTCATGTACTCAAATAAGTGAGGAGGTCGTAAGATATCTTATCTTTGTTCGTTGATTAGATCTTATTGCTGTGGGAGAATACTAGCCCGAGTTTTCTCTCATCTTCCATCTTTCTGTACATTACATAAATATTGTTAGTGTTATTGTTCTGATCTCATCCACTGTTGGCTTCCATTCTTTAAGCAGAGTCTTTTCTGTTATTTTTTGCGCGTTTATTGTATTTATGCTGTAAAAAGTTTCTCGCTGTACCATTCTACCTTCTCAGTTGTGCCAGCTTATGTGCTTCAAAGTAACTAGACTTGGCAAAATAAGAACATCAAGAAGAACAGAATATCCAAGTTAATTTGTCCTGATCTGAAATAGACACAACTGGAAATTGTCATTTGTTGGGTGTGAACAAAATCATGAGAAGAATTTAACTGTCCAACACAGAGCAAGAAACTCACTATCTTGGCAATGTGATGGTTGTGTCCTGTGCTTTTGTGCAGTCAATGTAGGCTAGCATTTATGGCATTCACAAATTCATGATTTCGAGTGTAGCTTTAGGCTTATGCAGCTAAAATTAGTAAGGTTGTGTCCTGAATTAAATCCTGCAAGAGCATGGAAAATCTAGTAAAGATTAGCAATTTATTTTCTTCAGTCTGCATTTATGTTGTTCACAAGTCTGGCTCTAAGTGGCTAAAAAATTGACTGTTTCACATGATACTTGCCTGCTTTGATACATTTGTGTTCAAACACCCATTCTGTTTCTTTATGACGCAGTTAGCTAATTCTTATCATCGTGTGTTTTGGCCACTTAACCACTGCTAGGTGCTAAATCGTTACAGCAGATTTTCACAGTATATTCCAACAAAGAAGTCGGTTTTCAACAACATAAATATGGATAAGACAGTGGAAAATCAGACATCTTAAAAGTTGGTTATAATTTTTACAAGGCAAGATCAGACATTCTTGGTTTCTTAATTAAAACAATTGTGCAGAAAAGTGAGAATAGAAAGTATTCTACAGATTGGACCATAGGAGAGAAATTATCATAGCAAGGCAGCAATAAAGTGGAAAAGATAAACAGGAAATTAAAAAAGTTGGGGGATCCTTCATTGAATGGCTGGGATGACAATGTTGTATAACACTTGATTTATCTCTAATCCTCTATTCCCAAACCATTGAGACAAACCTACATCAAAACTCTCAATGGTTGGTTTATTCCTAATAGTTCTGCTTTCCATACTTCCTCTAGCAAAATTGTATGAAGTAGAAAAGCAAAACAAGGAAATAAAATAGCAAAATGCGAAATCTAATTTCAAATTTCTTATTTGTTCCTCTGTCTGTAACCCAAGTTCCAGATGCCCAGCGATATGAATCAAATTTCAGCTTGAAGTTCTCTGCCGTTTAGTATCATACTGTGTAATGCTGTTGGATTGTCTCGATGTCTAGTCCCTTTAGCTTCACAACTGATTCAACGTGCCCTTTCAGGGTGTGAAGCTCCCTTAACCTGTTAAATATTATTGGAATTAGGTTCAGAAGAAGTGAAAGCTAAATAAGCATATAAGTTAGCGGGTGTTGTACCTTGCAATCTCAGCACGTCTCTTTGCCTGGTCTGCAATTTCAGACAACTCTCGGTAGTTCTTGTCAGCAAAGATGTCTTCAACTTCAGGGGGCTGAAGGCCATGAAGGGTACGTTGAGCGGCTGCCCATTGCGCCTCTCTCTCTCCCTTTCCATAATCTTTCTTGGTTGTGAAGGCAGTCTGTGTCACATTGGAACATCGAACAAAGTGAGGATGCTAATTGTATTTAGTCAGAAAAACACAAGGGAAATGAGGACATTCAGTACCTTATTCTCAAGCAGGTTGTTCCAAGCCTTGCCGGTCAATGAGTACCTGATGATGAACTTGAGGATGTCCAACGGGATGTAGAAGACCACAGTGTACAACCAAACCACTCCAGCCCATCCCCATCCAATGCCTTTAATGTGTGCAAATTCCCAGTTTGCATACACAGCAATTATAGTGGCAAGCTAGCAAAACCCAATGGAAAGTAGATTAGATTGCATGAGTTGGACACTGTCTTAGGGTGTAATCAGCATATATAGAGTTTAAGGCATATCTAAGTACTTTTGTCTTGACAACTATCATTAAAATTATAGAAAACCTGTTTTTGTAGGACTAAACTTGCATAAGGGGTACGATTGGTCTAACTCACCAGTTGTGCTATTAGAAAGGCAATCACGAGCATGAATCCAGGGCGTTCGACAAAGGACCAACTTCTTGAGCGAGTAACGAAGATCAATGCCTGGCTTATAATACTCACTTGCAGATATAGAGCAGACATTAGCTCAGGTTCATTATCCCTGATATGTCTTACACCAAATTGGTCCTGCCATAGTTATAAGCATAAGTAATTATGCATGATTCTAGGAAGTTGAAACATGTTTTACAACTAAAATCCAAATATGTATGTATGATGGGGATTCTCACAGGAAAGAAGTCGGTCTCACGACAAAGCCAGAAGAATACGACTGTCATAATGGCGAGGTAAGTGCCCAGAACGACGCCGGTAGCAAAGATCTCCTTGAGCTTCCACGAGTCGGGAGTTGGAGATGGCTTGACTCTATCTTTGGAGATGGTCATGATAGTTCCATCATTAAGTATAGCAATGATGAGAACCATGAAGGGAGAGAAATCAAACTTCCATATTAGAGCAATGAGCATGAAACCCAACACAATACGAATGGTTATGGAAACTGCATAGATGGTGTAATTCTTCATTCTTTGGAAAATGGCTCGGCTGGTCAACACTGCACTGATAATCACACTTAGCCCAGGCTCAGTGAGGACAATGTCAGATGCACTTCTCGCTGCATCAGTTGCATCATCAACAGCAATACCAATGTCGGCCCTTTTCAACGCTGGGGCATCATTCACACCATCTCCAGTCATACCACATATGTGCTTCCTCTCTTGCAGTTTTTTCACAATTTCATACTTGTGCTCTGCACAAATCCATCAACCATGTTAGCAAACATAAATAGGATTGAGTTCAGACATCAACTTATATATATATAACTGATGTTGTAGCTAATATGTACATACCAGGGAAGACTCCAGCAAAGCCATCGGCCTTCTCAATGAGCTCTTCAACAGGAATGGCTGCAATACTCTCATCCTTATCTTGACCTAATAGGGAGGATGAAGGATACATATTAGTGCCCATGCCAAGCCTACGAGCGGTCTCTTTACCAATGGCCAGTTGGTCTCCAGTGATCATCTTGACATTCACACCAAGGCTCAAAGCACGCCTTATGGTTTCAGCACTGTCGTGCCTTGGAGGATCAAAAAGAGGCAATAAAGCAACGAATTTCCATGGGCCCCCGGCACTTTCCTTAGTTTTCTCCGGTACTTCCTGTTACCATAAATATGAAATCAATTAATAATTTGAGCTTCATGCATGAAAGATCTCACTTGTGAGCATCAAAATGTTCTACCTACCTGTCTAGCCACTCCAAGTGACCGAAGACCACGATCAGCAAACTTATCAATGATAGAATGAGCTTTCTTCGTTTGTTCAGGTCCAAGGTTACAGAGCTCAATTATCTGTAACAATTCAAGAATGCTGAAATGAGAACATCTAGCTTTTCTAAATCAGAAAGTTGCTCACTGTTACTGGCTACATGTTATCACCTGTTCAGGGGCTCCCTTGCTAATACGGTGCCAGTTTCCATCACTATCATAGTATGTTATTGCTGTACGTTTTTCAACTGGGTTAAAGGGTAAGAAGTGGACCTCTGTGATCCCCGCTCTTGCCTATAAGTCAGTAAATCCAACATTATTTCATGGATCAAAAAAGTAAAGGTTATAATGAGCTAAAGGGTCTTTTCTCAGGCTGGTTATAGTTATAGACTAACCTCCTTAGGATCAGCCAACATGCCAACAATGCAAGCATCAATGGCATCTTGATTTTCCACACGGGAAGCCCTAGCAGCAAGCAGGACTGCAGTATCCTTGTCTACACCAGGAGTAAATATCTGGAACAAGCAAACTTGGATGCATTAGAATTAGATTACATTCCAAATTTTAGCCAATGTATTTGTAGAATCAAAAACCCCAAACCTCGATCAATGACTTGTCGACTGTTAATTTGTTGAGAGTGAGAGTCCCGGTTTTGTCACTACAGAGAACATCCATACCAGCCATCTCCTCAATGGCAGTCATCCTCTTAGTGATGGCACCTTGTTCGGAAAGGCGATGAGACCCAATAGCCATAGTGACTGACAACACTGTAGGCATGGCAATTGGGATTCCACCAATGAGCAGCACCAAGAGATTGTCAATTCCATCTCTGTACTTTCTACGTTGAATGGGGTACATCACTATCAATTCTATGAAAATCCCAGCAGCAATCGAGATGATACAGAAGTTTCCGATGGCTGTCAAAACCTGTATAAACATGATGACAGGTGAATACCGGATCAAATCTAATGCAAGCTAGTTTTACCCCATTTTCGCATTGATTTATAAGATTACGAATTCTACATACCTTTTGGAAATGACCCACTTGGTTGGTGCTATCAACAAGGTGGGCAGCTTTACCAAAGAAGGTGTGAACTCCAGTGGCTATAACAACAGCCTCAATCTCACCCTGCTTGCATGTTGATCCAGAGAAAACCTCGTCACCGGGATACTTGTTGACAGGCAAAGACTCACCGGTAAGAGCAGCCTGGTCAATCTTTAAAGGGTCTCCTTCCAATAGACGGGCATCTGCAGGGATGATATCTCCAAGCTTGATGCTGATAATGTCCCCAGGTACTAGAATTTCAGCCTCTTGTTCCGTCCATTTTCCATCTCTCAACACCTATTCCACAAATTAACGTCAAAACAACCCTACACGGGAGAAACTCAGGCTAACAACCTTGGCGTGGGACATAACTAGGAAAGTACCTTGGTCTTAGGAGCAAGACCCGCCATGAGCGCTGCTGCAGCATTGCCTGCGTTGTTTTCTTCTATGAAACTTATTGTAGAGTTGATGATCAACAATGTGACAATCCCAACAAAGTCTGGCCAGTCTGGGGGCTTCCCCTGCATTAAGACCAGGATAACAGATTAAAACCAGACTTAATCATTTTAGGGAACCAAAGAAACAAGGGAAGATGTGACTTAATTTACCCCTCCATTGGCCAAAGCAATAGCCATGATGGCAGCCGCTTCCATGACCCATGAAAGGGGATTCCACATAAAACCCAGGAATTTCAGAAACTTATTTTCCTGTTGCACCATGCAGTTATCAAAGGTAAGTTAGCAACATTATGTAGGGAAAATTGATTTTTCTTTTTTTTTTTCCATATCAATGAGAAAAAGTAGTTGCCTTCTTCTCCTCTAGTTTGTTGGGACCAAATATTTGAATTCTTTGCTGGCCTTCCTCTGTAGTCAACCCTTGTTTTGAACATTTGAGCTGCTCAAATACTTCTTCCATTGGAATACTCTCCTGCTCATGTACAACATTTTGTCAGCATATTTTAAACTCAAAATGCAAAGAATTCAGAAAAGGGAGGGAGTATATATCTTACAAGGTCAACATTTTCCTTCTTGATATCCTGCAAGCTCGTCATTGTAAATCCTTGTTATTGTTTAGATGAGTATCTAATGTACAAGTGAGGTGGATGATTAAAACTCAGTCTAGTAATGAAAAGCAAGAAGTGGGTTGGGTGTTATTTGAAGAGGAAAGTCAGTGTGATGGTGTAATTACATCTGATGATGATGATTATTATTATTACGTACAGGAGAAAGGGAAAGAAATAAAGAGTTTATGTTGTTGGCAAGTTGCAAATGGAGCAGAAGGATGAGTGGAATCTATAACAAACAAGAGAGATACAAAAGGAGAATGATAGAGAGAATAGGGAGTAGAATATTAAGGAGAGACTTTTGTGGAGCGAGTTAGTCTCAACCTTACCATACAGTTTTCAATCACATATGAGTATATGACATTTGTCACAATTCCCTTTTGCTTCATAACTTTCCACCTTTTTTTACCTTATGTACATTTTTCCAATTAATTCATTTTGGAAGTGTTTTGCTTCATTCAACCAAGCTAACAACTATCTAATTATATAATTGAATACAATAAAACCTTTTTGGATTAATGATATTTTGTGATATGAAATTAATATAAAAATGACACCGACCTTAATCATAATTATTGAAAAAATAATATAAAAATGACAGATTTTTTGCAATTTGGATCCCGAACTTTAGGGGTATTTATTTTCTAAACCCTTGATTTTCAACTTTAATTTTTTCGACCTTAAAGTTTGTAGGTTGAAAATAAAGGACCCTAAAGTTTCTGGGCTGAAAAAAAGCTTGTTTCGCGTTTTTCTTTTACTTTCCATGTTTGAATTTCTTTCCCGATTGACATCAGACTGATATTAAGGTTATAATAAACATCTCTTATTCATGTTTTAGTTACTTAAACACCTGTATTCATGGGTCTAAGTAGCCCCGACATGAATAAGAGAAGTGTATTATAACTTCAATATCAATTTTAACCATATTCCTGAATTTTGATGTTAATCGGAAGATAAATTCAAACAAGGTATGAAAACAAAGAACGAAACATGGGCCTTTTTTCTTCAGTCCACAAACTTTAAGGTCTTTTTTTATCCCGCCTACAAACTTTAGGATCTAACAAATTAATGTTAAAGGGTTCAAAAAATAAACACCCCTAAAGTTTAGGGTCCAAAATATAAAAAACCCTAAAAATGACACATAACTTTTTAAATTAAAAAAAAAAAAAACTGATAAAGTATCCCTAACGTACAGGACAAGATTGATTAAATTAGGTAATTGTTCATATTCGTTACTACGCCGCTTACAAAAGCCAATCAATCATAACTTCATAATTATTGAAAAAGTTGTCCCGAAAATTACAATAAATATTACTCCCTTGTTATGAAATAATATTTATTTGTGAATGTCCATCAATATCTCTTAGGTGGTTAGAGTTTAGGAGGAATTTTCTCATGTGATCTCACTATGTAATTAGTATAAATACCCCTCGTGGGTTTTGAATAAAACGATCGCTCATTCTCCTCTCTCAATCTCTCTGTGTCTCTATTGGTCTTCTCTATTATTCTCTCTGTATTGCGTTCATCTATTATTGTTTCATAACACGTTATCAGCACCAAACTCTACTATTTTTTTTTATATTCTATAAGAGTTTTGATGAAGAGACAAGGGTCAAGAATGTAGAATTACAAGTAATTTATGAGATCAAAGTCTAAATCCTTCTACAGCGATGGCGATGTCAAACAATAATTGGAAGTAAGGTAATTAATTACACGTATGTTTTTTGTCTCTTCGTTCCCTATCACTTATTCAATTCATATTGGATTCATACCGATATTCTTTTTCTTATTGGTGAACCGGAAGTTCACCCCTTTACTAATATTAAGATTGCCATTCTCATTTGAAGGAGTGTAAATATTAGTGGTGAACCAGAAGTTCACCCCGATAATGAAACATTTATTTTTCATTAGTGGCCAGAAGTTCACTATGATGTTGAAATTTGTATAATCTTGTTGGTGAACCAGAAGTTCATCTTTCTATTAATATTAAATTTGTATAATTTATATTTATGAACAACTTTGTTGTTAGATTGTTGTGTACTAATTTATAATCTTTAAGTATAAGATTTTATATGTTTTCATTAACGAACCAGAAGTTCGTCCCAATAATATGAAGTTTATTTCATTTTATGAGTGAACCAGAAGTTAACTCTAATATTAATACTGTTATTTAATTTTATTAGTTAACGAGAAGTTATATCAATTTTGTCTTATTTTCATTAGTGAACCTGAAGTTCACTCTAATGTTAAAAATTTTATCTAATTTTATTAGTGACTAGAAGTTCACTCTGTTATTGAAAAAAAAAGGACTCTTATCTCATTGGTGAACCAAAAGTTTGTCCTACCACTAACATTAAATTTTATTTCCGTTGATTACATGTATTAGTAGTGAACCAGAAGTTCACTCCAATCATTGAAGCTCTATATAATATCGTTAGTGAACCAGAAGTTCGCTTTCCTGCCAATTAGAATATAGAGTTGTCAATTGGCATAAGAATTGTTGAAAGACGATGATAATATACTTGAGGTTAATAAGGTTTATATCGTAGATTAAATTGAGCATTTTTGTTACAAGTGTGGAGTATAATGTTTAGATGAAAAATTTACATAATTTTATTAATAATGACCTATGGGATCATTAGAACTCTAAATGGTTTCGTCTCATTCCCTGAAGTGAATGTGGCATGATATAATCTCAAGAATCATGAGTAAAACAAAGGTCACGTCAGTAGCCGTGAGAGTCGACATATTCGTGATCGTAGTCATGCTAATCTTTTAAAAGTTGATATCCCTACCAGGAGTAGGAACACGGAATTGAAAAGCATGAATGATACAAAAGTGAGAAATGTATTATTAACGAGGAAATGGAAACGACACATACCTATTGTACGTCATAATATCTTGTTGAACCTTATCAAGCTTAAACAAAAAGCAAAAGATATTATTTTATAAACTTTTGATAGTAAGTAATATTATTATTTATGTTGTGCACGTTATTTCAAGTCATTACTTCTTAGATCTCCCTCTTGGCATTGTTCAAAGACTTTAGCAATTGTTGTGTTTTAATTATTTTCTTTAGCCCCTTTGTTGATTGGCATTGAACTCTGTCTAGGACTATTAAATTTTCGTAAATTTTGTAACTTAAGTGCTAACTGTGAACTTGATTTGATCATGAAGATCTATTTGGGGGAAACTAGGTCGAGGCGTTATGAATTTGACATCCTTGCTAGAAAATTAATTATATGCATGGTGATCAAATATAGCATTAATTATTGGGTTCACGGAAATATTATCATGTTGATACGTACATAATTATGGATTATTATGAGTCCTCATGTGATGATTATTATTTCATGAATATTCATATGATTTGATGTATGCACCTTATTGTAAATGTTATGCATACAAAATGCGAGTTAGTGTGTTCTCATCTGTCTAAGACTATATGATATCAATGATTTATTGAAATTGGTTGATCATATTAAATGATTAAGTATTTTCCAGTATCATGAACATGCATGACTGCTTGTTTTGTAATGCCTAATCACAAAGTGCATTGTTATTGATTGACCAAATATGCATGAACTTTGTTTCTAAGCATCATACAAATTATAGTATGTATTGGATATTTGATTGTGATACTATATGGGCATATGGATGTAATATATATTTGTGAGAGTTTAATGATGTTTATGTGATTATTCATTATTCTCATAGACATGTTTTAAAAGTAATCAATGATATCGATATTCATGATTAATGAATTTTCACTATAAAGTATTTAACTTTCAAGATTTATGTATGTGCTTCTGAAGTGGAGTTTCTTTTTATGAATAAATGATTAAAGCACTTCCACTATATGTTTTATATGCATTGAGATTATATTATTTATCTTGAAGTGAATTTCATGGATACTTACTTGATTGGACCATGAATAAATGAGGTGATATATATGTGTCCTGTAGACATCAGACCAATACACATTTTTAGTGATAATAAATCATTTCTTGTCCGTTGATGAGGGAAGAAGATATTAGCATTATATATATGACACTCTACTTTGATTAAAGGCTCCCGAAGAGCACATATAATGCTACTTGGTGGAACTAACTTTCATATTGTGAATGCACTTCTCTCCACCAAGTTAGTGTCAAAGGAACTTATTAATTAAGTTTCAAAGGTATTCGTGGGAATGAATACCACGTTGAGACAATTAGTATTCATATATTATGAAAATTGCTTTGAACAACATGTGTGTTGAACAAGGATATCATCCTTATTTTCTGGGTTATTCTACACAACTAACCCAATTGAAGTATATACTCCAGTAAACCAGAAGTTTACTGTTGATGAAGACTTTATCATAGTAGGAGCATGTTGGATCAATCTTCTCAAGAAGAACTCATATGAATATATTTTAAAGTGCCAGAAGATCCTTAATCAAATGAGTTCTAATTACCTGCTCTCTATCAAAGAAAATTAGTTATAACACCATTATTGGCAAAGATATGGATCGAATCCCTTAGATTCCTGGGTTCTGTACAAGTGATGTTTGTGTTGGTCCTGTAGACCCATATGTAAACCATTTGAATATAGTATGGCTTTACTTGATACATCAATGAGATAATCACTTGTATGTTTACTATCAACTTGCAACTTGGCGCTTTCAAGATTGTTTGCTCAATTAATTTACGAGCACATTTCAAATTATCAACCAAGAAGATTCATCTTGATAGTGATGGTGAAGACATTTGATAGTTTTTATATGCCAATGGACATAGATGTTAAGCATCCTATGTAAAATGTTTATATGTAAAATGATCATGTAGAATCATTAATATATGAGATGTTGATTATATAATAAACGGCAAACCTATTACTTTTGAGAACGGAGTTTATTACAACTGTTCAGGGACATGTCATATTGCATGCACCAACATTGATCCAAATAAGGCCAAGAGGTTATCAAAAATGTTTATTCCTCCCCTACAAATGGTTTTTGGCCATGAGCCAAATATCTCTCACCTATGAATTTGAGCATGTGCGATGTATGCTCCATGATAACGCACTAAGATGGGACCCCAAAGGAATCAGGAATATATGTTGGGTATATCTATACTTAAATATAATATAACCATTCATTCGAGATATACTTATGGCACAGTTTGTCGATTATGATGACACAATTTTCCCAATATTAGGGGGAGAAATCAAGTTGTTGGACAAGGAAATAAGTTTGGACGAATTATTATGATCCTCATACAGTGTAATGTGAACTGGAAGTTCAAATATAATTCGTCTCCAAACTTGAGCGAATCTACTGCCAGATATTCTACTTACCCACAAAGAGTTATTAGATCCTATGTCCCAACTACTAATGCTCCTGTAAGAATTGATGTCCCGGTAGGACAAATTGAATTGTTAATGAGTCTCGACCACATATGAAGCGTGGTAGACCAGTTGGTTCCAAAGACAATAGTCCTCGAAAAAGGAAAAGGAGCGAATAATTAATGATAACCGAGATGAGGAAATTTTGACTCCAGAAGAGTCCTCAATCATGACAAATGTGGAAGTTACACCACAAGCTCAGGCACCTGAAATTCGCGAATATGATGAGATCTCAATTAATTATGTCATGAATCGGATAAGGTGGAACCGAAATGAAGTCGACGTCGATATAGCATTTGATTATATAATATAGCGCTCACTATTGTGAGTAATCATGAGGATCATGAGTTTAGGTCTGTTAATGAACACAGACAAAGATGAGATTGGCCAAGTGGAAAGATGCATTTAAGAATTAGATTCGCTTGTAAAATCGAAAATATCAGGACCTGTTGTCCATACACCAAACTGGTGTAAAACTTGTGGGATACAGTTAAGTCTTTGTGTGAAAAAGAATGAGAAAAAGAGATTATGAGATATAAAGCACAAGAAGCGACTTGTTGCATAAGTGCTTTTGCAAAGACTTGGTATCAACTATGAAGGAATATACTCATATGTAGTCCATGTCACTATATCACGATACTTTAAATTTGGCAGTACATGAAAAGCTAAGTATGCATCTTATAAATATCGCTATAGCTTATGAAAATTTTGATAATGATGTTTATATAGAACTCTTGAAGGGTTCAAAGTGCAGGAAGCACATATTAAAATTCTCGAGAATATTGGTTACTTAGTTGATAGACATTTATGTGATTAAAGCAATATGGACGCATATTGCATAATCAAAGGAAATGATTAAATGATCCGGATCGTAATTGTTTGTAAATGTTATTGATGGTTTGGACTCCCGAAGAGCCTCAAAAGTTGTGGATCGCTTTACAAGCATATTTGGAATGAAAGATTTTGGTAAAATCTGTTATTGCTTTGGTTTACAAATTGCACATTTGAGAATGATCTTACATGCATAAATTAATTTATGTAGCAAAGTGCTAAGATAATGTTGCATGAGCAAATCACTCCCTTTAAGTACCCCGGAAGTGGTACAGTCATTTGATATGAAAATAACCCCCTTTCGATCTTGAAAAGATAAGAAACTGATCGGTCTTGAAGTAACGTATTTAAGTTTTGAAGTATTGTATTTGGGTCCTGAAGTACTAATTTAAATGTTATTGAAGCACTGACGTATCTTGCTAATACATGATCTAACCTCGGTGCCTCGAAGGTACTAGCGATGTAGATATTTATTATCCTCATCAGCTCAACGTTGGTTTGATTAGCTTGTTAATCTTGGATATTTACCTAAATCATATGACATTTGATCACATACTAGTTATGTGCACGCTAAGCAAATTCGTTCAAGTGAGAATTAAGTTGATTCATGTATCAAGTCAGTCATGAAGTTGAATTACATCAATTCAAAGATCTTAATTGATGTTCTCATCAGGGGGAGTAATACGCGTTGTACTCTTTTTCCCTTATCTGAGGTTTTGTCCCACTGGGTTTTTCTTAGAAAGGTTTTTAATGAGGCAACATATGTTTGCGTATAAAGAAGTATGTACTCTTTTTCCTAAACTAGGTTTTGTCCCATCGGGTTTTCCTAGTAAGGTTTTAACGAGACATATTCTTTGAATAATGGACATTCAAGGGGGAGTGTTATGAAATAATATTTATTTGTGAATGTCCATCAATATCTCTTAGGTGGTTAGGGTTTAGGAGGAATTTTCTCATGTGATCTCACTATGTAATTAGTATAAATACCCCTCGTGGATTTTGAATAAAAGATCGCTCATTCTCCTCTCTCAATCTCTCTGTGTCTTTATTGGTCTTCTCTATTATTCTCTCTGTATCGCGTTCATTTATTATTGTTTCATAACATCCCTATATTTCTTTATATATATCACTATTACTTTTTACGATATTTAATGGACTTCTTTGACCTTCAAATTCTGATACATTATACTTTTAAAAGTTATATTACGTAGTTATATTCACACGAGGTTAGAAGCGGATTTAGAAAAGAGGTGTTGGGGCCGTGACCCCCCATGCCCAATTGCCCATAAATATTTACATATATGCTTTTATGTTTAGGTGCTACACAACAATTTATTTCCTTACCCAGTTGATATTATAGAGGTGTAGATTACGGGTGGCAATTGGGCGGGGAATCCCCATCCCTGCTAGGGCCCTGCCCTGCTATGTGAAAAAATCTCTACCCTCGATGGGGATGGGGATGGGGATGGGTATGGGCAAGTTTTTAAATCCCTGCGCAGGGATGAGGCAGGCATGGAGGTGAAAATTTCCCCGTCCCTGTCCCCGTCCCCGCTTACCCGCTTGGGAAAGTTATCATCTCCATTCACACATCCTAGTCCCAATTTCTATTAAAACATATAATTATCCTTCATATAATAAGATTATGTATAATATTATAGGCAAATTTGTAACCATAGTGTTGACTTAAGGGTTCCTTTTATTGAACTTTTATTATATTATTAAAAAAAATTTCCTTTATTCTTGTTGGACTTTGTATAAATTCGTATTGTTAAAACTCATTTGACGAGAAAATGTATTTTTATATAAAGTTATAATGTCAAACATCATTTAATAAGGTTGCGTATCTTTTTTTAATTTATATGACAATGTTGAACTAATTACTCATATATCCGTTGATGCCCACGCTGGGGTTGAGTACCCATCGGGGATGGGGATGGGGAGGGGGAGGGGGATGTGGACAAATTTTCTCCCCGCAGTGGATAATGGGGTCGGGATGGGGGGGGGGGGGGTGGGACAGGGCACGGGGCGGGGCGGGGATAGGGAATACTACCCCCTCCTCGACCTGCCCCTTTATCATCCTAAAAATATCATTAACTAAAATAACTGAAACAAGTACTCCATTTATTCCTCAATATCTGTCACTTTAACAAATTCTTTATTTTTCACAATATTTGTCTGTAAAATCCCGAGTTTTTGGTTAAGGTAACCGTGAGTTCCGTCTGAAGAATCGCTAAGTAAGAGTTCAAGTTTCGAGGACGAAACTTCTTTTAAGAGGGTAATGATGTAAAACCCCGAAAAAATTCGATTTCGTTTACCGTTAAATTTTCCTATCGAGCGTTTTATCCTGTTAATTATCTATCTGTTTTCACACGGAGCTTTTAGGACCGCGAGTGTTTTCGTTAGAATTTTTAGAGTTCTAAAAATATCAGTTAGAAATTTTTGGGACTTTGGGTGTAAAATCTTTTTATCAGTTGAGAGATTTTTTATAAGTTTTTCTTAGGTTTTACTGTTATAGGATTTATGAGGTAATATAATTTTATTTGGAAATTTTTGGGTAGATTTATTCCTCAAATTTTATCAAATTGTAATTTTTGGGTTGTTACCAACGGTTGTTTCACTTGTTGTTCCCACCACTTTAGCATACCCTTGGCTCACCCAATCCTTGCACAACACATGGCACTCTCTCTCTCTCTCTCTCTCTCTCTCTCTCTCTCTCTCTCTCTCTCTCTCTCTCTCTCTCTCTCTCTCTAATATAGTACTACCTACTGTTGCTTGTTGCTCGACACTCTCAAACACACCACCAACAAACACCCCTCCCTCCTCCATCTTCCTTCTTTACTCTATTTCTTCTTGCTCTTTTTCTCCATTGCCATCAACCAACACACCACCATTCCGACCACCTCCGACCACCCCCTGACCACCGACGAGAACCTCCCGGCAACCGTACCACAGAACCGCCACCCCGACCTCCCAAATACACCACCTCCTCAAATCCCTCGTGCCCTAACGTGAGTTTTCCCCGCCACCGTTGGCGCGTTTTTCCGGCAACCACCGCACCTCAGCGCTCCGAAGACGACGACCGGACTTCCGTCGACACCCCCGGCTACCGACGACGTCCGCATTACCTCCAACGAGAGCGCACCCGAACCCGCTGTTGGAAGTTGTTGTTGCTGCTGTTCGGTGCTCCACCACCGGCCGACCACCGTCGGGAACCTTGCCGTCGCAGTCCAGACGACCGACCACCATCCCATCGACCACCAGCCGCCACCCGAGTACCACCTTGTTGGCTCTTGATAGTATAGCTCCTAAACCCTCTTTTTCTCTCTCTATAATTTTTTTTGGATTAGTTGATTATGTTAAGTGTTTATGCATACATGAGTGAGTGTTGAAGTAACAAATATTGATATTCTAGAAATTATGATTAGTGTCTTAGAACTTTGCTTTAGAGTTGGATTAGCTTGGGTTTGTGTTTGATATCATAGTATATATCAAAGTTGCATGGTTAGTCTTTTTTATGATGATTAGTGATGTTCATGCTATGATATTTATGCTAGAACTAAGTTTATTATAAGGATAAATCCATGTCGTTAATGTTAGTAAGTTATTCCTATTCTTTTTATATGCTAGGGTTTATTTTAGAAAAATATTTTATGTTATTACTACTAATAAGTTCATATTATAAGTTATTATTAAGTTCGTAATTTTATTACTTAGTTTCGTAATTTTATTATTAAGTTTTCATAAGTTATTAAGTTAATTATTAAGTTTCCATGATAATATTAGGTTTCCATATTATTTTAAAGAGTCGTATTATTATTATTATTAGTTTCAAGATTTTATTTTAAAGTTTCATGTTATTATTATAAAGTTCATGTTATTATTTTTTAAAGCTTCATATTATTATTATAAAGTTTCGTATTATTATGATTATTATAAAATTTCCGAAAGTTTCATATTATTAGTATTAGAAGTTTCACCTTATTAGCATCAAAGTTTCATATGTCTTAGTTTTAAAGTTTCATATATTTTTGTATTAAAGTTTTTATAAAGTTTTCATGTTGCTATGTGTTAATATAAATATTATGTTCCAAAAACCCTACGTAATATTATTATTAAAGTATTAGTATCGGGTCATGGTTTTAAATGTGTTGTTCCGATTTTATTATATTACCTATAGGAAATGTGTGATGTGATGTTAGTGTTTTCATAATAGTTATGTTCAATGCATGATTAACTAACTTATAAGAAAAGGCTAAGGTTGGGGGTAGGGTAGGATTCGTGCATAACTAACTTTCGTAGAAGTCGAGTTTAATTTTAGAAATATATTCGAATCCTAGGTCCGAGCGAGACGACGAAGTAGTAGCTTCTGTGTGTAAGTGATTGCAGAAAAGAGAAGTTGTTCAGGTAATGTCTATGTCCTAATCCACTTTGGGATGCTCTTTTATCTGTTTTGTGATTTTTAATCTGATTTATGAAGCTTGCATCCCGCACGAGGACTTTTTGTAAAGTTAGACTGTCTGATTTGGATGTCTGTGAGTTGTTTTTCTGAGTTGAGTAAAACGTGACAGTCTTTTAAACTCTGAGTTTTATTCTGTCGATTTTGTAAATTGTGTTGGGTTTTATTTGAAGTCTGACGCCTGATAATTCATAAGATACTAATAATCAAAGTGAAACCATAAGCGGGTTGCGGGTAACGACCCTTAGACAAGGATCTGTTCCTGCAGGGGAGTTATCAAGAGATCGGGGAGTCCCGATATTATTTCTGAGATTGTGCACACATCTGATTCTGTTTCTGGGACTAGCCATCCATTCTGATTCTGAGGATCTGAGATCCTGTTCTGATTCTGAGTTCTGATATTCTGGGGATAGGCAAATCCCGCCCGCATAATAAAATTCTGTTTGTTTTATGAGGAAATGATTACTCTGTTTCTGATTTCTGATTTCTGATTTCTGATGTCTGATTCTGAGTTTGAAAGTGTCAGTGAAGGTTTTCTGGAACGTTGTGTTTTTCTGAGTTGAAATTGATACTGTGGGTTTATAAGTTTTGTTATTTCTGAAACTCTGGTTATTTCTGATCTCTGGATATTTTTGGGTTGGGTTTCAAATGAGTTGTAAAAAGGTTTGACTTGTTCCCCTCCCCTAAAATGGTTTGAAATGAACTTTGAACTGTTTTGACAGTTAGGGGTAGACATTATTGAGGTTTCCCCCCTCATGTTGTGAATGTTTTGTTTTCAGGTGAAGATCAGTTATATGAAGGGGAAGGGCAATAGAAGTGAGGACGTTGGAGTTGGATGTTTTGAGAATAAAGTTTAATTTATGTTTAGACTTAAAGTTTAGTAATGTTGAGTTTATGTTGTTCTAGAATTCGAAGTTCTTTTCGTTGTTAAATTAAAGTAAACAGTTATCGCTTGTTGTTAGTTTCCTTTCTTGCCTTGTATCTCTTGAATGCACAAGAATGCCAAGTTAATAAAAAAAATAATAATAAATTTGAGTCTTCCGCTGTTAAAGTTAGTCAACGTTTGACTTTGACCGTTAAGTTTAGAATTTAAATTTTCGGGGCGTTACATTGTCACTTTACAATTTCAATATAATATTAATGACAATTTTCTAAATTTACCTCTTACTTTTATCATTACCAATACAACTATATAACCAAAATTGAAATTTATCTATTACTTTTATCATTTCCAATACAATTATCATTTTTAATATTATTTTCTTAAAATCTTCCCACATATTATTAAGGAAAGGAGGGAGTATTAATACTAAATTAGCTAAGAAAGCCTAATTTAAGAAGACTGTACTAATGATCATTTTTTTTAATCTTAGTAAATTTTGTTAACTTCGAAAACCTACTACTGTTATATTACAGACTTCTTAAATTAGGTTTTCAAAGAACTTGGGCCATTGATTAGCCAATCTGAGATCGAGATTAATCCACTGTTTCTTTTTTTTGTTCATTCATGTGGTTTAATGGATGAAAAAAAACTAAAATATAAATCCAGCCCCCATTTTCCAAGACCGTGTATTAATTACATTATCAAACTTTCTAAACACATTAAATTCATTCATACAGACAAAGTAAATTGAAATGAACATCAAGCATAATCAAAATGAGCACACGACATAATGAAAATAAACATTAGATATAGGGAACAATCTGTATAGTGGCAAAACTCATGTTCATGTATATGGATGTTCATTTTGCTGTCAAACATATTATTCGCCTATACTAGATGTTCATTTTTATGTTATTGTTGGATATTCATTATATTATGATTGTGCTGGATGTTCAATTTGATGTTCATTTTTCTAGTTGTTTTGGTTGTTCATTTCAATGCTCTCAGTATATTTCATTCAATGTCCATTTTCGTGTTGCAGATTTTCATTATAATGTTTATTTTGATTATGTTGAATTTCAGTTTTGCTACCATACAAATTATTGTTTGTATTTGATGTTCATTTTCATTATGTTGGATGTTCATTCCAATTATATTGAATGTTCATTTCAGTTTACCGCAACTGTTTAAATAAATTTAATATGTTTCGGAATTAATAATGCAATTAATGCAGGGTATTGGAAATTGGGGGATGAATTAATATTTTAGTATTTATCTTTTTTAATTTCCTCCCGTAAACCACGTGAATGAGCAAAAAAAAAAAAAAGGAGAAATGGTGGATTAATCTCAACTCTAGCTAGATTGAATAATCAATGGCCGATATTCTTAATGCTTACATGTTCACCATTGTTTAATGCTCATTCTAGTTACAAAGGGTACTTTTTGGAATACTATAATATGGAAATATATATTTCTAGGTACAAAGGGGGTGGTGAAATATGTGAGTTTTAATGAGGGCATTTTTAGAATACTATAATTGGTAATGTTCACTTTTTTTCAAAAAAAGTCATCCAATATTTAAATAATCTCATCATAATTTATAGGATTATGATTTTAATTTTCCTCATCTAATATTTAATTTTGTATATTGTGAAATAAATTTTAATATCCATATTTCTATCACATAATAAAGATAAAAAGGCAAGTTAGATTATCAAATTACTTTAAAATACCTAGTATTGATATTATGAATTAAACTTTACAGTTATCATTTTTTTAAAACCAAAATTTTAATTCTTATAAAAAAAACAGATAATCAAGTAGATTTTAAAAAATACAAGAAATATTACTAATTAAATTATATAATAATTCAATAAATTGTACGTGTCAGAAGGAGTTGAAAGAATCTAATAGTAATTGATAAAGATCGGAGTTGGATGGAACTGGTTAAAGATGGAAGAAATTGGAAAAAGCTAGAAGGGGTTGTAATGAGTTAGAATGAGTTTGTAAAAGCTTGAAGGAATTAGACCAAGTTGAAAGTTATTGGTTCCAACCCAAAAGAACATACTCAAAAAGTATAGTCATTTTTCATTTGCAAAGTAAATACAATATTATATTGTCCTACTTTTCCTTACACTACCTTACCATCCAAAAGAACAAAGTTATACAGAATTTATATTTAAAACTTTTATTCAACTCACAAATTTATTTAAAAATAAAAGTAAAAAAATAGATGATGTGACATTTACTTATCTTCATTACTTTATTTACCTTTTATTACCTAATATTACCTTGCCTACACCTCCCTTACACTAAAAACACAATATAACCTAAATGAATTCCTACCATTTTTAAAATTTCCTTAAAGAAACTCAAAATGGGTAATAATTGGATTTTCTCATACAACTACATATGTTCGCTTAATTTTGGTCACTTTCTTTTATGTGACGTGTTATTTGCGGTTATAATGTGGTATGGTAAAATGAGGTTAGTGTGATGAGATATGATTATTTGTAGCTTAATTTGTGATAGGAATGTTTGGTGTGAGTGACAAGTTGATAGGTATATTAAAAACAAAGTGAAAAATAGTAAAAAAAAATAAAGAAAGAGAAAATTATGATTGTGATAAAATATAAATGGATATAATTATTTATGATTAATTCGGTAAACTATGATTGATATGACATGGTAGCACACAAAAGAATATGGCCTTGAGACTTTGATAACATCAAGTATACAATTTCTAGCTAATATCACAGGAACTGTTCATTATTTTTGTGTAGCACATATATGTCGGCCTCTTAAACCTCACAATACATTATGTATATCATAAATATCAAATTAATTTTGTTAAGAAAAAAAAAAGGCAGTATGAGTTTATAGGAGTTACAATCGATAAGTATGTATGATACTATATATAAACAAAAACTAGTGATGAGTAGTGGTTGTATTGCAAAGCTCGAAATACCCATAATCAAGTAACTCCTCTATCATTTGCTGTATATGTGTGTGATCATCTTCAAGAAGTAATGGAGGGCTCTGATCTTCTCTTCCCCATCTCATCCCCTGCACTTGACCCTCTCTTGATCCATTTTCAATGACATTTTTACCCTTGGAATTCTGAACAATTCCCATCATCGAGGCTGGATTATTACGATGAATACCTCTGATTTTGTTCCTTTTCGTTAGTTTAAGAGTGGCCTGGAGCTGGCAATTCTGCAATTTTGCTACCAGATTTGGAGAGAGAAGCTTTGAAGAAGAAGGTGGGGGCCCATTTAAGGGGAAGTTGGTCCTGGCCATGGGCCCACACATAATCCTTGCTGCTTCATCGTAGGCTGTTGCTGCATCCTCTGCCGTTTCGAACGTCCCTAGCCAGATCCTCGTTTTTCTGCAAATCACGAAACGTTTCGTTAGCATTAGCATAGGCCAAACTCATTTATACATGGGTATTTGGCTACACAGCTTTTTGGTTTTGGTAACTTTTAGTGTTTTGGATAGTTTTTAGTAGCTTTTCACTTTTTTTACAATTAGCTAACTCAAACAGCTAAAGTGAAACAGTTAATCCAAACAATTACAAGTTAATAGCTAACAATTACTAGCTATCAACTAGTTACCAAACAGGGTCATAAATTGGAGGAGGAAAACAGGAGAGGAAGGATGATTTACAATAAAGGATGGCGGATTTCGGAGACCCATGAACCCCATTGCCTTTGCCGAACCCCTCTGTAGCGCTGCTGTGGACGAGCCATTGTTGCCCACCAACTGTTCGACGTATTGCCTCACAGAAGAAGAAGAAGAAGAAGGCAGTGACACTCTGATGGACAAAGATCGAGTTTGTAGTGATGACAGGATTGTGGGGGGGTGGGGGAAAGGGATTTTGTAGGCGGGTCAAGTGTAAGTGGGACCATCAACATGTCTTGTTATTTTATGCATGATGCAATGATACTTTGATTATCATGCACATGATCATGGTGCGTACCAACTTTATAGTAAAAATTAAAGTAGGATTATATGAATGTTGTGTTTCTATGTTTTTGTGATGATGTTGATTATGACCAATATTGACTTGTTGGATGATGGACTAACAGTAGAACATGCTTTGCTCTGCTCTCTTATAAGTGGACTCCCCCTCAATCCAATTATTTAGTGGTCAAAGCCAATAATTAATTATGGAGTAATGCTTGCATACACCTTAACAAACAGAAAATTTTTAAAGTTAGCTAACTAATTAAACATACAGATGTCTGGGCATGGGGACATATCCAAGATTTGTATGCATAACATTCAGAAACTCACAAGTGTGTGCCCTCTATTCATTTCTAACAATTTTGTTAAGATTTTGAGCAAGATATTATGTGTTGATGCATTTAAAACATACAACATAAATTGCATACATCATGTGCTATGTTCCTACATTGATTTAATTCATTGCATTTGAAAGTTTATGAGTAGACTATATATATTTGAATCTATGAGTAGAATATATTTATGGACAATGATACATATCTTGACTCAAAATGGTTAATAACCATCTAAAATTGTCTATATTTCACATTTTGTTAATTTTTAATAATATTTGTTCTAATAATTATGTATATTTATCAACTACAAGAGTATAATACTTATTAGTTAGGTCAAAAAAATATAAATAATAGCTAATTTTATCAATTATAGTAGAAAATGCACATTTAATGCATAGTTTTATATTTATGAAAAATATAAAATAAATAAATTTTTTTATATTATTGATAGATTATAATAATCCTCAAAGTAATAAAACATAAATAAATTAAATATACTTACATTTAACTTTATAAATAATTTAAGACAGATGTAAAATGGTTAAGAACCATCTTACATCAAGATATTTATCATTTTGCATTATAGGTATCACTTGTAAATATTCTTTCAGTAATTATTCGTAGAATTTATTGAATCAGTGTTTCTAAATTTTAAAAATTAGAATAAAAATCATTCAACTTTATCTAGACTATGATATCGAGACCTTTTGAGCGGTTTCAATTAAAGTACAAAGTACTTACTCCCTCCTTCCCAAATTAAGTGTCACTTGGGACATAATTTAAAAGACCAAAAAAACTTCCTATCTACATTAATTTAGGGCATTGGAAATGTGGAAATGTTGAATAAATTGATGAATAAAAAAGGGAAAATGTGAATAAAAAAGAAAAATGAATGAAAAAGATGTGATTAATAAAGTTAATTTGATAAATTAGTAATTAATGTGCTATTGGAAATATAAAGTGACATATATTATGGGAAAAAAGAAAGTTAATTAAAGTGACAGATAATATGGGAAGGAGGGAGTATCAATTAGGCTCACCCTAGTAATTGTTGAGGAAAGGGTAAAAAGATTTAGACATGTAAAACACCTGATGAAGATGGAGAGCATATGGGGAGACATCAAATCAAGTGCCACAAAACATGGAAACCTATCATATGCCTAGTGACACATCAAGACAAAGATGCCATGATTTATCATTCATTATCCAAATCCCATCTTCATTGCCCCCGTATCTTCTCTTGATCTCCCTCACTCATATATATATATATATATATGCCTGACATAATTCATATTCTCGCCATGTATTTTCTCGTGTTAGGTGGTCAAGGCTCATGAATCTGCCTTTCTTTACTCAAGATATTGCCAAATTTTCTAAATATGGGAACACACTATGACACTAGTGAAAGACTGCTTAGTTTAATGCTACTTCTACTATTAGGAGTTCAATTTCCATGGTTTTTAATGTATTAACTTAAAACTTTAGCAGATCATTTCAATTTCAATTTATAATTGACACTCTCCTCTTTGTAATATTTAACTAGTCATGGTACTCACCTCTTAACGAAATTAAAGTTTAGTATTATGTCTTACTTTACTCTTATGGAAACAATTAATTTATATAAGATTAATAATAAAGTTTGTGGGCCCCAGATAATAAAGAAATGAGATTAATTGTAAGAATTCTGACCAATAGAAAGTAAATACATAATTAAATTATTTTGATGCAAATATTAGTAATTATTTTAAAATTCAAATTGAAATCAACAATCAGTTATCATACACAATTTTTTTTAAAAAAAAGGCATTTTTGGTTAATTATAGTGTTGATGAATGAAGTTACCTTATAACTTATTCCACTTCTATTAAATAAATAACTGTAAAAAAATTCAGCTACACCCACTTCCTGAATCTACTCTCCCACTTCTTCTCCATTACCTATTTTAAAGATGGAAAGACTTCAGTAGTCCAACTGCAATAGTTGATAAGACCCTCCCTGATGAATAACTTCACTAGACGGGTTTGGCTTGACATTATAGGAGTTCCTCCTCATGGTTGGATATGGGAGAACTTCCAAAGATGTACTCAACCATGGGCAAGTTGTTGTCTTTGGCTAGGTGCGTTTCATCGACCAACCAATTTGAAGTGATGAGAGCTCCAATTCAAACCGAAGTTTTCACAAGAATTGATGGGAAAGTGCTTCTAAACATCCAGAGTTGCTCCTATAGAGTCTTTATTCACGAAGTGAGCACTCACTCCATCCCTCCATCCATTGCCCAAGATCTCAACAGAGGTAATATCTCTGAGTCAGATATGTCTGGTGATGATGATGATCATGATGATGTAGATGAAGTTCAGCAGCAAGGCAGTAATGGTGTTGTCCCTGAATCTCCTGGGTTGTCCAACAGTCATAGGTCTGGTTGGTCAATTCAGAATGTTGAAGTTGAACAAGTGCCCAATTTGGATTTGAATAATCAGAGAGTTGTTAATGAATTAGATGCATTGAATGAGAATGCAGTGTAACTTTCGAGTGATTACTCTTTTGCATCAATTCCAATTATGAATGATCATCAGCTTATTATTGAGTCAACGGCTCTTCGAGGCAACTCGGTTCTTGGAATTGAAAAATCAGTGGAAGTTATTGGTGATATTGAGCCACATTCTAATGAAGGCTTATCTCTGAGGTTGGCTACCCACGACTCTCAACAAAATCCCAACAAATCCTTCACTAATGAAGCTACTGATGATCTCAACTCCATCTCCTCGGACTGTGAGTCAGTAGTTAAAGCCAGAGAATTCATAGCAGAGCAAACCATCAGATTTGGTGAAAAAACTGGCTTTATGAGGGCAAAAAGAAACACTAATCCCAGGAAGTATCTTTGTGAAAAGCTTTCAGCAGGAAAGAAAAAGAAGATCAAAGAAAGTGCGAGAAGAAAAAGAATCTCAGATAGATTCATATCTTCTTCTACAGATGGTAGTGTTCCATTCTGATAAAATTGGCCAGTGGTTTTGACTACTACGAGCAGGAACAATGCAGTAAAAAATGGAGTTTGGAGGTTGTGATTTGAAGGAGGAAGTCAGGTTTTTTTAATCCCCTCTCAAAACTATTTCACAATTATCTTATGATTTTTGTGGTGCTGTGACTTCCTTGGTGCTTGTTAGTCTGGGTTTCTAAATTGGTTATCTTCAATTGCCTACTGACTTGTCAGAGGTAGAGGAAAATATTCAAGTGCTTGTGTTTATCAAATCAAGCTTGGTGCAATTGTTACGCTTGTGTTGGTACTTCTTCCCAGATATATTGATGCACAGCTCTTTAATGCATGTGAAAGGGTTGCTTTGACTTTCTGTGGGTGTGTGGAGGGATTTTAATGGGCTGCTTCAATGTGCTAAAGTCATGAAGGCCTTGAGTTTTTGATGAATAGTTGGGATGAAGACTTTTCTGGGTCCTGGTTGTTGTGGGCCCGTGCGTGATGTGGATGAGTGTTGTATTCTTCAATCAGTTTGCATTCTAGGTGGAGTGTCCTGATTCAGCTTCTGTTGATTTTGTTTGGGGCTTCGCAATCTTCAACCCATCTTAATTTAGCTTGATGCAGTTGTTCTACTCTCTGGATGGGGTTCACTTCTGTTGGGGGCTAGAGTTCTTTTGCTAGTGCTATCACTGTTATATCTTCTCTAGCATTTTTCATTTGGTTTTTGTTAGTTTGGTTTTGGTATTCTTGTGGTTATATTTTTCGGATTAAGCTCCTATGGTGGAGGAACTTCTTTTACTCTGGACTGTATGTTTTCGCTGTCTCCTGTTTGCCTAATTTTAAAGGCTCAGCTTTTAATTAAAAGGGTCTTGCGACCGCTAATTATCAAAAAAAATATATATTGCATAAAATACTTTTGACTATCATCTTAAGCCTAATTTTTCCTACTTTATAATGACCATATGTGACATGTTGTTACATAAAAATCTTCATTGGATAAAAGGAGCATGCATCAAAAACATGGTGCATCAAGAGGTCATTCTCTTCCATCATCTTTTGCACATGCTTCCTTTCCAATTGCATCAAACAAAGGGACTCCCCATTCTTTTGTGCGTTAACGCAACTAACCGCAACGCAAGTTACCGCAACCTACCGCAACATACCTCAAATTACCATTACCTTATTACTATTTCCACCGTAACTTACCGCAATCTAACACAACTAATCGCAACGCAACGTAAACGCAACGCACAAAAGAACGGTGCTGATGAATTTTGATTACTTTTTCAACATCCATCCATCACTATTGTAGTTTTTAGTATGACCATTGATATAATCACCCTCATACCTTATTTAATAGATTCATAACAGTCTATAAATTATAAACAAGTTCTACTCAACTTAATTTTACGCAGTCAACACTCAAACATAAGACAGTAAATTCATTTCATAAACTTTTTTGAGTTTTCCTTTTATTTTTCCATGGTGATGAATAAGATAACTACTTTTATGTGTAACTAGGCATACTGCCCGTGCATCGCACGGTTATAAAAGTAATGGACTTTTTACTGAATCAATAGATATGCAGTACGACTATTTTATATATTTGCTCTGACAATGACAGAAAATTTTGTACAATTGTTTTAGGAAATAATTGTACAAAAATTTCAGAATTAAATACTTGATTTACAAAAAGAAATCGTACACTTTTTTGATTTAATGTGCATGTGTAACGCCCCGGAAATTCAATTATAGAAAGTCAAACTAACGTTAACAGACAAAACTTAGCGGAAGACTTCAAATTTAGTTTGGGCGTCACTGCCGTATTCTCGAAGGAACACAAGGCGAGAAAGGAAAACACAACTGTCTGCTAACGGTAACTACTAACAACTCAAAACAAAACTTTAAGACATCATAACGAAAACAAAATGAAAAGATTCAAGGACTTCTAGACTCGTCGTCCTCACTTCTAATTCCCGTCCCCAGCATTTAGATCTTCACCTGAAAACAAAAACATTTCAAAAATGAGGGGGAAATCTCAATAATGTCTACCCCTAACGTTTAAAACAGTTTAAGTTCATTTCAATTCATTTTGGGGAGAGGGAATAAGTCAAACCATTTCTCAAACCTTTAACCCTTAACTGTTTTCCTCAACCCATTCAATCTATATTTTAAGTCGCGGGCGGGAGATCAAATCCAAAAAGAACATCGCCTGCCAAAGGCATCATAACAACTATCCTATATCAGAGATGCAACCCTGATCTCCTGGCACATAACCCATACAGGCATCAAATCCTGATCTCGAGGTTATCACCCGCATGAATATTAGCCTCTCAAAGGCATCAAACAGTCGCCCATCAAGGGCATCATAACCTCTATCCTATATCAGGGATGAAACCCTGATCTCCTGGCACATAACCCATACAGGCATCGAATCCTGATCTCGGGGTTATCACCCGCATGAATATTAGCCTGTTAAAGGCATCAAAACAACAACCCGCTTTAAGTTTCACTTTGAATTATTAGTAAATTATACAAAGCTCAGCTCACAGCTCTCAAGTCAACCCAACCCAGGTTATTAAAACCAGTAACAAAACCACTGATAAAAGACCATCCACTTTCTCAACTCATAAAACAAAGTACAACAATTACAAATAGTTATCCAAAATAGATGGCCACATTTTCCATACAAAGTCCTCTTTCGGGATGCAATTCTCAAAACAAATTAGAAAACATTAAAACACATTTAAAGAGCATCCCAGTGGGGATTAGAGCATAGACATTACCTGATATACTTCACAGCACAGCAAAAAGAAGAACACATTTGAGCTCGCTAACGTCTCGCACTAACTCGGGCCTAGAATAAGAATAATTATCTAATCAAAACGCGTTCTAACGAAGTTAGTATTAACTATCAACTACCTAATCCATCCCCTAGGAACACTTAGGTTCCTATCATTTATGGTTTACACTTAACACATTCAAGGAACAAGTTCACACATAAAATTTACTCAAACATTTTCATAAATAAAAGCAAGCAGAGGACAGATTATAACGTTCACATAAAACGGGTCACAACTCGACTTCCTGACATCCTATGGGTCTGGTTCTGGACTTTTCGGAAACCTCGGGATGTCTACTAAAACTCTTAAGTTCACGACTAAGCCCATATCAGCCTCGAAAGACTCTAAAAGTACCAAAACTTCCAACTGGTCCAGTTCCGGTAGGTTTTGGTAAAACGACTATAACTCAAGCTATACAACTCAAAAGTCTGTTCCGCAAAATTCCTATGAAAGCTAACATCTAGGGGAACCTCCAGTCCAAAGGGTTCGATCAAAGAACAACTATACTAATCATGGTGACCCGATCTTTAGGCACTAACAAAATTGTCCCGATCTCGGTTCTTATTTAATTTATAATTTCGGTTCTAACTTTCACCATTCGGTCCCGGGGTCCTAATTTGGGCTTAGAACAGTAACTAAGTTCCAAAGTAATTAACCTAATCCAACTAAGGTCCAAACATCAAACCTCCTATCATCAAAACCAGGATGTAACACATGAAATCAACTTTAATATTTCCACTAACCCTAAAAGCATACATGAAATAACAACATTACCCTAAACATGAACTCTACAATATACTATTTCAAGATCCAAAAATTACAACATGGGTGATTATAAAATATGAACTTTCTTAATCAAGATTCGAGAAAGAACTTAAAGAACATGTGGATACTTAACTGACGATTCAAGAATTTATCTAGGTAATTAAACTTTTTAATTCGTGCATACAATAATAGTGTCATCTAAAACCCTAACATGATTCTCATGAAAACAAAGTATCTCATATAATCGAATATTAATAATTTCACTACAACTATTACAACCCTAATACACTAAGTCAAAACATGAAAGTTACATAAAATAATTTAGACAAATTACACGTAAATAATACAACACAAGAACAAATAATTACAAATAACAACTTAATAAAAATTACACCCTTAATTACCCAAATGACAAGATTTAAAACAAGAAATAATAATCATAATAATTACAACAAAAGATAAAGAAAAACAGAAGAAAAATTTCAAGAACAGATTAGGGTTTACGTTAGGGTTTAGGGCACGGTTTTTCCGGCGAGTGTGGCGGCAGCGTGCACTGGGGTGGTCGTCGGATGGTGGGGAGTCGTCGGTAGTCGCAGTGGTGGCCAGAGTTCGAGGCAGCAGCGACCACAACAGCAGCAGCAGCCTTTCTCGCGTCTGGGCAGCGTGCGGTGGTTTCGGCAATCGCAAGGCCATGTCCGGTGGTCGTGGGTGGTCGCGGGGTGCGGCGATGACGTCGGTGATGGCTCGTGTGTCTGGCGGTGGTTTCGCACAGCAACACCAACGGAGGGTGAGAAAGGGAGAGAGACGAAATTAGAGAGATGCGAGTCGCGGTGGTTTGCGGTGGTGCTCCGGTGGTGTCAGCGGCGAAGGGCGCCGGCGGCAGGAGGTTAACGGCCAGGGGAGCGGTTACGCAGAGAGAGTGAGGGAGATAGGGTTTAGGATTTAGGTTAATATTAGGGTTTGAGAGGAAAAAAAAATCTAATTTATACTAAACATATAATTAAGGCCCAATCCAATCTTAAAATCTGATTTTCTGGAAAATAACTAATAACAAAAATAATAGTAATAATAATAATAATAATACAAATAATATTAATATTAATAGTAATCACATAACAAATACTATTCACATAATTATTCATATAACAAATTTTAATAAACACAATAATATTAATAATAATATGAATAATAATTAGAGTAAAACTAATAATACTGAACCCACAAAATTACCGATATACCCTTGTTAGTCTCTCAACGATCCTACGAGCTCAAGTGTTAGCAGAATAATCCCGAACGAACATTTAACAATTAACGAAGTCAACCTAAATTATTAACGGCGTCATGGTTAACGCCTTTGAATTTTTCGGGGTTTTACATCATTACCCCCTTAAAAGAAGTTTCGTCCTCGAAACTTAAACTCCACACCAACGGTCTGCCAGACGGAACTAACGGTGGTGCTACCCAAAAACTCAGGGTTTTACATCATTACCTTCTTTAAAAGAGTTTCGTCCTCGAAACTTAAGCTCAGACCTAACGGTTCGGTAACAATCCTAACGGTTCCGTTCTTCCTAAAACTTGAGGTTTTACAGCATGTGTGTCTTCATCATGGACTTCAACTCCTCTATATTTATTTGTGGAGATATAAAGGTAAAGTAAAATCATGTTATTTTGCTAGGTAAGTTAAATTTTGCCTTACCTTACTTGCATTGTCTTACGATTCAAAAGAACATGAGTATGTTTTTACATAATTTATATTTAAAATTATTTATTCAACTCACATAATTTATTTAAAAATTAAAAATAGGTGATGTGAGTATGTGACATTTAATTACTTCCCCTATTTTATTTACATCTCCTTATGTAATCTTAGACATTGTTTTCTTGCAAAATAAAGTAAGTAAAATTTTACCCGGCCTTACTTTGCATTGTGTTATCTTACCTTACCATTCGAAAGAACATGTTCATACTTATAGGTAATTTATATTAAAATTCTTTTGTTCAACTCACATAATTTAAAAGAAATGTAGGTATGATTTTAATAAGTATGAAAAATTCAAAAACGACTAAAGGAGTCTCACATTTTATTATAATAATTTTAAGGGCCCTATATTATCAAAAATAATTGTGGGGTGACATTATTTTTTATGTAAATATTAGGGTAGATATTACGGCCAATTTCCGACCAAAAATGACGCAAAGCGGTGGGTTTTATGTTTAAGCGTGTTTCACATTGAAGTCTATAGTTAATTCTAATATATACAAACAAATCTTTTAATATGATAAACGCGTCTAAACATAAAATCCACTATTCCGTACCATTTTTGGCCAAAAATTGGCCGGAATGTTCCCTCTAAAATTTTACATCAAAAATAATGTCACCCCAAAATTAACTTTCATAATATAAGGTCCTTAAAATTATTATATCAAAATATGAGGCCCCTTTAGTCGAATTTTAATGAAAAATTACAAACAACAATACAAGTATTTATAACTTTATACGTAATACTATATTTATTTTTTAAATACAATGCACGCTAATTTAGTTTGCATACTCATAAAAATTATGACGTTTTTAAAAATTGACCCATATTAAAGACTTTAAGTGTTTTCTATTATCAAATAATATCCAACCCATAATTACTCCTTTTTTTGATATTTTAGATCACTTGTATAATATGTATAGGAGTGATTACTGAAGGCTGAAGCTTGTTTTAATCTTTTCTCTTCATAATGTTCTGCAAAAGATAAAACAAGTACTAATCAAGCTTTAGTCTACTCTAATCATTACAAAATTGTGCTTTCTTTTCTTATAGTAAGGCTTGTCCAATTCATAGATAATTTCAATTTATCAAAATTTATCAGCTTTTCTCTAATTTATCAAAAATTATCAAAGTTAAAAAATAATAATCTTGATATATTAGCGTAAATTTGCCATAAGTTACCAAAAATTAACAAAAATTACCAAAATTTAACTTTTATCAAACTACTTTTTATCCATTAATTTCACAATGATGTAGAGTTATGTTATCATGAATGGTGAAAGAGTTCTACTCTCTAACATTGCATAATACCACAAAATCAACCAAATTAGACTGAAACTACTCTGTAACTATGCATTAATCGTGGAAGATAAGATTGTGAACAAGTTTTCATCACAAACCTGCTACTAAACCCTAAACAATACAATAAAAAAACATGCTAACAAAAGAGTACACATCTTAAAAATTAGCCAAATTACACTAAAACTCCCTAAGTTCTATACTATCATCATCTCCATCGTGAGAAATATGTCAATTGTCAGCCACTAATATCATATGATTTATATTGATCCACTAATTAATCATGTTGAGCCCTAATTAATCATGTTGGACGCTCCAAAACGACACCGTTTTGGCCTGCTTTTTCCCTCACCCGAATGAAACTTCCTCCGATGACCCAACATCATTGTCGCCGTCATCTCCGCCTCCGACGACCCTCCAACCACCAAAACCCGCCGGTTTCCTTGGGGGCCCAGAAATCGAATCCTCCCTCTCCACGTCATCACCATCCTCCTCTTCTTCACCCTCAAATTCTACAACCCCATACGAATCCGGGTATTCGAACTCCTCTGGATCGTATCCGGGCGGGAAATCTCCAATGCCATCACAACCACCGCCCTCCTCTTTTCCAGACGCCCCGAATCCAAATCCGGACCCGCAGTCTAGACATAAACTACTTCTTCGCCGGAGCACTACCAAACGACGTCGTCGCACTCGCCCCAGCCTTCTTCGAGGTCGATGACAATGGGTCGGTTCAGACCGCACCCGACTGGAAAATCCCTCACTGCGAACGGCCTCTTGCTCTTAGGACGATCCGGATCCGCAGACTTTACCGGTTTTCCCCATTTCTGTCACTTCAAATCTTCATTTCTCATTTCATCCGACCATAAATTTCGTAATCCATGGCTGTTTCCAACGAGAAACCATGCATGACGCCTCACAATCTATGTCGTTTTCAAATATGTGAGAAAGACAGAAAAAGAGAGAGAGAGAGAGAGAGAGAGAACGAGATGGGAACTGAGGAGAGATGGGATCTGTGAGGGAAAGATAGAGGAGTTCAACGATGGAGGCAGAGAGAGATTGATTGAGCCGGTCTAGTGTCAACCCAATTGTTCATTATTGACCCGCGACCCGATCCATAAGGCCCAGAAGACCCTCAGCCCAGCCCAGCCCAGCCCAGAAGACCCTTCAAACAAACTTTCGTCCTCCCAAGGCAAATTAAGCCTTATTATGTATAGATATAGATACCGTATAAACATACTAGGGAAATCATAGTCATATTTTGTTCATCAAACAGTGCTCCATATTTTCTTTTGTATTCTATTCGTCTATTGTGCGACCGGTGCTTGAATTTAAGACGGTAAGTTCATTTCATAAATTTTCAAGAAACAATGCATCTCGAACACCATGATTATTTGCTAGACCTTGTTCTTAAGAGTGGTAAGTTAGGTTTATTCTTGCCTAACCTTACCTTACTTTATCTTACCCAATTCCCTAGAAAACACTCAAACCAGAGTCAAAATTTTAATAATAAAATATCTTTACTTCACCACTAACTTAACTACCATAAATTTTATCCTTATATTTCCTTTCATTTTCTTTCTTTACCAAACCTAACTTAATCCTACCACTCTAAAGAACTACTCTTATTATTCAAGAGAATTAAGACTTCATCAAACAAATATATTTTGACTCTCAAAGCTTAAGTTGTAAGGCACAAAACACTAGCAGGGTAGGTAGGATAGCAATTTACCATATTTAATTCATCGGACAATTCCAATTCATAAACTTGTGGACTAAAAACTTTCAAATTAAGGGAGCGTTTGGTAGAAATCCCAGTGAAATTTTTTCGGGGAAAATTTTTCATGGGAAGTTTTCTATGGGAAAAATTTCCCTTAGCCCCCCTGTAACACCCCGGATATGTGATTAAGTGTAGCTTAAGAGGATTGAAATGACTACTTATATCACTAAGGTGCACCTTCTTTTATGGGAGCTCATCAGTTAAGCGTGCTTGGCTGGGAGTAGTCTCATGATGGGTGACCTCTTGGGAAGTTTTTCCAGGCAGCGTGTGAGCGAAAACAAAGCATGCTGAAAAAACTCGTGGTGATTTGTGGGGACAGACAGCAATCCTTAAAAGTAGTTATCAGTAATGTCCGCAGCCCGGGCCGAGATGGGTCGGACATTACAGATGGTATCAAAACCGACCCGCGACCGTGAGCTGCGCCAGTGGATGGGAGATCCATGGGCAGTCACCTAGCGGGGCAAAGGTTTTGGAGTGGATTGTGGCACAACGAGGACATTGTGCGCTTAAGTGGGGGTGATTGTAACTGTTCGGTTGTAATTTTTGTGGTTTTTATAAGTTAGGCTTGATTGAGGTAATCGGTTTGCGTTGGGGTTTTTCTCAATTGCGGAAAGTGATAAATTATGTAAAGGAAAGTAATAAAACTAACCTAGACATGGAATTTAGGAAATCAATAGAAGCATGAAATCAAATAAAGCAATTAATGGAAACTAGAATGAACAATGAAATTAAGACAAGAAATTATACCTTTAAATGAACAATCTGCTCTACTCTTCAATCGAACTTGGATTTTCCCCCGAACAAACAAGAAAATCGTGAATTGGATTACTAAGAATCCCCAAATCCCCACTTGAGAGTGGAATTTGTAACCCTTAGCCCTCCTCCTCACTAAAAATGGAGTTGATTGTGGCTAACACTAGAAAGCTTGGAAAACAAGTCAACAATGGCATTTGAAAGGAGAGAGAGAGAGAGAGAGAGAGAGAGAGAGAGAGAGAGAGAGAGAGAGAAAGCTTGTAAAATACTTTAATGGAGACTAGAGAAAGCTTGAAAGAGATTGAGAATTTAAATTGCAAGAAAACTTTGAAGAATAATTGAAAACTTGAAGAACAATTAAAGAGAGATTAAAGCAATTAAAGAAAAGCAATAAATCTAATCTAATCCAATTCTACTCCTAAACTACCTAGGCTAACTTATCAATAAGTTGAATATAAGTGGGTATTTATATAAGAAGGAAAAATACAACCCAAAACCCTAGAATAAATCGCAGCACGCGCGTCAGTTTTTCCGCAGACAAAGTGGCTCGGGCGAGTCATGGAGGTTGCTCGGGCGAGCCTGCCTACTGTCCAGCTTCGTCCGTCAGCCATTCTCCAAGGGTCGCGGGTGCCATCATGAAGGTCGCGGGCGCAACAGGGGCTCCACTCGGGCGAGTCAGCTGCAGCACTCGGGCGAGCCTGTCATTTGTCCGCTGGCCCTGTCCTCTCCCATACCACGTCGCGAGCGCGACGGCTGAGGTCGCGGGCGCGACCTCCTGCTGCTCGGCCGATGTTGATACGGCAGTAGGTTGTCTCGGGCGCTACCTCCTTTGACTCGAGCGCGACATAAGTCAGTCTACCTGCCCTGTTTTCAGCGCCAACTCTTGACACGGAATTTCCGGCTTCGGTTTCGCCTCGGCTCGGGTTGACTTGGTTTGACTCGGGAAATCGCTCGGGATTCCCTAAAAACCTTCAATTAAGCCCAAACTTCTTCTAACTCCTTATTTTCCTACAAAACACCAAATCACTATATCTAATATATATACAAGAGGCTAAAATAAACACAAACACCCTATAAAAGAGATAAAATTCGGCTCGGAACGAGACCGAATAGTAACACCCCAGATATGTGATTAAGTGTGGCTTAAGAGGATTGAAATGACTACTTATATCATGAAGGTGCACCTTCTTTTATGGTAGCTCATCCGTTGGGAACTCCTCAATTAAGCGTGTTTGGCTAGGGGTAGTTTCAGAATGGGTGACCTCTTGGGAAGTTTTCTCAGGCAGCAATCCTTAAAAGCAGCTATCGGTAATGTCTGCGGCCTGGGCTGGGATGGGTCGGGGCATTACAGCCCCTAAGGGAAATCTTCCCTAGAAAAATGTAGTAAATGATGGGTCCATCGTAAAATTTTTCCCAATATCAACTTACATCCAAACATGGTGAAAATAAGTCAACTACCATTTTCCCCGGGTTATTGACCAACCAAACGCACCCTAAATGTCGAAAGGACAATGATATACATCTTGACTCAAGATCATCTTGACTCAAGATGGTTAAGAACCATCTTGAATTGTGGATAATTCACATTTTTGTAATTTTTAATAATATTTTCTCAAGTAATTATATATATTTATCAAATATATGAGTATAATATTTATTTTCTAGGTCAAAAAATATTAATGATAACCTAATTTTATCAATCATAGTAGAAGATGCACATTTTGTGCATATTTTTATATTTATGAAAAATATAAATAAATAAATATTTTTATATAATTAATAAGTTATAATAACCCTTAAAGTAATGAAACCTACCTTTATAATGATTTAAATATATTTACATTTAAATTTTTAAGTGTTTTACATAAAATGTAAGATGGTTAATGACCATCTTGTGTCAAGATGTTTATCATTTTCGTTGCAAAATACACTACCGGGTAAATAGGATGAGAACTTTCGAAAACTCCCATTGCAGTATTGCATCAAAGTTTCAAAATACCTGTGAAGTAAAAAATTCTCAAACAAAAAAAAAAAAAAACATGTGGAAATAGCCGTTAGAATGATCTAAGGTTTCATATAGATATCAACAGTTATTTAACACCAATTTACATAACTAGACCAAAATAAGTCTACACAATCGACCTATCATGCATTCATACTTGCTTATCACACATGGCTCTCCTTTATCGTTTCACATGCAGACTCTAATTGTCGCCGAGGAAGTTGATTGAGGATCAGATAAGTTATGCGGTTGTGCCCCTATTACGATTGGCTGATATGACCGAGGCGATGCTTGAGTGGGTTTAGGAGCTACCTCATGTTTATTGCGTTCCTAAACAATGAACCCTAACTACCTAAACCCTTATTTAGGTACAATAAAAACTCTTACAAAAGGAGTTACTAACTTTATTTGCGTAAATGTAAAATTAAAGTAATAATTGGGTAGAAATCAAGCAAATTGGGGTTTACCATCGACAAAAAGAATCTATAGCAGCCCTCCCATAAAACTCTAGAAAGAGACTTAAAACCCTGAATAAGGGTACAATAAAAATTCTTACAAAATAAGAGACTAACTTTATTTGCGTAAACGTAAAACTAAACTAACAATTGGGGTAGAAATCAATCAAATTGGGACTTACCATCGACAAAAAGAATTGATGACAACCCCTCCAAAGAAATCATTACTTTTCTCTCTCCTCACTTTTCTCACTCCTTACTTTTCTCCTCTACTTTTTATATTCTCTCTCCTCACCTACCCCACGTACCAATAACCCATCACAATTTCACCATACCCGCCACAATTTCACCACACGACATCGCACCATACCACAAAACACCGCAGAAACGAACAGGGCATAAATTAAGTTAGATTAGCTGACTAAGTTAAAGAACATAGCTTTAATTATAAATTAAAGATTAGTCGGTCATTCTTTCTTTTGTCCGCATACATATAATGATATTAGCATATTACGTACTATTTCCGTTGTATATTATTTGTCATTTTTTAAAGTTGTGTAGTCAAATATTAAAAAAATTTGATTTTAAATTTCTTAATATATAAAATGAATTGTTAAATAAAATTACGGCCATTAAATTTACATTAAAAAATACTATTTTAATAATATAAGATTATAATTATTAATAAGATATTCTATAAAAAATTAACAATCAAACAGTAATATTAAAAATCTTGAAATGGACGGAGCAACCAGGAGCAAAATCTGGACAAGATGCACATTCCTTGAGCCGTGTAATTTGTGATTTGTCACTTCATATCACATGGTGGTTTCTCTATTTCTCGGCTCTCATCCCACATTTTACAGAAGATCAACATGATAAACACAATATCCAATCACGTTAAAATTGTATATAACCAAATTTAATAATTTAAAGAATATAATTTTTGAATCCATTTTTCACCGTTAATGTGGTTGATTTAAGAATTTCAAAAATGGAATGTTATATTCTTTGGATTGGTAACTCTTTATAATCTTATTCAATTCAACCAATCTAATCCAATCCAAACCTTATACAATTCTCTAAAAAAAATCATCTCTAAATACACAATTCCTCAAAAAAACATCATAACTTATTCAATTCAACTCAATCCATACTAATATAATCTGATCCATCCAAACCTTATTTTATTCAATCTAAAGAACAGGGCCATTACATGTATATAATTTGGAGAGTTGAAAAGATTATAGGGTATCTAGTGTTAGCTTTTTAGGCGCCTTTTCAGAATAAATGACCATTTGGAGGGTCTTTAGCTTGAGTGTTAGGCGGGTTGAAGTCTTGAGGATTGAGGATTGAACTAGTTTTTTTTCCCTAAAAAGCCTATTTGTAAAACGCTATTATAATTATTTTCTATAAATAACTAATGACTTTTTATATTTTAAATTATCATATGGATTAACTAATTCATAAAATTACAAAAAGTGTCATCAAAATGATTTTAAGTTTAGTTCTTCTAATTTTAGGCTCTGTTCTTTCATGGGCTAGGTTGTGATATGGTACCACACCACACTATACGATAATCATTATCAATATATCTCCTCACTTTTTTCTCTCCTCACTTTTCTCTTCTACTTTTCACATTTTCTCTCCTCAGTTACACAACTTACAAAAACTCATCACACTTCACAACACTTTTTTCAAATTCCAACGCACCACACCATTATAACACCGCACCAACCGTATAAAAGAACGGAGCCTTAGTAGTCTTCATTCATTTGCGTTTCTTATCCTTTTGAACAATGGGATTTATGTATGATCATACTTGAGTTCAAAATCTTCTTGTTCATTTCTTTTCCTATTAGGCCGCGTTATTTTATGTGGTAGATTGCGGTGCAGTACTACACCGCACCGCACTCATTAATTTTCCACCACACTTCACACACCACAATTGTGCATTACCAATATATCTTTTCATTTTTCTCTCTCCTCACTTTTCTCCTTTACTTTTCACATTCTCCCTCTTAACTTACCCCACCTACCACAATTTTCACCACAACTCACCACACTTTTTCAAATTTCATCGCACTGCACCGCACCATTACCACACCGCAACCAACTGTATAAAAGAACGGGGCCTTAGCTTGGATAAGAGGCTCATGTTGTCATTATATTTTATTGTTACGGTTTATTTACTAATTGATTAGGTATGTAACTATTATTTAGAATAGTATAATTTCTACAAATAATTTATAAAATATCTACATTAAATTGTAAAAGCAATTTGGTATAAAAATATTAAAAATGAATTAAAAAATCATAATGTTAAACATAAAAATGAATTAAAAGTATGGAAAAAAAACTAAAAATGAATTTTAAAGAATCATAATGTTTAAAAAAACACTAAAAATAGAGCGAATGGTACAATTGAAAATCAAGAGAAAAAGTCATCATACAAACAACTAACTCTACCAAATACTCTTTTATACAAACAGCTAACAAAAACAGTTAAAAAGTCTAACATCTAACAAAACAGCTAACAGCTAAAAACATCCCACAATTAGTTGCAAACAGGTTAAAAAATGTTGAATTGTCTTTTAAAAAAATTAATTACATTAGTCAGTCCAATCCGCGAAATAAAAAATTGAAAATTGATTTGGGAATAGGGGGCGAGATTCCCTGTTGACGTGAATCAATTTTGATTGTTTTTTTTTATGTTTCCCCTTTATTAGTGACTTTAGGGTTTGTAATGTAATTGGATTTTTGTTTTTGGTTGATTGAATGATGATTTTTCTAATATTGATGGGAATTAAGGCGGTTCCGATTAACCGACGAAACCGCCCCGTTAAACCCATGCATCGGTTTAGAAAAACTGGGTTATCCGGTTCTGGTTTATGATTTTAGGAAACCGTTTCGTCTGGTGCACTGTTTTGAAAGACCGAAATCGCACCGTACCAAACCATGGACACCCCTAATTCGAATAGCTTATTATGTATTTTATGTATCTTCATTCGGATAGGTTACTATTATGGAAGGAATAGTATTTATCTTTCATTTAATAATATCTTATAAGTTATTTTTTTCCATAGCTTAGACAAGGTTACATTTATTGTTTGTTTTAATATTGGTATAGGCATATATATAATTTTTTAATTGATAATGTCATTTTATGATTTTCTTTTAAATTAGTATGCACATTTATATTTTGTAATTAAGTTATCGTTTATATATGTTATATAATTAAAATGGATATTTATACGTATGTATATTTATATTATAGTTGTTTTTTTATTATCAAACATATATATTTTAATATATCCGTGTATACCGCACCTGTTTAATACTAATAAATTAATTTTAAAAAAAAAACAAGCAAGCTAAGGCTCTGTTCTTTTATGCAATTCCACACCGCAGCTGCCACATTTTTCGACATTTATCACAATCTTTCCATACCATACCATATCATTCCACACTTTACCACAATAATCGTAACTTTCTCTCTCTTCACTTTTCTCCTCTACTTTTCACATTTTCTCTTCTCACATATCACATCAATCATTCTTACCACAATTTTTACCATATCTTACCATACCATACCACACTTTCCACAACATTGCCTTATCATACCATTTACCGCGCCCAATTTGCCGCACAAAAGAACATGGCCTTAGGTTGTTGATTGAGTGCTATGTAATTATTGGTTAGGGTTATTGACCTTAAAGAATGGCCCAAGAAGCTAATTGACCTTAAAAGACAAGAAGGACAATAAGGGACTAATTTGTAAAAATGGTGGGGACCAAAAAATGTCAGGTGACAGCTAATTTATTTATTTAATTTTTTTATTAATTGTCCGAGTTGCCCGTAATCTTGGATGTCTGTTAAGTACAACCATGGATAGCTTGTGAGTTTATCCATGGATATATATGTTAAGTGTTACCACCCTTGCCACCGTGAGCCCTTTCATAGCACCATCTTCATTCTCTCTACCACCACCATCAAGGTAACCTGTGAGGGTTGGTTGATTGGAGAAGGGGTAGAAGGAAAAGGAGGAGAGAGAGAAGTGTCTGAACAGAAAAGAGAGAAAGAGATGGGTGCCACAAAAATTGTGATATCGAAAGACAAAATGGGTGTCAAATTGAGGTTCCCATTCATCAGGCATCCGGAAGCTGTGTTGAGCCGGTAGACCTTGTAACTCCATCGCTAACTCACTCTTTCTCACTGTAAACTCAATACCACCCACCAAGCAGAATGTGTTTGAAATGCAACGATACCCACTTCCCTCGGTCCATTCAAGATGAGGACTGGACCGAACTTCCCTCGTCCATTCGGTCCAGTCCCTTTTTCGGTCCGGACTGGACTATGAACAGCCCTAAGTGTTATGGAAGAGGCTTTCGGTGGCAGGGATGGTTACACTTAGCAAATATCCATGGACAACCTCACATGCTATTCATGGTTAACTAACAAACATCTAGGATTACAGGAAGCTCGAACAATTAATGAAAAAAAATTTTAAAAATTAAATAAAAAAATTAGCTGTCACCTGAAATTTTTTGGTCTCCACCATTTTTACAAATTAGCCCCTTGTTATCCTTCATGTCTTCTAAGATCAATTAACTTTAAGGTCAATAACCCTATTGGTTAACGATGGGTGGTTGGGTGCACACTGCGATAAAGCTGGTGGGCTGGTTTCTTGTTTGCATCTTATTGGGCCTTGCTTGTATTTTTTTCATTGTTAGACTGGTTGTTAGACTGGGATAGCTTTTGGGCTGAATGCTTTTCTATTTTGGGTTGGTCTTGGTCCTGCCTGTTTTAAGGCTTTAATAATCGAAAGTAAGGCATATTGGACGCACTTCACCTGGACTGTTGCTTGTGGGCATCTGGGCGTTAAGTCATAAGGTAACTTCATATTTTTCATACAATTCCTCTGTTTTCTACCTCTTGTTGTTTCATTTATTATCGACAAAATTCAAACCAAAAAAAGGTACAAATCCTAACAGAGTAACAGGTCCTTTCGTATGAGGGAATAGGGATTGGGAATGGGAGTATAACCTAGAATTAGGAGTACCATTCCCAATTTTTATATTTATTTTATGGTAATTAAAAAACAGGATGCATGAGAATGGGAACGGAATGTTGGAACTCCCATCAATCTATTAATGGGAGGTGGTGCTAATTGATATTCCCTCCTTTCCATATTATTTGTCACATTAGACATAATTTCAAAAACTAAAAAAAAAAACCACTCTTCAACATTAATTTAGCTCATTGGAAAAGTGACAATGTTAAATAAAGTAGTGAATAAAAAAGAAAAATGAAAGAAAAAGATGTAATTAATAAGGTTAATTTGATAAATTTGTAATTAATGTGTTATTGAAATTATAAAGTGACTGATATTATGAGGAAAAAAAATTTAGTTAAATTGACATATTATATGAGGAGGGAGTACTAAAAATTCATTAGTTACTATTAATACCGATATTGTCTCTATACTTAATTATTATGATCAATATTACCCTACCCTGTTTTTTTAAAAAAATATATATTACTCACAAATTATATATTATCATTTAGTGGTGGCAAAATAATCGGGTTTGGGTCAAACCGAATTCGGACAATACGGACATTTGCACAAAATCCCCAAACCGGAACTCTGACCGAATTTTAAATTCGGACATTTTGTGATGTCTGAACCCGGACCCAAATTGTCCAAATTTGTCTGAACCCGGATTTGTCTGAATATAACAAAACCCAAATTTACACTAAATTTATACATAATTTTGTCGGAATTCCAGTGTTCAGACACTATCCGAATTTGACACAAAATTCGGATGTCCGATTTCTTACCAAACCCGAACCTGACCCGATTTTAGAATCGGACCTGACTGAATTTTCCGAATTTAAAATTCGGATAAAAGTTTGATGACCAAACTCGATCGGTTTAATTCGGGTCGGACAAATTCGAGTATATCAAACCCTTTGTAAAACCTCAATCATCTTGCTCTCAACTCACACATATTATATATTTCCCTACCCTTATAATGGATACTTATTTATTAGAATATTGATTTATTGAATCAGTTATGTTTGGATTTTCTATATACTTGTTTTTAATTCGTATTTGATGCTTAATGACTTTTATTAGAACTTTTTTTATGGACTTCAATTTTTTTTAATTTTTCATATGATAATTGATTTTATAAAAATAGATATGCATCAAGCATGGACGCATGGTCTTCCATCCACTTCAATAAATTAAAATATTCATAAATTAATCAAAAGGATATTCTAATAAATGTGTATTTATTATCAATCCCTCAATTTGAATTACCACATAACAAACAAAAAAGTTGGGAATTCAATTCTCATTTTCATAATTCATTATGAATTCTCGTTACATACCAAACGGTCATAAAAGTTATATTAGAGTCAAATTTTGGTAAAAATATACAAAATTCGAGATAATTTTGTGCTAATACTTTCATCATGAGATATAGAATTTTTTACATGATAAATCTAATGATAAAAATTTTATAATTTTAAATCATTTATAAGTTTATTTTTTCGGCCTCAATTATTGAAAAAAATCATTTATAAGTTTATATTGAAGAATAATTTATCAACGTTTATAAAAGTTGGTCGCATATACTCGTCAGCAACAAATCATTAGTAACAGTCGAGTATGATGGATATGGTATGATACCATGATGATTCCACTTAAGTATGGAATAGTGAATAATTATTAAATATCCAATTTGTGCCTAATTTTGATGTTAAATACTCAAATGTGATTTGGTAAACTCACCCTTTTTTTGGTACTCAAGAAGAAAAAATATTTGGATTTAGGGAGGGGGAGGTGGAACGAAGTTGGATTTTAGGGCCTTGAAAAAGGTGGTTAGTGAGGCGGAAATACAGGGCACATTTTGGAAAATACGAAGACTTTAGAAGTTTGACCCACAATTCCTCCAATATTGTTCCTAAAATGAGGGTTATCATCTCCCAAAACCATGTAGTTAGTGGGAAGTTCATGCGCCTTTCCGCCTAGCCCTTCGCATGGCCGCATCCTTAAAAATAATCATTTTAGGATGTAAACATATAAATAAATACTCCATATAAAATGACATCAAGGCCTCAAAAATACGACCTCAAAAGCAAAGTATATGCAAGGAGTGTGTCATTTTCAGTATTATTATTATTTTTATTGTGTAATACCCGGGTATATGGTTAAATGTGGCTTAAGAGGATTGAAATGACTACTTATATTACTGCACAAGACCTTTTTATAGAATATCCATCGAACTCCTCGATTAAGCGTCTTTGGGAGTAGACTTAAGATGGGTGACCTCCTGGGAAGTTTTCCCAGACAGCGTGTGAGCGAGAACGAAGCACGCTGAAAAGACTCGTTGTGATTTGTGGAGCCAGTTAGCAATCCTTGAAGCGGTTATTGGTAATGTCCACGACCCAGGAGGGGCCGGGGCATTACACATCACTTTGTAGCTTATGCCATGGTTTTTTATACGGCTAGCTGCGGTGCGATGCGGTTTGGAGGAAATGTGGTAGATGTCTTTTATACGGCTAGCTGCAGTGCGGAGGAAATGTGGTAGATGATTGTGGTGGGTTGGGGAAAGTTATGGTGGAATATGAAAAGTTTAACTGTTAATAAAAAGATAAATTAAATTAGAAAAAATAGATTTTGATGGGTTGTGGTAGATTGTGATGGATTGTGGTGGAATATGAAAAATTGTGGTGCGATGTAACACCACAGTCTGCCAGCCACATAAAAGAACCGGTTAAGTGACACAAGAGTATAGGTTTATTTTTCTACTAGGCGTCAAATATAAATTATCATAATTTCCGTAGTAAAAATCATTGATATTTTTAGAGGCTTCTTGTAGGGCTTAGGCAAGTCTGGTCTGATGTCGTATTGTTCTCTTCCAGCGCCCATTAGCCTGCTAGATTTATTTCATATACTCTCTCCTTTTAATATTATTTATTACTTACTTAGTAATATATAATTTATAAAATCAAGAAAACTTCCAATTTATATTATTTTATATTCTTGAAAATGAGAAAAAGGTGAATAAAATGGTGAATAATAAAGAAAAATGGTGAATAAAAGAAAAAAGTTGAAGAAAAAGATACATTTAAGAAGGTTAATTAGATAAATTAATATTGTAATTGATATGTTATTAGAATAATAACATAACAAATATTATGAGAAAAAATAAAGTGAGTTAAAATATAAGATAATATAAAAATGATGGAGTAGATGAAATATAGGGCAATGAATGGCCGAACTTACCAATATGGAAGTTGTGTACCATAATCTGGATCAACTTAGCATTGTGAAATAATAAACATTGGAAAACACAAAATTATACACTACATTATCGAGGTTATATTAACTGTTGTGGCTAGACAGCTGCGGGTCTACACAATCTAGTTGGATTGGATACATGGGAGGTGCGTGTACTTTTCTTGCGAGGAATGAGTCTATTGTGTGATAGACTGATAGTGGAGCTACCTTACTTGGGCTTCCACACCACCTTTCCCCGTATGGTTTGAGGCCCGTTCTATTTACCCTGACTATGGGGGCCGGTAAATTATACACATAACACATTCATTCATAGAAATTTACACTACAAACAATATGGGTTGCCACACGTAGATGTAATGAGAACATTCACAACAATGAGTTTGTGTTTGGCGTGTTAAGAGAGTCAAAATTGATCTATTTATTTAGCTAGTTTTTCAATAATAAGCATGAATTTGACTCATATTAATTAAAAAAAGTAAGTGGATCTCATTTGATGATATAATTGATTTAGTTATAATAATAAAAAAATGAGGTGGATTGAGAGAGAAAAAATATGATTAAAATATTCGTATGATAAAAATACCTTCAAGCTCGTCTCGTGAGACCTTATACGTTAATCTCGCAAACGAAGTATGATTCTCATTGCTGGAATACCCTGAACAACCTTATTACATTTTTATCTGATACCACATTAACAGCAAGTCGAATTTAAATTCACTGTTGGAGATGATTTTATACTTTCAAGATTTATTTCCACATCACTTTAATCTTTCTATTTTGCAGTTGTTTGTAAGGGTTGTAGTGTGCATTATAACAATAAATGAAATTTAAGAAAAAACAAGTTTAAAATTGTCTAATAAAAATGGAAAGCGCAATTATAAATGGGTTCTGAAGTCTAAATTGTTTTTAATGATTTGTCCATTGTCTTTAAGGAGGGAGATGGTTTGAGTCGTGTTGAATCTAACTTAGTTGTGAATGCTACTAAAAATTCTAAATCAATGCTTACACTCTCAACTTTGAGAAGTCCAAATTGTTTTAAGAGCATGAGCAATAAGAAATTTTTCATAAAACTTTTGTATATCTCCTCCTCTCTCCTCCTATTTCTATCCTTTTTGTACTCAACACACATTTTCACAAGAGAAGGAACATTACACCATTCCTAAAATTTTTGTATGAAAGCAAATTTTAAATTTGATATCGTTAATGTTTTCATATCAAAAAACATCCTACTAAAGATTCTCTTATCATTACTGTGGTAAGAGATTTGTTTCTGATTGTTGAAGTGCCCGAAAACGATCACATAGGATTGTAACAATGTTGCAAAAAGGTTTAACTACTTTCAACAGTTCAACAACACACCAATTACAACTCAATAGATCACAACACACAACAAAAAACTTCTAATTAACAATCTTCTTCCTTTCTTTCAGCCATTCATTAATTTTGAAAACTTTCGTTGGTCATTGCAGTCTCTTCATCATAAATAACATTCCAAATGCACCCAACTTTTGTTGGTCTATACATCTCCTCATGCAATCTATCCAAAGAGATATCCACAGTTTCCTTTGAGTTTTTTACATTATTCTTTAACTTATCTTCATTGTTGGACTTACGACTTTTTGTGAAAGTTTAATCTTTCCTTTGATGAGAACCTCAACTACTTGAAAGAACTATCTACACGTTAGTTCTCTGACCAAATGTTTTTACTATGGTAAGAGATTGTGGTAGATTTTTTTGAGCTATTTTCCTCTACTATATCATGTAAAATCGATCTGCTACTTTTCAGCCCAAACATTTTTATTATGGTAAGAAATTGTGGTAGATTTCTTTCATCTATTTTCCTCTATTATATCATTTAAAATCCATCCATTACTGTACTACCAACAATTTTCCTAATATATGATGTAAATGACTAAGTACTCTATTTTTTTTAATCAACTTAATATTGGCTAAAAACAATGAAATAATTGGATATAAAATATAGAGATATTAGTAATGCTTTAATCTTATGGCCCAAGCAAAATATTAATAATAAAAAAAAGGGTAGGAGGACCCAATGACAATAATTCTACATGATGGCCTCAAAGTCCAAAAACTAATACTATAAACCTTTTCAAATATCCCCCCATTCCCATTGCTTCCCATTTCTCAAGCACTTGCCCTCCCAACTGGTTGTTTGTCATTTTTATATATACTATCTACAATAATTCTCTTTCTTTTTTTTTTTCCAAAAAAATATAATGATCCAGTAATTACTCCCAATTTATTAGTCCATCTATTCATATTCATGTTCCATTTAACTGATTTTTACTATCCCTAATTATTTATCATTTTATATTTTCATTATAATATTAATCATTTTTATATCTATATTCTTTATTCTCTCAAAATTCATTTTTATCAATTTAGGTAATTTTGTTACTTTTTTAAAACTTTATTGATCTTTTTATTTCTTCCAAATTTTCCAAATTATGAATAAACATAACCTATTAAAAAATAAATAAATATGACAAGAATATTTGCTATTCCCTCCTTCCCATATTATTTGTCACTTTAACTACTACGTAACTTTCTTTTTTTCCATAATATCTATTATCTTACAATTCCAATAACACATTAATTACTAATTTATCAAATTAACCTTATTAAATACATCTTTTTCTTCAACTTTTTTCTTTTATTCACCATTTTTCTTTATTATTCACCATTTTATTCACAAGTTTCTCATTTTCCAACAATGCAAATCAATGTAAATTGAAAGTTTTCTTGATTTTATAAATTATGTATTGAGAGACAAATAATATAGGAAGGAGGGGTAGTATTTAATTTAATTTTCTATTGAAAGGAATAGTTCCCCAGTTTTGAAATATGTAGTTTCATTTGATTTGAGTTTTGGTTGAATTTTCCAATTACTTAACCAACCCAATGCAAGAAACCCGCGTCAAAGATGGCGTCTTTCGTCCCTTTTGTTTTGTTGGTGGACTTACAAATTCAATTACTTGGAAAAAACCACCTCCCTTCCCCCACTCTTTCTCTCTCCTGAACTTTCCCCCTCATCTTCCCTCCTTCCTTCCTTCCTCCCATTAAACCCCTCTTTAGTCTTTTCTCTCTCCTCTTCCCTCTGACATTTCCTTCATTTCCTTCCTATATTCTTCATCCTCATTCTATTATTATTATAGTTTCACATTACTTTCCAGTTTCCAGCTGATATATTCTCTCCAAACAATGGGAGACAACAGGGATGTCAACGACGACATGACTTTCCCGCCGCCCGCCATGGTGCCGGACTCCAAAGGCTACGCTCTCAGCGGCAAAATAATGCTCAGCGCAATCGTAATACTCTTCGCCGTCGTCATCATTATGGTCTGCTTACACATCTACGCCCGCTGGTACCTCCTCCGCGCCCGCCGCCGCCAGATCCGCCGTGCAAGGCGCCGGACCCACCTCGTATTCTACATTGAGCCCAACAATCCGGCCAACATCATCCCCATCCCCACCCGCGGCCTCGATGCGGCGGTGCTCAAGGCCCTCCCCACCTTTAAGTTCAAGGCGGAGGAGGAGAAGACGGAAGGCGATGAGGTGATGGAATGTGCGGTTTGTCTGTGTGAGTTTGAGGAGGGAGAGAGGGGAAGACTTTTGCCCAAATGTAATCACAGCTTCCATGTGGATTGCATCGATATGTGGTTCCATTCTCACTCTACCTGCCCCATCTGCCGTTCCCCCGTCGACGCCGATCACTTTCCGGCCAAGTCCGGGGAAGCTCCTCCGCCTGTCGAGAATGTAGTCATCGAGTTCACCGAGTTGGCCCAGATCCAACCCGCCCGGGTTAACGAGTCCGGGGAGGAACCCAGCCCGAGTCAGCCCGAGTTGTGCGGTGACTGCGAGTGTGAATGTGAGTCGTCGGTTGCGGGTCGGAGGAAGGGGATGGAGTTCGTCGGCGTATCGATCGAGGTGCCCAGGAGGACGCAGAGTTTCAGCTTCACCAACTCGGACGAGTCAGGACCGAGTCGGTCGCCGGGGTTCAAATCGCCGACGAGTCGGATACTTTCTCTAAAGAGAATTCTGAGCAGAGAGAAGAAGTCGCCGTTGCCGTCGCCGACGGCGGCAGGGACGAGTCGGTGCATCGCCGGCGAGTCGGCTGCCGAGTTAGATGTGGAGTTAGGGTTGGTGGAAGCGCATACACCCAGGAGATGAATTTTTCTAATTTCTTTTTGTTTTTGGGTTTTTGGGGTTCGGGACGTGACAGCCACGCAATGGCGAAATCGAGTAGCTTGGGGAATTTTTGGAAGACATTCTTGAAGTAGTCAGAGAGAGCGTGACATTTTTTAATTTTGATTTTGTCTCTTAATTTAATATGGACACTTGGTCCGCCTCTGCTTCTGTGAAGTTGCTGTGAAAATTTATGAGCAATCTATTCTCAATAGAAGAAGTCAAAATTAGAGGAGGCTTAAGAAATCCATCTGTATATTAGTTATATATATACCTATGTATATTACTGCATTTTCAAGCTACAATGAAAATGAAAATGATCATTCTCAGCTAGACTGTCTACGGTTATTTCTTTCTCAGGGAAATGAACATTATTTATATAGTCGGCTCTCAATAATTCTATCAAAATTATTATATAACAAAACATTATGCAGAAGACCGGTAATGAGCGAAATTCTTGCCAATGGTGGAGAAAAATTGGGTAAGTAGGTAGGCAAATAATGTAAGGTAAGTAATATACTCGAGATAGTTAAATGTCATATCAATTATTTTTTTATTTTTAAATAAAATTTTGTGAGTTGAATAAAAAAATTAATATAAATTACCTAAAAGTATAGTATTATTATTTTAAACAGTAAGGTAAGGTAGAGAAAGATAAAATAAGGTAAATTAAGGTAATGTAAAATTTTACTTACATTACAAAAGAGCAGGACCTTCCTCCCCTTTTGTGGGAATCCAAATCCCTACGGGCAGGAAAAAGGCCCTAAAGAACTTTAACAATTAGTCAACAAGTGTAAGCTTTGTTGTCGAACATTATAGAGCATTGACCACATCAAAGAACAAGCCCCAAAGTGGACGAGAACATGTAAAATCAATTTGTTCCGATTTCAGGCCTTGCACCGACCATTCAATGGATCATGGACTAAATGGCCACGACCTAAAAAAGACTATGTCCAAGGACCTTTAAACAAAAGTACATCTCGATCATATAAGCTACTATAATTATATCCAAGAAGATACTCAAAACTGGAAAGAAAAACTAACCCATATGATAGATTGAACAGATTTCATACAGCAGTGGATGAAGACGAAGAGGTAAACCTACCTTAGCTAGGCAATCTATGGCAATACTTCCTTGTTGAAAATATGATTGAAATAAATTGAGCTATACCTTGAGGCTAGAGAGTGAATATCTTGAACTAGTTATATTTGTATTATTATATAGCACTGTTGCACCGATTACGTCTTGACCTATTATGGCTAGTAGTTTAAGATTGAGGACTTTGTACATTAGGTCCCAATATCAACTTCCCCATGTTACAATTGTATAGTACTATCCTTTGCCTTAAAAAGTATAACACTATTGTATTAGATTTCTTTGACGGTTGGTTTGGTATATAATAGGAATGAGAATGAGAATTCATAATTCATAATGTGAATAAGAATTTAGAATAGGAATCAGAATGAAAATGAGAATGAGAATTTAGAATGAGAATGAAAATGAGAATGTGTTTAGAATTCCTAAATTCTTCATTTGTCATGTGGTAATTCAAAATGGAAATAAAATGGGGGGTGGGGCCGGATTAGAAGTTAGTTTATTTTTACTAAAACACCAATAATTAATTTGAATAAGGAGAGATAGTATTAGGAATATTAATTGAGTTTAGAGATAATATTGATATTTAATTGACTTACGAATTCTCAGTATGAAATTACTACCTCCTATCTCTCCTTTATAGATTTGTGAGAGTTGAGTGTTTCTATTCCCGTTCACATCCCTCATTTGTACAACTTCCACAAAACAAACAAGAAAAATGTATTATCAATTTGTACATCCTCGTTCCCACTCCTCAACTTCCCCCTACCAAATATCTGGTAAGGTTTTCAATTCACTAGTTGGCTAAAGCTTAAAGTTTAAAATACTGCGCGCTTCCACCACTAGTTATGTGTCATTTACTCCTTGACTATCAATTATGCATCCATATGTACTTAGTTTTTAACAACTTTAATTCCACTACTCATTTTTAGCATATACTCCTACTGTCGTGTTCGGAAATTTTACAGTCAAATTTTAAAATTTTTGACCACAAAGTTCTCAATATATAAAATGACTTATTATATAAAATTATTAGTATTAGATTCATGATAAAAAATATTATCATAAAAATATAATATTGCAATTGTTAATATTATATAAGAAATATCAATTGAAGAGCGATATTAAAGACTGTGATAATCGACTAAATGCCACTTAATATGAACAGAGGAAATATAATAATATATTATATGAACGATTATTATTAAATTTAAAATTAAAGTTATTTTCAATATTTTAAACTAAAGTATATTCTTTTCAGTTTTTTTGGAAATATAATACAGTAATAGATGATATTGGTAATCCAAGTAGAGCATTGGATATTATAAAAAGTAAAAAGATAAATATGGTAAAACAAGATAGTATGAATGTAAAATAAAAATAATATAATATAGACATAGAAATTTAGGAAAATTTCTCAACCAATTTTCAAAATCACTATCCAAGTAAATTTGGCCATTAATCTACTATTGAGGAAATTTCTAAGCATGGTAGAGTCCAAAAGAGGTGGAAACAAATAGTGGTTGTGTAACATTTTAGAGGGGATATGGGCAAAAGATAGGACTAAACCTAGGTTTTCAAAAAGAGGGAGACCAGCCCGGGGCTCCGTTGTCGGGGGATGGTCGCGATATCACCATGGACGGTAACAGGGTCGTGCTCTTTTGCTATCGTGTGCCATGACCAAGTCTTCAATCTCGACTTCAATGTGGCCGTCCTCGTGATCGTCGCCACCGACTTTCTCTCTCCTACGTCGCCCTAACTAGAGAACCACCGTAAGCGCCGTCGCGTTGTCTATCGGCCCTGGGAACCTGTCCCCATCGAGTGCTCATCCGGGTATTCGTCCAAGCTTGTTTGGCTTCCCAGGATTTCAACCAGTCGTTGTGTTTCGTCACTTTCGCGAATGTGACTTTTTAGGCTTTTGTTCCTTTGTTTGTTTTAAGTGTAGTTCTTTTTTTTTCTTGTTTTCTTTTCTTTTGTCCTTTTTTTAATGAAGCTTTGTTTTTTAGTTTTTCGCTGGTTAACCATTGATCCTAAGATAGGAGGTTTCTAACCATGAGTTGATCCTTTCTTATCAATTTTCCCTGTAAGGAAAGGATCGATCCAACCCTATTTACACGAGTATAAAAAAAAAGAGGGGATATGGGCAAGCATATTCTTACATCTTCCCCTTCTTCCAATGGTATTGTGAATCACTTGTGTGTGTGTGGGGGGGGAGGGGTTCTTTGTTGGGAGATAGATAGTAATCTGATCATGCATCAAAGCCTCAACCAATGCCAGATTTTCTAACAAAATTATCAATGGGTGATTTAGACACAACATTTAGAATAATGAATCAAGATCTCATAAGGTTGGACAAATTCGATGGCACAAACTTCATGTGACGGAAGAACAAGATGACGTTCATGTTGACAGCATTGAGGATTGCATATCCTTGGATGCAAGCTTGAAGGATCTTTCGAGTCCAATAAAGGAGGAACTAGAAAAAATGGATCCTGCAGAGGTTCAAAGATTGAAGGAAACAAAGAAGAAACGTGAGGAGGACAAATTTCTATGGAGATGACACATTCTGCAGACCTTATCCGAATGTCTATAAGAGTTGTATGTTTCATGAAAGTCACCAAGGGAGATATGGAAAGCCCTCAAAGGAACATACAACACAGAAAGACAAGGTACAAACAAATTTCTTATGATGAAGTACTTCAATTTTCAGATGTTAGATGTTCTAGACCAAGTGCTGCAGTGCATGAGTTTCAGGTCCTTGTCAATAGACTTCATGATTTACAAGTCACTATATCTAAGTCACTTCAAGTGGGTGCAATTATTGCGAAATTGCACCCACTTGGATTGATTACAAGAAGAAACTTTTGCACATTTCAAAAGAATTGTTGAAAAAAAATACTTAGGCATCTCAAGATTGAGGAGGAAAATCGGAAGAGAGATGTTGTGTATTTAACAAACAATTCAAAGGTTAATGTCATAACTGAAGACAAGTCTAAGTTAAAGAAAGACAAGTCCCTTAAGGTAAAGAAAGACAAGTCCCTTAAGGTAAAGAAAGACAAGTTCAATGTCAAAGGCAAAGCTACCAAGGGTACTGAGAAACAGAATAGTCATTGTTACTATTGTAAGGGCAAGAGACATTACGTTAAGGATTGCAAGAAAATGAAGATTGATTTGGCAGCAAAGAATGAAGATTCTTCCAATGCTAAGGTGATAGAGGAGAATATTGAGGACTTGATTGCCATGATAACTATACTTTATTTAAATTTGATTACTGAGATACACATGGCTAACATAGGCAAGCCTTGGGGTTTGTGGTATGACAAATGTGCCTCTATTCATGTTTGTTATGATAGGTCACAATTTAAATTTATAAAGTTGCGGCAGATCGTGAGGTACTCTTGGGGAACAACACTCCGGCCAAGGTTCCTGGACTAAGTCACAATTTAAATTTATGAAGTGGTGGCGGATCGTGAGGTACTCATGGGGAACAATTCCTTAGAGATTCCTCAAGATAGTTTGGAAGATAAGGCGCACAGAGTGGCTAAGTTTGGTTGGGGTTTTGGCTTCATTCGTGATGATCCTGAGACTGTGATGAATCTCTTTAAAAAAGAAATGGCGCAGTGAGAAGAAAAACTGTGGTTTTGGCTTCATTTGTTTTTTTCATTTTAGTTGGTTTTATTATAATGTTGCTTTTGATTTTGCTAGCTGTTTTGCTATTATTACTTGTTGTTTTTGAGATGCTGTTTAGGTTGATTCTTCTGCCAATTCTGACTTTCAATAATCCCAAAAAAAAAGCTACACGGACCATCCTATCAATTAAAGTGTGTAAATGACCGTATACGTAACTATATATGGCTAAACTAGCTAACGTATGAAGGCAAGCACATTCAATTTTAAAATACTGTTTTTTGGATTCTTAACATGATAAATTTTATTTGTGTATGATAAATATAAATCAGCGATTATCAGTATTTGTAGGAGATTGTTATATTTTTAGAGTATTCCATAATGAGATCTTTGTAATTTACTACACATTTAATTTCATTTTGTGACTTTAATGTATAATCTTATTTTTTAAAATCAATTATCAAGTCAAATAGTGATGTGCAAATAATTTATAAATAAACTTTAACAAATAGTAAATTTAAGTGCTATATAATGATAAGGTAAGTAAAAAATACACCATAAAAGTTAATAATGTTTAAGTAACCACAACATAGTTTGAAAAGGATAGGTCAAACATGAAAAATTTAGTAGAAGTACTTATATCATATATAATCATGCTAAATATTTTATAGTTCTTTTTTTTGAGATATAGCTTTTACTAAAGGAAGATTGGATCAAAATAGAACAAATTTTGAGAGTGTTAGACGAAAATAATATGAACAATTTTCTTAGATGTTAACAAAATCAACTTTTGAGGTATTTATGTGAGTAGTACACCACCAAATTCATGAGGTAGAAACTCGGTCTGATGATGATGTGGATGATGGTGCTTGCTTGTTGAGCCTTTGTCACAAGTTTTTTTTTTGCATAAGTTAACAAGTTCTTTGTTAAAATTCTTCATCTTTTTACTGTTTTAATTTGTTTAATACATAAATATTGGCTACCAAACCAATTTTTTAAGTCATAAGTCTACATCGATCACCTTATAACCATGTCGTTAGTCTTTCCAAAAAAAACTTGTGACAAGGGGTCAACGAACAAGCACCAACCTCCACATCTTCATTAAATCGAGTTTTTGCATCTTGAACTCACAAAAGTATTGCTACCACAATTAAAATACCCAAAAAATTTCAAACTATTCATGTCCAAAAAACGGTTCATATTAGTATCATCAAATTCCGCAAAGTTTCTATTATTTTGTGTTGGGATTCACCCATGAGTAAAAATGTCTCACATCGAAAAAGTAAAGAGAAAAGACATGGTATATATGTCAAGTGGGATACTCCTCTTAACGCCAATTGGTTTTAAGATGGAACCTCACTTAACTTGTGTACCATGAGCTTTGGTTGAAGTAGACTCCCTCCTTAGATCTTCCCAACATTTTGATTCAATTTCCTTTAGAAAACTACTTTTTCATAAACAAAATTAAAAATTTTCAAAATTAGGTCAAATAGGCACAAAAATATCTCCAGTATAAAAGACAATCTATGTTCTTCTAGCATGTGTGGCGTAAAGGGTCTTTGTCTATTGTGGGATAATCTTTCAAATCTTGTGTGTAAAATATCCAGTTACAAAGCTTTGTATTAGGGATGTTTTGAGTGTCTTGTTCACTAAGCTTGATTGAACTATGGACTTTGTGCTAGGGATCGATGTTTTGAGTGTCTTGTTCACTAAGCTTGACTGAAGTATGGTAAGATGTTCCATTTCATAAAAAGACATGATATCCTTATCCATACAAAAACATAAAAATGAAAAAGAAATAAAATTGTAAGAGACAAAATGTAGGCAAGTATTGGGCAGCGTTGGCTTTTATTGCATTCTGTAAGATGTTGCAAGTTGGGGGAGTACGTAGTATTGCCTTCATTCTCATAACACTTGGTTTTTTGGAGAACACCAATCTAACACGGGTCACATGGAAACAACCCCCCCATATAAGTACTGAAAACAATGGTATGGTGGAGATCGACCATGACATATCCACTATGTTTGTCCCTTTCAATTCACTTGCATGTCTTTTGTGTTATTGCAAGTTGCAAACACTCCCATATGCTGAATATATGTGCTCCATAAGGGTGATTTGACACTTACATGCAACCATTCCTATAGCCTGCTAACAAAACATGAGCCGCCATATATGAACCAATTACTAATAAGTCTTATTTTTATCGAATTTATGTCTCTAATTCTATCATTGATTCAAACTTATTTAAACTTTATATAGGTGTAATTAAGTTTTATTATTTATTATCCTTTTTGCCATTCATGACTTATTGCTTAATCCTTTCATATTTAGGTAATTTGTGCCAAAAAAAAAAAAAACAAGAGGTTGGCATAGTGACCATAATGGGTCGGGTTCAGAACAGGTAGAACCAGTGGCGGATCCAGGATTTAGAGTTAGTGGTGTCAGGATAATTTCTTTTTAAAAAAATAAACATCACAAATAAACGCTACAATCGGTCATTTGGGTGATAATGCGAAATCGGTTTTCTTTGCCCTGGATCATATGGAAGAGCACTTAGATCAACACGACTTCTCCTGGTAGAATCAAAAGGATTTGTATTAGCTTCGGGATGTGGTGTTAGCGGTGTTTGAAATGCATGCACCGACACTGTCCCTTTCTCGGTTCATTTGTGAATTTTGGGATGGGGTGCCCGAATAGGGGCTAGAATGAGAGGTTGATTCCCTAATCACTTTCTTAAAATATCTCTCCATCTTAAACTGAATAAAAAAAATAAAATTATAAACACCTTCAATTTTACAAAATACACCATACATAATCTAATGGATTAACAAATTTCATTCAAACACTTAACAACCTCAACAATTTCAAATAAATGGTACATAATGTAATTTATAAGTGTATTAATAATAGTTTAACAAAATTTTCTCATTCATACACATACAACATGCAATTAACAAATCCAAATTTAATCATATTTACTTAATAATATAAATCTAATTCATAAATTGCTTCCAAATACGAGAATAAATTCAATAAATAGGAAAAAGTAATTTGAGAAAAGAATAGAGAGAGACTTACACAAATTATAATTCAATTATGAAGTTAGGGTTTAGAGAAATTAAAGAGGAAACGCAGCCAACTAGCATTGAACTCATGACCCTTGCATGGTGCATTAAATCCTACCCACACAGAAGCGAACACCAGCGGACTACCTACAATTTTGCGAATCAATTTGGTGTCAAATCATATAACCTAAATATTTTTCCTTCTTTTTCCTAAACAGTTTTTTTTTTTTTAAAAAAATTAGTGGTGTCAATTGACACCACACCTGTACACATGGATCCGCCCCTAGGTAGAACCGTACTCTCATTCATACCTGTTGTTGAAGTCATTATCCTTATTCTTCTTTTGTGCGTTGCGTTTACATTGCGTTGCGGTTAGTTGCGGTAGACTGCGGTAAGTTACGGTGGAAGTAGTAAAAAGGTAATGGTAATTTGCGGTATGTTGTGGTAGGTTGCGTTGCGGTTAGTTGCGTTAACGTACACAAGAACGATGCTTAGTGGGTAGTAGATATAAGCACTAACTATTACCTTTCTTTACTGGATATTGCAGTATAACAGGCATGATTAAGGTATAATTGAAGATTAAATTATATACAACGTCCGTTTTATACCCATATGCATAAATTAACGGGTTATTTTTTGGGTATAATAAGATTAACCATCAAAAGAAAATCTTGTATAAAGATTCCTATTAGAAAGAGTAAAATTGGGCTACAAACCATGCCAAAATAAAAGTTATAGATACTAATGTTGCAAAACGTAACAAATTAGTGAACCCCAGAAGCATTGAAATAACCATGATTATCACTTCATTTTAACAAATAGAAATCACAATTGTGTCAGTGTGTTTCTTTTACTTGAGTACACGAAATTTAGTCCACAAAACTTAAAAAATTAGCCATAAATTGGATATTAACACATATCCAGAGCAAATTGATGAATCAACATTAGGCTTTTTTTTTAAAATTTGGGTCGGGTTAGGACGGCTGATGAGTACTCGTCGTGTACAGGCCAACATCCTTATCCGACCATTACTCATACCCATTTTGACTTCACCCGATCCTTGCCCATTTTTCTAAAATTTTATCACCCACACCCCTTTTTTTGGGTGGGGTAGAGGCAAACACCCGCGGTTCAAATTTTAGTATCATCCGTAGGTTCACATATATAGGAGCGAAGGGGAAGATATAAGCTCACTCCACAAATATTTGTTGCTAATGCGATTCAGGAAGCATAAAGAAGACACAATAAACTTTTTTTTCAAAAGAAAGGAATCAAGGCTAGGGGTGTGCTTCGGTCCATATCTGGACTGGATCAGACCGAATTAGCTCGACCGAAGACCGAATTTTCACTAAATAAGAGACCGAGACCGAACAACTTTCACCTTATACTCGGTCCGTACCAAAAAAAACTGGATGGCCCGACATGATCCAGACCGATTGGACCATTTTCTTTATGTGTCAAAATAACTTTTAATTACAATAGTCGAATTCTTAACTAGCCAATAGCTGCCACCTTAATTAGGAAATTAATGTTTAATTATACTCTGTAGTACTAGTCCATATAATTAGGTTACTGCTAGAAATTCCATTATGCATTAGTAACAAATTAATAGTAATAGGCTATTTTTTATATATAAAAAAAAAACTAGTGGCGGCTGCCTTCAATTAGGAAATTTTTGTTGAAAATTAATTTGCTTAAACTTCAACTTATAGGACTAATGCCTTTTACAATTACCTACCTTAATTAGGAATGTCATATATCCATAAGTTGAAATTTAGAAAATTAATAGTAATAATATCACGTGTATTTTATATGTTTACTAGTAGACATTAGTTGCTCATAATTAGGAAATTTGTATTTATGAGTTGATTCAAATGCAACTAAACAATAATAATTACGCTTAAATATGGTGAGTGTATAATTTGAAAAATAAAAAAAAATTATATTTACGGACAAGATATCTATTGGAATTGATTTTAATTAAATTACATATATGCCGAAAAGTATAAACTGGGTTAACCGGTCCAACCCATTTTTTTTAGGATTTGGATTGGGATCGACCCAGAAATCCGAAATTATAAATATTATGGACCGGAGACATACTGGATCAAACATAATCGAGTTGATCTGGGCCATGTCCGGGCTGATCTGGGCCATGAGTTTTTTGCAGTCCAGACCAGAATATGCACACCCCTGATCAGCCAATGGCTATGGAAACTTAAAAAAATGATGTTCGATTGTGAAAATCTCTCTTGTGTTGTTAACTGAATGACGTGTGCAGTTTTTTTAGTCATAGCTAAGTTCAACTTAGTGGAAATTTTAACATTGCTTATATATAATTATGTTTACTTTTGTTGGAACAAGTAGGAGGGGCACTCATGATTTCTCGTTTAATGATGACTCTCAATGTTACGACAATTTCGTAAAATAAAAGTTGTGGTTGATTGTGTGAATCTAGCAAGCTATGTTTTGTGCAATAGTTTGTTGGTATGAATGAGTTGTATGCATGCAATATTTTGAAAGCCAACATGTGCTACTGAAGAGAAGGAATATGATCAATGTATGCATGAAGTGTTTTGTATGTGTAATCAAGATGTGTGACCAATATACTACTATGGCCCTAGTTACTATGGTTAGAGGACTTGATATTGGCGAATGGAAGAAGCCTAGAAGTAGGATAAGAAATTTCTGATGTTGATTGGAAAAGAGTAATTACTTAATATCAAAAGTTTTGAAGATCTAAAGTCTAACTGAATTTGAGGAGATGCAAGCTGGAAGACTATAGATCCTGATCAAGAAGACACTTCAACACTCCCTAATGAAGATGCCTACTCAACTATAAACTCTAGCACTGTATAATGAAGTCTTACTATGTATTGTCTAGATTTATATGTAAACTCTCAAACTAAGGCTAATTCTATTATGATATACGCAAACTGTGAGCAACTGAAGGAACACTCAATAGGAACTATGACTTAGGTACTAGTTCAAAAACATTTTGCCTTGAAAAAATAATTAATTTTGGAGCGATGGAAATATATTTACTAGCAAATATTCTGGGTTATGAAAACTTTGCCCACATGTGAGTTGGGAAATATGTTTAGAGTTCTAATGAGATATAATTGATGTTATTGTTATGGATACGAGTTCATTGCTTTCCTAATTCTAGCCCAAATCAATTACCTTCCTTAAAACTCTAACCTTAAGTTAACCAAAGTACTGTGCATATATGGTTAAAAACTTTTGTTTATGTTAAGGCTTAAGAGAACGTCTATGGTGAGGCAGGAATAGAAGAACAAGTATATTTGTAACTTTAGTTTCTTTTCATCAAAGAGGAGTCAGTCACAACCCACGTATATAGTTGTGCAGTTGATCAGGATTTGAGCCAATTGTGAAAGAGGAGTGTAGTAGGTGACAATCTGTGTATGGTTATGCAAGAGATGAGAAAATCCTAGTTGAGTGTTTAAGTTGCAATCTTGAGGGAGATTGTATTAAAGTAGAGAAAAACCTGAGTGAGTGCTATGTTACAACTTCAAGGTAAGTTGTACCAGTAAAGCGAGGCTTTAGAGAGAACGGACTACAAGATTCTTAAAACTAAGGGAGGGACAAATCTTTGTAATTGACTCGAGTGATAGTTGAAGAGTTTTGGAAATCCTTCTGAGGGGAAGGTCGTAATCTTTAGACCTATATTAGACCTAAGGTGGTCTTTCACATATAAATCGACGAGTCTTTATCTCCGCATTGTTTATTTTCGTTATTTGGTATCGTTTGGAAGGGACTAATCCTTATATATTCCTGACTTCACAAGAGAAAACGAAAAACACGTAAGACACAATTCACCCCCATATGTTAATTTACATATTTGTACTACTAATCATTCAACTTTTAGTTGGTACCATAGTGGGGCCTCAATACAGATTAACACACCCGGGGAGATCCTGAGGACATATAATCAAAAAGGTACACTTGAAGGCTAGCTAGTCATTAGGCCAGTTTACTTCAATGGGTACAATTGTAGTTCATGAAGAACATAATGAACTATATTAAGTCAGAGGACTTATAGTTGTGCTTGATGACAAATAATGGTTCGTGCCAACCCATGAAGAATGTCGAGGATAAAGATAGTTGAAAGTTTGGCAAGAACATCGTCAAGCCTGAGGAAGAACTTGGCTTAAAAAAGGCCCAAACGTTTGAAAGTACAATAGAGCCATGAAATTTGATAAGTGTTTATTTTGACTTGATTTTTAGGGAGTTTTGATAATAAATTAGGGATCATTTTAATTGCAAATGTTGATTTACATCACTATTTCTCTATTATGCTTGGTGTTTTTGATGCAAACTTGTAGGTTTGGAGGCCAAAACACCATTATTCTCTCAACTTTTGGCAAAATCAAGCATTCCACGGCCACCACCACGGATAACCAAACCGTGGTAGAAATTTCAAAAACAATGGAGCAAGAACTGTCGAAGCTCGGCCACCAAGGTCTGCCCGTGGTGGCCTATTTTTGTGTGTCGTTCATAATTGTTGCGATTTTTTTCCCAACGGAGGTGCTTTAATAAAAAAGGAGGTTGACGGAAGTATGCGCTATCATTCATTCACACTCACTTTTGGAGACTTTCATCAATTCTCTCATCCAAATCAAACCAAGAGAGGCAAAGACCGAAGATTGCGAAGAGTATTACGACATTTGTGAAGAAGGTTCCATCGAGGTTGAAAGAGTCAATGAAATTCTCTTCATAGTTTGTTCAACCATTTTCTCATTCTATTCGTTTTGAGGTTTGAATGCAATATTTATAACATGTTTCATGCTTTAAATAGTTATGTGTGAGTGGATTTTAGTTTTCTAGGATTTGTGAACCGAAGCAATGTAGTTTGATTAGATTTTCTTGATTTGCGCTTGAATTATCATTTCGAATCAATAGTAAGTTGTGTTCTTCATGTTCATGAGTATTATTCAAACGCTGGAATGCTTGTGATTTGATATTAGCCTAAGACGTACCAAAAGGTGAATTGGATTAATCCAACTACCGACTTTTCTACCTAGATTGTGAAATTTGAGAAAAGATTAGCAAATTAGGGAATTGCTTTGATAATTTGAGAGCCTTAACTTTGATTAACTCAAAAAGCATACCAAATTTGTTTAATTCATTAATTAGAGTAATTCTATTAAACATCAAAAGAGCGGTAGAAGTCATATAATTATCGGTTCTTGATTTGAATGAAAGAACAATTGCACAAATTAGGCTTTGAAGATCAAAGTCATTGTTAAGAAAGCAAATCCCTAGAAGTTTCTCCCTATTGATTAAACTCTTGATTATTTCCTTGTTTTATTAGTTATACTAGTAGTATATCTCGTGCGATGCATGGGAAGGTCGCTAATTATTAAATTATCGAAAGTTTTATGTACTTGTGTGAATGGGTGAAGACTGACTACATCTTAACTTTCTTGGATATTATATATTAGGATCAGTGTTACTATATAAATGTATTTGCTATTATTAACTATATTTGTATATCTAAGGTGAATGATCAAGAATTTTAATGTGTATATTTATTAAGAACCTACAATTTATGTATTTTGTAGTAATTTTATTTGTAATTCATTCACCATTTTTTCTAATAAGAAATAATATTTTATTTATTATAAATAATGATAATGATAATGATCCCAATCTTTTTACTTATATATATGTCGAGACAAAATTTTAATACTTTACACTTTATTTTTTGTATCTCTTAATTTTTTATGATGCCTAAATAATTTACGTAATTATTAATTTATATTGTTTGACTTTGTGGAGCAATGTTAATAAAAATTTTACTTTTCTTTCTACAATTATTAAAGAAAATATAGGACAGTAACATAGGTTTTTTTTTTAAATGGAAGTTTAATCTTTACTATCTCTTAATATTTTACTTTATCTATTTTTATATGAGATTTAGATGTAATAGTAAATTTGGTGGAAGAAAGGTTAATAAATAGTTTTTATTAAAAAAAAAAAAGCTAATGAATGCATGGTGTATTAAATATTTATACCTATATGTGTTATAGGGTTATTAATTATGGTTTTGGTTTTCCTTTTTGTTTGAAATTTTTTGGTGATGACACATGGCAAAAGCTCTAATTAGAGCGTTTTGTTTCAATAAATATATAGATTAGTTTACTAACAACAAACAAATCCCAAAAATCGATTAACTTAGCAATCATGTAGAGAGCTAGTGCACTGTGCTGCTACATTGAGTCACTGTGGGATCGACCTTGACGTGCTACATCGTACCCGTGCGCTTGTGGCTATGCCAATGTTGTTGTATTTTGGCCTTGGTCCGGATGAATACACTCACATCCATGATTGTGAATCTGCCAAGGGGATGTGAGATACTTTGTAGGTTGCAATGAAGGTACTAACCAAGTGAAGCAATCTAGAATTGGGCTTCTGATGTGGAGTGGTCACAGTTCGGTGATAAGTTGGTTTAACTACTACATTAGCTATGTGAAGTCACAAGTCACATGGATTGTACTTAACTATAAGCCCACAATGTAGATGTAGTAGCGCTGGATATCAAAGTCGACTCCATAAGGACTATGGTTTAAATAAGATAGACAATGCAAACTCAAACTTATTGAATAGGCAAGAAACGATTCTAAACTAAATGAATAGATGCTAAGCAAATTAAATGTAAGAGGAATTACTAAGCTAATCCAAAGATTGTACTACGAAATCCCCCTACCCCCAGGAGGAGTATGCAGGGGCCTAATGTATTAGTGTTACCCCCCTTTCCCTTTAAATTTTACAATTTTAAAGAGACTGGAGTAGATCCAAGATTTAAAAATCGTTTCCTACCTACCACTCTACGGAAAGAAGCAGAGGAGGTTGAATGAGACACTTTACTTTAGTCTATTACAATCTAAGTTGAAAAATAATTTTTTTCAAAGATCCAGAGCATGAACATACACAATGGTTAAGCTAATCAACTAAGTTAATAAACATATTAAAGTTAAAGGAACAATAAATGACTAAAGACGTAGAAAAACTAGCTAGCAAACAATTAGTGAAACATACTTCCATTTGATAGTTATTTAAAAGTTAAATACTCAAAGTAATTATGACGAATATAAAACACATAGATATGCTAGTAAACAATCACTAATTATAATGAAGGTCAAGTACATATACATACTTATAAATAAATACTCTAATAAATAAATAAATAAATAAATATTTTAAAGAGAAGGGTCGCATACCAAATAGAAACCGATCTCGTGTTTAGCATCTCCACAACAAACCAGAGGAAGAGTCTAAAAGGCCCGAGTAAGGGCAGCATATTACTAACCACAATCTCAAGTAGTAAAGACCCTTAGTTACTTATCTTATCACCCCCAGTTTAAAACCCGATGCCTTTAATCCTCGGTCTCACACAACCACTTTTTTTTATAAATGCTATTGCCAAGATTCATACTAAATTATCAATAGCGTTTTACTTTTGTGAGGTCAATAAAAAATGTTGCGCTTTTAGCTCAATTAGTCCATTTTAACTTATCTATGTCGATTTTTGTAAAAACATGCAAAACTTAGCATTTTATAAAATAAGAAGGCATATTATAAATGAAGATAAAAATAAATATTATTATTATTATCATTATCATTATTGATATTATTATTATTATTATTATTATTATTGTTACTATTCAGGCTAAAAATACTAAATTATTGTGGTATGTCAAGGAGCTATAAACGCTTCTAGATGCAAGAGAATGAAAAAGTACAGGACATATTTGCATGATTCCATCATAATATTAACAAATTGAAATATTTAGGCCAGTCATTCTCAAGAGAAAGATTAGTGAAAAAGATCCTTAGGACATACCTGTTGGAGGAAAGGGAGTAAACGATATATAGAACAGTGGAAACTCGCTTGGATAACGCTAAGAGTCGTGGCCTAGTACTCACTTTCCTTAAGAACTATTTACTATACCGTAAATGTTCAAAGGGATAAAACTTAGCTCTTGTAACACTCAAGAAATAGGTTTTCACTTGAATCACTCAAGTATAGCTGCAGTCTAGACAAGAATGAAGATGTGATTAGCTTAGAATGGTGTGTCTCAAATAGCTTGGAATGTCTCCTATTTATAGGAGACTTCCACCCTCTTAGGATACCCTTTAGTCAAAGGATAATCAAGAGACTTAATGGAGAATCATACCCTTAATATGACCTTGACCAAGTCAAGTCATATAGTTGTTGGAAGATCTTAATAATCGTGCTTAATTACAATATCAAACACTAATTACATAAAATCATATAGTTGTTGGGTGCAACACGACCCGTGTTGTTGCAACACGACCCGTGTTGAGCCCAGGAATGTTTCCTTTGCTCTCTGGAGACCAACACGACTCGTGTTGATCTCAGACTCACCCGCGTTGATCATATTCTTGATGTTTCACTTATATATGATCCTTATACTTGTTATATATAAATATTTAGGCTATATAATTAACTTATACTCTTGAAATATTTCCAACAATCCCCCGTTATTTCAAAAGTATGTAAAAACCCTTGAAATAACTTTACTTAAGGAGCTTATACTCCCGCTATTTGAGATATACCTTAATTTGTAATCACCAGAGAACCCATAAAACATATGCCTAATGAAAAGTATATTACTCTTTGAACTTTTCAATTAGTGTATATGAGCCAAAATTGAATCCAAATCACAAAGTAGACATGTCTTTGAACTTTGGATTTATATTGACCAACTATACCCATAACACACATACATTTTAAATCTTGAGTGTAAAACTTAGACACTTTTATCTAGCCTTGTGTCCTTATCCTTCATAAGTGTTTCGGAACTTTAGCTCATAGTTCCTTTATGCGGCCACACATTACACTTACATAGGTAGACTTTGTAATTATACCACCCCTGTAATTAGGCTTTCCACAAAGTCCATTAAGAGTATTACTACTCAACCTCTTATCATTACAGATTTCTAAGCATCACTTGATCTTGGGATAAAAACGTTCTTCCTACTAATTTAAGCAACTCCGTACTCATTTGAACTTTAGAAATTGTTGGTATTCCAATTATAAAGTTGAGTCTGTGTTGTAATTAGTAGTTCTTTGAGCTACAACCCATCCCTATTGAAGTACTTATTATCAAATCTTTAGTCAATCCTTTGGTTAAAGAATCGACTATATTTTCTTTTGATTTGACATATCTTAAAGTCACTACTCCATCCCTTATAAGTTGATGTACGTAAGCATGTCTTAAACCAATGTGCCTTGACTTGCCATTGTAGACATGACTATATACAATATCAAGAGTAGACTTGCTATCACAATGAATTGAGATAGGTGCCATTGGCTTATACCAAACCGGTATTTCCAATAATAAGTTCCTTAACCATTCCGCTTCCTTACAAGCAGCATATAATGCTACTAATTCCGAAGACATAGTGGAATCCGCTATATTAGCTTGTTTCTTGGATCCCCAAGAAATCGCTCCACCTTCTAATAGGAACACCCAACCACTGGTAAAATCTCCTTTATTAATCCAACTCGCATTCTAGTATCCTTCTAATACCGAAGGTTCTCCCTTATAGGTGAGTTGATAGTCTTTAGTACCAGCTAAATATCTTAATACTCTCCGAATTGCAAACCAATGCATATTACTCGGATTACTTGTAAACCTACTTAACATGCCAATTGCATAAGCAATATCTAGCCTTGTACTTGTCATAGCATACATGAGACTCCCAATCAACTTAGCATATTCAAGTTGATTAATCGGAGAACCTAAATTTTTCTCTAGTTTCTTATTTGAATCATAAGGTGTCACTGCCGGATATATTTTATCACCTCCAAACTTATTCAATATTTTCTCAATGTAATGCTCTTGAGATAAACTTATTCTATCATTATTTCTAATGATCTTAATACCAAAAATTACATCTGCTTCACCCATGTCCTTCATAGAGAACTTTGAGGATAGAAGTTCTTTGGTCTTATTAACTTGTTCCATGTCAGTCCCAAAGATCAACATGTCATCAACGTATAGGCATATAATCACCCCTTTTCCATTCTCAAACTTATAGTATATGCACTTATCCAATTCATTGATCCTATAACCACTTGAAAGCACTACTTTATCAAATTTTTGATGCCATTGCTTAGGTGCTTGCTTAAGTCCATATAAGGACCTTATAAGTTTACAAACTTTCTTCTCTTGACCTTCAATAACAAACTCTTCGGTTGCTCCATATACACCTCCTCTTCTAGTTCTCCATTTAAGAATGCCGTTTTGACATCTATTTGATGGATAACTAGCTTATGGATAGTAGCTAAAGCCAATAACACGCGTATTGAGGCTATCCTAGCTACCAGTGCACAAGTATCAAAGTAGTCAACACCATACTTTTGAGTAAAGCCCCTTACAACCAACCGGGATTTATATCTCTCAACGGTACAATCCACTTTCTTTTTCCTTTTAAAGATCCACTTAGAGGTAATTGGTTTACTTCCCGGAGGAAGATCAACCAATATCCAAACAATGTTTTCCATTATAGAATCAATCTCATCTTGTACTGCTTCTTTCCACAAAGAAGCATCATGAGATTGCATAGCTTCTTTAAAAGTTTTTGGATCCTTATAAATGTTGTACATGCATAGGATCTCACTTTCAATTGAGTCCCTTGAACCTTCTACCAAATAAACATAGAAGTCCGAACCAAAATCTTTTGGTTTCCTTGATCTTTTGCTCCTTCTTAATTCAATACTTTCATCTTCTTCATCATGAATAACATCATGACTCAAAGGATTATCTTGTATGGATATATCCTCATGATTTTCATCTTGAGGCTCAATTAGAGGAACAATATCTTGAGTTATATCTTTAGGTCTAGGAATTGAAGAGAACTTAGTCTCATCAAAAATTGCATCTATTGATTCCATAACGGTATTTACCGAAATGTACTCATTTAGCTCAACTACCAAAAACCTATAAGCTTTGCTATCTTGAGCATAGCCTATAAAGATGCACTCAATTCCTCTTTCACCTAACTTTCTTTTCTTAGGTTCCGGGACCCTTACAATGGCCCTACAACCCCAAATCTTAAAATACTTTAGATTTGGCTTTCTTTGTTCCATAACTCATATGGGGTACTAGAATTCCCTTTGAATGGAACTCTATTCAAAATATAACAAGTCGTTAACATGGCTTCACCCCAAAATCCATTACTTAAACCGGAGTTAGACAACATAGAATTCACCATTTCCTTTAAAGTTCTATTTTTCCTTTCCGCAACCCCATTTTGTTGTGGTGTATACGGGGCAGTTGTTTCATGAACAATCCCCGTTTCTTGGAAAAACCTTTGATCATAAAATTCCCCTCCCCTATCCGATCTTAAAGTCTTAATCAAGGTTTCACATTGAAGTTCACTTCTAGTTTTGTAAACTCTAAACTTTTCAAGTGTTTCATCTTTAGAACTCAAAAGATATACTTGTCAATATCTAGAATAATCATCAATGAATGTCACATAATACTTCTTACCACCTATAGAAGGTGTACTATGAAAATCTCCTAAATCACTATGAATTAAATCAAGCAATTTAGAAGTTCTTTTTATACTTGAGAATGAACTTTTAGTGATTTTATTAAGCATGCATGTCTTACACTTTTTTATGTCATCATTCAACTTAGGAATCAAATCAAGACTAGACATTTCCTTCAACTTTGAAAAGTTCACATGTCCTAATCTAGCATGCCATAGAAAAGATTTATTCAAACTAGACACATGCATATAAGCGGAAATCATGCCGTCTTTATTACTTTTCGCATTCAATTTAAACATTTCCCCATAAGCATATCCCTTCCCTATAAAAATCCCTCCCTTGGAAAGTACATAGTTATCTCCATCATAAACTTACATAAAACCAAACTTGCTAAGAAGATAACCGGATACAAGATTCTTACAAACTTCCGGAGCTAGATACACATCATTCAAAAGCAAAGATTTACCGGAAGTGAAAACAAGTTCCACTTGCCCAATACCTTCAACTTTGACCGGATGGTTGTTGCGCATGTAGAGTTTCACACTATCATCCGCCGGTTTGAGAGTCTTGAATAAACTCTTGTCAATGGAAACATGCCATGACGCACCCGAGTCTATATACCAATCATTACAACCAATGGATACCATGTTAATATGATCCTTAATCATGGCTACAAAGGAATTGGGTTCCTTCTCCTTACTTTTGCCCTTAGATGTATCTTTGTTCAAAAGACCATGCTTCTTTTTCCATTGGTAATACTCTCTCTTTGTGTGCCCCGGTTTGCCACATTCCCAACAAACTTGCTTAGGCTTTTGTATTCCCTTGCTAGATTTGTTGTGGCTCTTATTCTTATTCTTGTTTCCCTTATTCTCTTACACCACATGGACCTTAGATTGCTCTTTGGAACCATCTTATAGGCATAACTCCTCTTCAATCGGAAGATGGTTTGCCAAACCTTCAAGAGACATAGCCTCTTTTTGGTGCATGAGAGTCCTTTTAGTCTGATTCCAAGAAGAAGGTAACTTGTCAATAATAGAGGATACGATTATAGATTCATCCATGTTCAAATTGTGTTGCTTGAAGTTACTCAAAATACGTTGAATCTCATGGAATTGATCTAGAATTTTCCTATTATCATCCATCTTAAATTTCATGAATTGACTAACAAGAAAATTCTTACTTGACGCATCTTCCGACATGTACTTAGCTTCAAGCATTTCCCAAAGCTTATTTGCCGTCTCTACATGTTGATAGACATCGAAGAGAGTGTCGCTCATCCCGTTGAGAATGTATCCTCTACAAATGTAATCGTCATTCTCCATCTTAAGCCTTTGCCGAGTTGCCTCCGCATCTTCCATGGGCACCTTGTCTTTTCCTTGTTCCTTGCCTCCATTACCCGTGGAAATCTTGCCGATTGCGTCCTCTTTAGGAGACTCCTCGGTCGTCACCTTCTCGGTCGAACGTTCTTGATTCACTTTGGGAGAAATCTCAATGTTAAGCACATATGCTACATTGAGAGTCGTTAGCAAGAAATGCATCTTGCTTTGCCACCGTCGGAAATCCACTCCTTCAAAGCGTTCTAGCTTTTGGAAATTGCTAGACATATCACGAAGCGAGGCCATTACTAAATAGTTCTTAAGATTGTTGGAGGAAAGGGAGTAAATGGTATATAAAACAATGGAAACTCGCTTGGATAACGCTAAGAGTCGTGGCCTAGTACTCACTTTCCTTAAGAACTATTTACTATATCGTAAATGTTCAAAGGGATAAAACTTAGCTCTTGTAACACTCAAGAAATAGGTTCTCACTTGAATCACTCAAGTATAGCTGCAGTCTAGACAAGAATGAAGATGTGATTAGCTTAGAATGGTGTGTCTCAAATAGCTTGGAATGTCTCCTATTTATAGAAGACTTCCACCCTCTTAGGATACCCTTTAGTCGAAGGATAATCAAGAGACTTAATGGAGAATCATACCCTTAATATGACCTTGACCAAGTCAAGTCATATGGTTGTTGGAAGATCTTAATAATCGTGCTTAATTACAATATCAAATACTAATTACACAAAATCATATAGCCGTTAGCATTTAAAATAGTTCTGGGATCCAACACGGTCCGTGTTGGGTGCAACACGACCCGTGTTGAGCCCAAGAATGTTTCCTTTGCTCTCTGGAGACCAACACGACTCGTGTTGATCTCAGACTCACCCGTGTTGATCATATTCTTGATGTTTCACTTATATATGATCCTCATACTTGTTATGTACAAATATTTAGGCTATATAATTAACTTATACTCTTGAAATATTTCCAACAATACCTTGCTCATGGGAAGTAAGGTAATAGCCATCAAGGAGCCAAAGGATCTAATACATATATGGCCAGATCAAAGGATGAAATTCACGTCAAGACCCTTGACATGAAATCATGCTCATTTCTAAGTGCCAAGGTCCTTGATGTCAAGAAATTCAAAGTTGAAGTTCAACGTTGATCAAGTTCATCATCATTGTCAATCAATCTCAACATAGTTCGGTGGCAACTATTGGTCATTGGAACCACCATGGTTGGGTTGAACAACACTAGTCTTTAAGCTTAAATCTAGGCCATGGATTGTTTAATCTATAGGTCAAGGACCTTAATGAAAAAGGGTCAAGGTATGAATGTTGCAATTGGGTTATTAATAATGTCCAAGGACCAGAGAGAATCGAGTGGGATTACACTTATTGCAAAGGCCTTTAGTCGCTGCAAGGTAGAAGTTGAGCCTTTCGAGTCGGTCATTATGGAGATCTTTCATATTGATTTCTAGGATCTTGGGCCTATAAAAGAAATGAGTGTAGAGAGTCCAAGGGCAAGTAAAGAATAATAAGTCCAGCTTGGCCTTGATGCATATTTGAGAACCCTCCCTCAACTACTAAGCTCTGACTACTTCCCTAAGGCCCAAGAGCCTTGATTATAGTCCTCCTATCAAGGTGCTTTACTTATCTCCAAGTATGAAGCTCACTTCTTGGCAATTTGAGAACCTTGGTGAGCTTTTGGCATATTCTTAAGACCTACTCAAGGGTCTTAAGGAGCTTAATGTCCTTTGATACAATTATAGTTCATGGGCTTACACTTGTTTTCAAGTTCAAAGCTTAGTTCCAAGGTTTTGGCTTTAAGTTTCAAGGTTCCAACTAGGCCAAGGACGATTGGCTAACATTGAGGAGCAAATCTATCTTTTGGCTTGCAGAAGATCTTCATGGGATATTTTTGAATTTACAACATGCTTAAATAAAAGATAATGCTGAAATTTTTTACCCAAGTATGAATATTCAACTCACGCACCCCCCAATACCTCGTTGTGCTATTTATACTAGGTTGGTGATTCTTAGATGGTCTTCCCCTCTTTGTAGTTGGTTTCCTTGACCCCCCATGCTGTTTATTTTACATTAACAGTTGTAATAAATGTAAATCAAGGCTAGGAAACTATCTTGTAATCTTAGCCATTAATCAATATCTTGTATGGGTCAATCTTGACCCTTGAAGCTTCCTTTAACTAGGATTTGAACCCTATTCCTATGTTCACTTTTCCTATAAATACTAAGAGCAGTGAGAGGTAAAGGTTAGGTAATTTGGATGAATGAAAATCGGGTGTTTTCCAAACTCTTAGGGCAATATTCTTTTGGTCATTTGCCAACCTACACTTGCACTCACCCGCACCTGCACTTACCTGCACCTATTTTTTTTTTTTTTTACAAAGGTAAGCGGGAAAGAGGCAGACTACCGATGTCTTCTCACAAGAAATCGGCCCGCCCTATCAAGATTAACTAGGTTACAAAGATTGGTATTATTAAGGATTGTCGTATCTTCACCAGCCCCTTTGGAGTGTCCTTGATTAGCTAACCAATCAGCGGCCGCATTAGCCTCGCGGTATATATGAGAAATTTTACCTGCACCTATTTGCACCAACTTGCATTAACCTGCACCAATCTACACTTACTTGCACCTACCTGCACTCAATCTAAAAATTAGTTATCTTAATAAATATTAACATCTACAAATTTTATTAATTTTTATCTCAATAGAAAATATTTTAGACGCTTTACAAAATTAAAGTATCATTTGAATTTTTAAATTAAACAAATTGTTGGAGCAGATAAAAAAATAAACAGAGGGAGAATCTGAAACTCTAATTCATTACATTCAAAACTGAAATACACATCAGAATAAATAGGACTAACCAAACAAACTCAACTGAAATTTAGCAACTAACTGAGACATGACTAACACCTTATTGCCTAAAAATAGGAAAGAGAAACTGACTTGACTCACAAGTCACAACTAATCGCTACTTCTGAAAATTAGGAAACACTTGAGCAAATGTTGAAGCATCATTCAACACTCCCCTTGCTTCAAAACTTGTCATCCCCATCTTCTTTCTAAAATACTCATGCTTGGTGGAGGGAGAGCCTTGGTCGTATATCGAACTTGCCGATTTGTTCCACAATGCTTTAGTTCAACCTCACCTTGTAGTCAGTCACGAATGAAATGATAGCGCACATCTATGTGCTTTGTCTGATCGTGGAAAGTGGATTTACGGATATCGCTATAGTGACTTGTTGTCGCAGAATATTTCGATTGCACCAATCTGTTTTTGCCGAAATCGCTAGTAACTTCCTTAGCCATACCACTTGGCAAGCTGAAGAAGTCCCTGCCATATATTCAGCCTCTGAAGAAGATAAAGCCACACAGTGTCCTGTTTCTTAGAACTCCATGAAACTGCTCCAGAACCAAGAAAGAATACTTGACCTGAAGTACTCTTTCTGTCATCTATAGAGCCTGCAAAATCACTGTCAGTATAACCATATAATCTGACCCCATCAACCTTGCTGTACCAAATTCCAAAATCTGATGTGCCTGAAACATAGCGCAGAATCCTTTTAGCAGCTCCCAGATGGTGTGCAGATGGATTGTGCATATACCTGGACACCACACTCACAGAGTGTGCAATGTCAGGTCGAGTATGAGAGAGATAGTTAAGGCCACCCACAAGCCTTCAAAAGTATGTGGCATTAGCTTTTTCAGTACCATCTTCAGCCCTCAATACTTCATTCACATTCATAGGAGTACTTGCAATTTTACAACCCACCATGTTGTGTCTCTTGAGGCAATTTTACAACCCACCATGTTGTGTCTCTTGAGGAGGTCCATTGCATATTTTTGTTGAGAGATAAAAATACCATCAACACCTTGTTTTACCTCAAGCCCAAGGAAGTAGTGCAGTAGTCCCAAATCTGTCATCTCAAATTTCTTCATCATGCATGACTTAAATTCATCAACAATAGACTCCGAAGACCCCATATATATCATATCATCAACATAAAGACAAACCACCAAGAAATCAATATCACCTTGTCTTTTGAAATAAAGGGTAGGCTCACTTGCACTTCTCTGAAAATCATTTTCAGCGAAGAAAGCATCAATTTTATTATACCAAGCACGTGGAACCTGTTTTAGACCATACAGAGCTTTTTTCAGCCTATAGACTTTATTTTCCTCGCCTTTTATCACAAACCCTTCTGGTTGTGCAACATATACCTGCTCATTCAATTCCCCATTAAGAAAGGCAGACTTCACATCAAATTGAAATACAGGCCATTGAAACTGAGCAGCTAAGGCTAGAAAGATTCTTACAATTTCAAAGCGAGCCACGGGCGAGAAGGTCTCATCAAAGTCGACACCTTCTTCTTGAGCATAACCCTTTGCAACTAGTCGAGCCTTGTATTTTTGAACTGTTCCATTAGCATTGTACTTAGTGCGGTACACCCACTTCAAACCAATCGCATTCTTCTCTTCTGGAAGGTCTACCAAATCCCAAGTTTGGTTTTTCTGGATGGACAACAACTCCTCCTCCATTGCTTTGCACCACTCAGGTTGCTTTGTAGCTTCCTCAAAGTAAATAGAATCTGTAACAAATAAAGCAAGTCAGTATTATAATCAACATATCTAGGATTTGGCCTCCTATTCCTCCACGACCTTAAGGCGGAGGAGCATTGGACTCTCCTCGGAAGGTGTTGGTGAAGAGCTTCGTGAGGAGAACTTGGAGGTTGTAATTCTTGCTCCTCCCTTTCAACCAAAGGAACTTCGTGGTAATACCTTCTTGTACTTTACCTTCTCCCCAATCCCACGCAGAAACTTCATCAAAACCACATCTCACGATGGTTATCTTGCCATTCACAGGATTATATAGCTTGTATGCTTTAGACTCGGAAGAATAGCCAACAAAATATATTTCTCGGACTTTTGTCAAATTTCGAGAATATGTTTTGATCAAAGCATACGCTTATACAACCAAATACTTTTAAGTGACTCACCGTTGGCCTTCTACCCGCCCATGCTTCATAGGGTGTTTGATCGATCGCTTTTGTAGGGACAAATTCGGAATGTACACTGCTTTGTTATTGACGCCCAAAAATGAGTAGGAAGACCCTTAGCTTGCATCATACTCCTTGCCATTTCTACCACTGTCCGGTTCTTCCTCTCAGCGACACCGTTCTACTCAAGTGTATATGGTGTCTTTGTAGCTCTGCGAATTCCACTTTCTTGACAAAAAACAGTGAACTCAGTAGAGGTAAACTCTCCTCCTCTGTCTGTTCGCAGGCTTTTTATCAAAAGACCACTTTGGCTTTCGACACATGCCTTGAATTTTTTGAACCTGTCAAAAGCTTCAGACTTGTTTTCCAGAAAATAAACCCAGCTCATACGACTATAATCATCAGTAATCAACATAAAATAGCGACTCCCACCAAGGGATTCAGTCCTCATGGGTCCACACAAGTCTGCGTGCACTAATTCAAGACATTTAGAGGCCCTCCAAGCCTTACCAACAGGAAAAGTTTTTTTACTTTGCTTGCCATAAACACAACTCTCACAAAAACCAATACTTTCAACCTTAGGTAACCCGAAAACCATCTTCTTTCTGCTCAACAACTTCAACCCATTAATATTCAAATGCCCATATCGTAAATGCCATAGTTTAGTCTCATCATTAGCATTAGAAACCAAGGCACACCTCTCAACCATAGAGACTTCAAGTGGAAACATCCTATTATTTTTCATTGCGACTTTAGCAATGATCTGCCCATAAGTCTTTTCTCTAATAATACAATAACCATCATCAAAGAAAAGAGAATATCCACTCATCATCAACTGCCCGACACTAAGCAAATTATGGGGGAACAAACTAGGCACAAGCATTACATCATGCAAAAGCTTGGAATTACCTTTGGGAGTTGTAATGCTTACAGTACCTCTTCCTTCGACATGAATAGCCTTGCTGTCTCCAAGTGTCACTGTTGACTTTTTGGACTCATCAAGCTCCTTAAATAAAGACCTTGTTCCAGTCATGTGATTAGAACAACCACTGTCTAAGAACCAAACATCGTTAGACTTCTCATTCTCAGAAAAAACAGCCATGAAAAGCTTACTTTCCTCCTCTGCAAAATTTGCTTGATTAGCTTCATCTCTCTGTTTCTGCCAACAATATGCCTCCTTGTGGCCTGGTTTGTTACAGTAACGACAGAGGAAAGGTTTGTTCTGCCTCTCTTCATTATAACTTCCTCTACCTCGGCCTCTTCCTTGACCTTTCCCACGACCTCTGCGATGGAAACCACCTCTACCACTAGCGCCCAAAATTCTCTGAAGTCTCCCCCTCGCCTGAAAGGCCTTTTCCTCGACCTTTTCATAAGACCTGGTAACTCTGGCTTCATGGGCTTGCAAGGAACTCATTAGTTGATCAAAAGTGTAAGTAGACAGATCCTTAGATTCTTCAATTGCAGCAACAATATGATCAAATTTTTTGGTTAAACTCCTCAGCACTTTGCACACAATAGTTTCATTACTAACACTTTCCCCATATGTTTTCATCTGACTAACAATCCCAGACACCCTAGACAAGAAATCTTGAACAGACTCTTTCTCTTGCATGACCAAAGTTTCAAATTCACGACGAAGAGTCTGTAATTTTACAGCGATTACCTTTTTATCGCCTAAAAATTCTTGCTTCAAAATCTCCCATACCTTGGAAGTTGCACTGCATTTCTTGGAAAAATCTCGTCATCCAGTTCATATTTGATGAGGTATTGATCCTTGTCATCCTTCTTGCGAAGCTCTCAAGATTCAGTCGAGTTGAGCGGTGCAGGAGTAGGCTCAGTGTACCCATTGACACCAAGTCCCATAACTCTTGAGACTTGAACATAGTTGTCATCTTGAGGCTCCAGAGATGATACTTTTCCCTTTGAATATGGGAATTAGTGGTCAATGAGGAATTAGAACCATTGCTCGCCATTGCTTTCACTCAAATTGTGTTTGCCTCACCGTGTTTGGGACTCTCGATAACTCCCAGGAAAAAATAAAAACTGATTGAGAGAATAGGCCGCCTTGCCTAATTACTTCTCAATACGCTCGATACCAAATTTGTTGGAGCAGATAAAAAAATAAACAGAGGAGAATCAAACTCTAATTCATTACATTCAAAACTGAAATACACATCAGAATAAATAGGACTAACCAAACAAACTCAACTGAAATTTAGCAACTAACTGAGACATGACTAACACCTTATTGCCTAAAAATAGGAAAGAGAAACTGACTTGACTCACAAGTCACAACTAACTGCTACTTGCTGAAAATTAGGAAACACTTGAACAGAAACTGTTGAAGCATCATTCAACACAAATTTCATATATCAAAAAAATTAAATTAGAGGATTAGCAAAATGGATTTAATATATCCTTATGAATTGTCGTGGAGAGAAAGGGAGCGTATATTAATTACATCATCCTCAAGGGCAGGGTAATAATGTTAGTATTGTCAAAAAAATGAGTTGATTAAATTTAAAATCAAGTTTAGTTTTTTATTTAAACTTAATTTTTATTTTGATTTACTTTTGGGTTTAGTCATTCTTTTATCAAACTATTGGAAATTTATTATTAAATTTTTTTTTAAAATAACTACTATAAAATTGTGTGATAAACAATTAATTACACCTATTGCTTTTATTTTATTTTTCCATTTGCATTGTTTACTAATTTCTTATATAACAATTACCAAAAAGGTAAGGTAATTTCCAGCTTTTGGCAATTACGATAATTACGGTAATTCCCGCGATATGTACCGTACATGTGGCATGATCGAATCTCATACGTCGATTTTATTTATTTTCAAAAATATTAAATTTTGATTTTTAAATTTGAAATTTCTTATATAACAATTACCAAAAAGGTAAGGTAATTTCCAGCTTTTGGCAATTACGGTAATTACGGTAATTCCCGCGATATGTACCGTACATGTGGCATGATCGAATCTCATACGTCGATTTTATTTATTTTCAAAAATATTAAATTTTGATTTTTAAATTTGAAAATTATGTATAATTAATTAAAAATTAATTTTTTCAAGGACTTATTTGTTAACTATGAACTAGTCTATAATATCCCGTGCAATGCATGGATAATATTTCAATAATTTTACGTTATTTATTTTCTAGAGTAATTTTATAATAATTATTAATCCAATCTTATAAAAATATTATTGTTTATGGATTAAACTATCATTTGAGTTTATTTTAATTCATGACCATAACGATTATGGATAAATACTTTAATTTTTTTCGTCTTAAGAAGGATGCTTTTTTTTTTTTTGAAAAAACTGTTACGACAACAACTACGTGACAATTCTATTTTCTTATTATTTTCCATTATATATTACGTGGCTTTTAACTTCTTATTCAACTTTTTAATCTATACTTCTTCCAATTTCTTATTCTTGTTTTGGTAGCTTGCATATAATTTGAATTTTTTTATTGTTAAAAGTATATATAGTAGTTTCAATCAAAAACTTTATTTTCTAAGATAGTAATTAAAAAGAATACGAAACAATTTTTCATGAATATTTTATTTTAGTATTTATTATTATATTTTATTTCTAAGGTTTTGGTCATAATATTATAATTGTGAATTAATGAAAGGAAAAGTAAAAATTGCTCTAATTTTGTATTAGATATTTGTAATTTATGTATGTATGAACTTTTGTATTTCTTTTTTTTTGAAAAATTTAAAATGTTCTAATTTTCTATGCATTAAATATTGGTAACTTATGAATGACTCTAGGTATTTCTTTTTCATTTTTATTAATATTATATTTATCAATGTAATAATAAATTATGTAGGTTTGGAATTTGCTTTGGAATTACCAAACCTTCTAAATTATTTCTTTTAGGTTTAGATTTTCCTTAAGGGTTAGGAGCTTGTGTTTTAATATATTTAATAGATTACGATGGATACCGGATGAAAAGATTGAAACAAATTGACCGACCTCCATTGTTTTCGGCGACCTTTCGCTGGAGATACAACTACTGCAAGAAGTATTCCCGTGGCCAAGTCTCCCTCGCTCGGATGCAATCCGAGACCAGGCACTCCTGATCTGTTACCCTCGCCGCCATCCAAAACCGATTGTGGAAAAAAACGAAATGAAATCACACTCTACATGGCCGGTGTTTGAGAACATCGTTCACTACAACAGGGTAACAAAAATAAGACCGTTCTGAACGGTCTCAATTCAGCTTGAACGGTCGTTCTGGGGGGCGGGCGACCGTTAATTAGCGACCGTTGGGGACGGCCGCCTCTCAATGGTCGTTTGTGGAAGCGGGCGACCGTTCATATGAACGGTCGCTAATTAACGACCGTTCATAAACGGTCGCAGGAGCGGACGACCGTTCATGAACGGTCGCTAATTAGCGACCGTTCAATGAACGGTCGTCCGCTCCTGCGACCGTTTATGAACGGTCGTTAGCCTTAGTGTCCGTACATTAACGGTCGTTACCCAGCTAAACGGTCGCCCATTTTAATTTTTTTTTTTAAATTTTTTTGTTGAGTGTTTCTGGTAATATAATCTATCCGGAATATATTTGAAGTATAAGTGCCAAACGGTCACAAAATGAACGGTCGCAAACAGTAATATATATATAAAAATGAACGGTCGCAAACAGTAGTAATATATAATAATAGTCAACGGTCGCAAGTCAACGGTCGCAAAATATATTACATATCCGACAAGTTTTTAAAGTTGTCCTCACAAACACTACGAAGAAGGGGGGTCATTAATGAAGTTGGAGGGAGAGAATTGACCACCGAAGGCGTCCTCATTCTGCTGTTGATTTTGTTCTAATTGGGATAATCTTCCTTCAAGTTGGCTGAACATCTGATGGTATTGGGAGAGTTGACTCCTCAAAGACTGTGTTTCAGCCACCATGGAAGCATAAGCAGATGGGGCAGCGGTGGAGGATGAGGAAGAAGATCCCTGACCATTGTGGCGTGCATAGCGGGCCGGCCTTTCATAGAACATGCCCGTCGAGGATCCCATGCCGTAGACAGACTGATTCTTGACAGAGAACCCACCGGCGACATTGTAGAAAACCGCGTTGGCTTCCACAGAATTGGGCTCTACGCCCGCTGCAGCTACTTGCTCAAGATAGTCATTCTGCAAATGATCAACATTAATGATAATTAGTAACCCCAACTAAACGTAAAGCAAAGTGGTCATGTTGTTTGTTATCAAAACACATTATCAATAGATGCCACAACTAAGGTAATATAGGTGTAGTTACATAGAAATTTCGGCAGAGTTTCCTTTGTAATATGGACTATACCAAATTCATAATACAAGACATTAATCTGCAAGTAACAATATACGGCCACACGCCGATTAATCCTATCGAGCCACACGCTCGTTTATAAACATAAGTTGCACATTCCAACTTCCAACAACAATTCCAACACATACAATCAAGTAACAATATACGGCCACACGCCGATTGATCCTATCGAGCCACACGCTCGTTTATAAACATAAGTTGCACATTCCAACTTCCAACAACAATTCCAACACATATAATCAAGTAACAATACACGCCGATTAATCATATCGAGCCACACGCTCGTTTATAAACATAAGTTGCACATTCCAACTTCCAACAACAATTCCAACACATACAATCAAGTAACAATATATGGCCACACGCCGATTAATCCTATCGAGCCACACGCTCGTTTATAAACATAAGTTGCACATTCCAACTTCCAACAACAATTCCAACACATACAATCAAGTAACAATACGGCCACACGCCGATTAATCCTATCGAGCCACACGCTCGTTTCTAAACATAAATTGCACATTCACTTTTCAAAAAAAAATTCTAACAAATAAATTATTAAACTAACTTTAGAAGAAAATGACTTACATAAACTTTGGCCGCCTTCGGGTCAGTCCATTGCTTGTTGCCGTGGGCGTCTTGCTTGCAATGATAGTGCTCTATGACGTCCGCGGGGGATGGATGGATCCCGTCACTAGCCTAGGAATATATTTAGAAACATACATATATTACCTTATAGTATGTATTGATGAAAAACGTCAAAGTAAAAGATGATGGGAGTCTTACCAGTTTTCGCAAGTATTTACCGGCGGACATCGCGCCACCGTAGAAATTGTGGTGGGCTTTGATGCATGCAAGAAAGCCCACCACAATTTCTATTAGACCTTTGACTATCAGCTTCTCTCTCATTCCCGCCTTGTCTTGTTGCCCACCAGGTTGCACAATGGAAACACTGCATTGTACCGAATCTGAGACGCTTCTAACTCCCAGAGCACTATAGACCTCGCGTAATTTCACTGCCAAGATTGCGGTACTTTAAGGGAACCAGACAAATAAATTGGAGACTCGGTACGACTCATGAAAGTATTTTTTCAGCCATAAATTATCAGGAGCAAACACACTCTCATGGACACTAATAGAACCCACACTCGACCTCTTTTTATGACATCTACAACTAAGATACTAGACCTATAAATTACCATACTTTTTACTCTAAACTACCATGACAACTAACTTATTTACTAACACTAAACTGGTTGTTGAGTACTTAAGCTAGCAAAGGGATGTGACATAGTTATTTATAACTCATGTCTTCATTTGGGGTTATGAATAATTAAGATAGCAATTAAGTTGGATACGAAACAAATTTACGCTAACAGCTTCAGAGATTATCTTAATTAAAGGCATGTCTCTAAACTTGAATTCACCCTTATTGTGATGAACAAGTTGTCTGAGTTATATGTACGAGAAATCCACCGCTTGTGACGTATCAAATATCGATCGTTGTGCATTTAGCATCCAAACGAACACCCAAGATATCAAGATTGAGTTCCTGGGTGTTCAATTTATTAGTGATTAGTATGCTACAAAATTCAACGATCGACATTTGTTTTGCCACAAACGGTGGATTTCTCGTATGTATAACTCCGACGAATTGTTCATCACAACAAGGGTCAATTGACATTTAGAGGCTTGCCTTTAATTAAGTTATCCAACAAAGTTGTTAGTCACGTAAAGTCATTCCTAATCATACATAATAACTAACTCATATGCTAATAACTACTAAAATTATCCCAACTCAACATTTTTTTCTAATAATGGTAGATTTCGATGTCGTAGATTCAAATGAATTTTAAGCGTGCTAAAACAATTATATACAACTTAACTAACTAAATATTCTTTACACATATATTAACCTAACCCATACTAATTTACGCATGCTCATAATTTATACACATAAACATACAATTAACAATTTTCAAAACTACAACAATAAATATTACAAAACATAACTAACTAATACAAGTAACATAGAATTAATACAAAAATTCAATAATAAAACACAATTAACACAACAACATACACATAAACATGCAATTAACACAACCAACATATCATTACACTAATTGATAAATTTCACCACATACCTAACCTAATTAACATACAATACTTAAACAGTAATATAACTAACCTAATTAACATACAATTTCACAACATATCATTAAACTAATACAACTAACATACAATTAACATACAATACTTACACAGTAATTAACACAAAATTAACCGAATAAATACTAATTATTCACTCAAATTATTCACAACATAACTAACTAAACAACTTTTTACACAAATACTAACCTAATTAATGCATGCTCATAATTTATACAAATAAATATATAATTAACAAAATTGACAAATTTCAAATAATTTACCGGGGAGAACGACGGCGGCAGTGGGGACGACGGCGACGGCAGGCGGCGACGGCGACGGCGACGGCGACGGCGGCGCGGACGGCGAAGGCGGCTCGGACAGCGGCGGCGTCGACGCCGGCACCAAGAAATGGGCGGTTCCCGGTCCGATTTGCTAGCAAGAGGAAGGGCTTGTGTTGTTATTAACCACCAAAAACTTAAAAGAATTGATAAGGAGGGAGAAGAGGAGGACTTACCGTCGTCGGCTCCGGCGGAATGTGGCGGCAGGCGGCGGTTTCCGGTCAAAGTCACCGGCTAGTAAGAGGAGGGAGAAGAGAAATTGGGTTTTGAGAGAGTGTAACGGTGCAATTGAATTCGATTGAATTCGGCCGTGTTTTAACCACTGAACGACCGTTCAAAAAACGACCGTTCAATTAACGGTCGTTATCTAGCGACCGTTCAAATTAACGGTCGTTAATCAGAACGACCGTTCAATTGAACGGTCGCTAATTAGCGACCGCTTATTGAACGGTCGTTCCAATTAACGACCGTTAATTTGAACGGTCGCTAGATAACGACCGTTCATTAACGGTCATTTTTGAACGGTCGCCCGCCTTTTTCTTCCGACCGTTCACTGAACGGTCGCTCCGGATGGTCTTATCTGGCCAGCCATCTTGTAGTGGTTGTTCTCCGGCACTGGTGACATCCGGTCGTTCGAAAATTGGTACTGGAAAACTGGTCGGCAGCGGTGGTGAGAAGTCATGCTGCGTCAAACGGCGGAGGCAGTTACCAGGGGCATCGTCAATCGTGGAAGGCAGAAGGGTTTTAAAACTTAAATTCTAAGGTATGTTGTATACAATACCAAAATATTGTAAAAATAATTAGTGAAAGACACATGGTTGAATGGGTAGGGATCTATTTACTATAAGATAGGTTGCAAGTTCAAATCTCATAGTTTTAACTTTTTTCAGAATTTGAAAATAAATAAAATCGATGGATGAGATTTGATCATGCCACATGTACGGTACATATCGCGGGAATTACCGTAACTACCATAATTGCCAAAAGCTGAAAATCGCTATACATACTTCCTAAAAATTATTATATATATAATGAGATTTATGATTAAAAGTTTTAAAATTTGTCCCCAAATTTTCATTTTTCAAAGATATATGGAACGGACAGAGAATCTATTACTAATGGGCATTATTTTCTTCGAAAATTAACATCACATATTAAAAGTATAAAGCCCCATGACTCCTCCCCCCTTCCCTTCTTTCTTTCTCCTCTCATAGCCACGCAGCTCTATACCTCCTCACCTTCTGAAGAAAGGAAAGAAGGGGTTTATCGCACAAAACTCACTCTTTCTCACATTCTTTTTTCTCTATCTATACCAATATCCCAACGATGCCTCGCGCTTCATCCAAGAAAACAGGGCAATCGAATTCAACCGCCACCAATGCCTCTGCCGATCCCTATCGCTCTGGTAAATGACCCACTTCTTTCTCTATGTAACGATTCAAAATTTTGATCTTCTTTGTTCTCAGCCGACTTTAATTTTGTTTTCAATGTCGTGCTTCAGTTGAATACAATGTTTCAATCAACAAGTTTTTATTTTTCTATTTGCTACTGAGGGGTTTTCTGACTACATTTTGGTTTTTTTCTATTCTCTCGGTTTGAAGTGATGATTGGTTTCTTCATTGAGTGTGGAAATCCCAAGTTTGTGAATTTATTGATGAATTTGCTAATTGGGTTCTTGCTAAATTGGGCTTGGCACGTGGCTTGAATATGGAGTATTTGTTAATTGAGTGTTGATCATGTTTATTTAGTGAGCATGGATTGAATTTTTTAGTTAATAGTTAAAGAACTGGTGGCTTTTTGTTAATTCTAAATGTGCAAGGAAGGTAATGAGTCAGAGCCGATGTCTCCTAGTGCGCCCAAAAGGGGGAAAAATAGAAGTCACAATAAAACAAGGGGTTGGGAAAATTTGGCAATTTTAAGTTGTGATCTTCAATTGAAGAATATGATATGTTGTTTTACAAGTGTCTTCTATGTTCAAGTTCATGTTTTCACTGGTATACTATGATTTTATACCATATGGGTGCTTTCATAAAGCTTAGAGGGGTTCAATGTAGAGTCAGGTCTCTCTATTTGATGCTTCAGACCTTGGTATTTTAATTCAGTTGTTGAGGATTTAATGTTGAGTCTTTATTTAACACTGACAACATAATGTAAAGAAGAATGTATGTATGTATGTATGTATCTGTGCTTAACATCTCATGATGAAACTGAGTTTAAGAATGTGCTATATCTTGCCAGTATTTAGTCAGTTTTTTTTTCCTGGTTTTAACTTTTTTGCTTGTTATACTCTACAGCTTCAAACAAAGCCAGTTCCAAGGAGTTGGAAAGAATTGATCAATTGTTCTTCACCTATGGGAATAGGTCGTCAGGTCTGATTGAGTAAGTAGACTCCTATCTGTTTTTGAATAACACGAGTTGATTTGTTCCATTTAATAATTGTTTGCTATTGAAATTTCCTGGACTTTTCATTTTTTCTGTCAAGGGTCATATAGCCTTAGTTTAAAAAGTTACACGCTTAGGCTAGAGGTGATCACCTATGTGCTTGTGCGTCTCATGGAATTTGACTTAATGAACTTACATGAAGCTTCTTGTATATAAGTATAAGAAATTTTTTCCATGCTTGAATGCAATGCTTATTGCCTCACATAATACCAATTGCCATTATTTTTGAATTAATGGTTTGATTCAAATAACCTAAATCCTTGGATTACAGTTTCAATTGATTATATTTAGGATTCGGTCTCAACTCTGAAGGGCCATTGCATAAATATCACACAACACTTTTTGTCTATCAAATAAATATGTAAGAATTTTTACAGAAGCGCACTTTGCACCCTTAAGGCGTGCACCTTCGCATGGAGGCTCGTGCCTCATGCTTCGAGACCCTTTGTCCCTTGAGGGCCTCACGCATTTTAAACTAGAAATATAGCATTGGATGCGCCAGAGCTTTACTTTTTCTCTGGTTTCTGCAAGCTTGAGAGGAAAAAAATAAAAGAAAAGACAAAAAATTACATTGAAGTACTCTTTGTGTGGTAACTATTCTATCAGACCGCGTGTCTTCCAAAAAAAAAAAAGTTTCCACAAGACACAGGGTACCTCAACATAGCTTTCCTTCTAAAAATAGAAGCCTTGGAGAAAAAGGAGGGGGGGGGGTTGTGTGGCTTATTTGCTGTGCAGTACAAAAGTGTTGTAGGAGATTATCCTCTTCTCTCTTCTATGTTAGGTTAGCTAATGAGAAGGTTTAAAAAGCATGCGCCTCGTGTGCTATAGCACACAAAGCACAGGCCTCGTCCTCTGCACCTTTTGCACCTTATGGTGTGCTTTAAGGAGCTTTTACTGTCCAGCTCGTTAGAAGAAATGTTTAGTGTATTTTTAGAAACCCCTTCTAGGTTGTGAGGAAATCCTAAAGCGCATGATTCCCTCCCCTTCTCCCTCTCTTCTCGTGAGACCATCTTTGTTTTATTTCTTTAGAAGAATATGTCAGTGTTATGTCTTATGTTAAACACAGTTTGCGTGATTTTTCATCGTATTACTTGTGTCTAATCCAATATGTGATGACTTTTTGAGCTTATTGCATTAAAATATAGCTTGGAAAAAACTGCTTTTGGTGCGCCTCGCATGCGTGAAGCGCACACCTTTTCTCCGTGTTTCACGCGTCGTGCCTCGAGGACCTGGGCGCTCTTTTCCGCCTTGCGCTTTTTTAATCTAAGAACAATATTGAGGAATTTATAATAAGTTCATAAAATGGATGCCAGTTGTTGTCCAAATTCTTTTCTGACTCCCCCCCCCCCTTTGATTAGAACCCAACCACGTGAAAATCTCTTGAATCCTTTTTACTTGTGCTGCCTTAATATCTTATTTTTGGATATTTGGCAAGTCTTGTGAATTTGTGGGTGTGTATTTTGTGATAACTAATAGCTAAGACATTTTGCATGTGAATTGTTGGTTTACACCTTTGTCCCAAGTTTGTTGCTATGTAGTTTACCTACATATTAAGACTGCTCTGCTAACTTTGTAAAACTTTTAAACAGTCCTGAAGGTATAGAGGCTCTGTGTTCTGATTTGGTAGTAGATCATACAGATGTCAGAGTATTAATGCTTGCTTGGTAAGTTCTATTTTGCAGTTAGTACAATTCTTTTCTAAATGCCTGAGTTCATCTTATGTATTGATTTCATGTTGGTTACTTATATTAGGAGAATGCAAGCTGAGAAACAGGGTTACTTCACTCTGGTAAGCAAGTACCATGTTATATGAATACATCTTGTATTTTGGCTTGGTTTCTAATTGTTATCAATCATGTACACACAAAAGTATAAAATGCGTCTATCGTGTTGAGATTGTGGATGTGTATTATAGCTTTCCTCTGAGGCATTCTCTGATTGTTGCCTTTCTCCCCTTTATAGGAGATGAAATGAAAGGGCAATGTGTCACAATAAACTAGTGGACTATCCTTGCTGTCATAGGTGGCTTGTCGTTCCAACTTGATTTTTATTTTCTTCTCTTATCCATTTTTAATCAGCTTGGCCAATAAAACTGTCATTGTTAAAACTTCTTGAACGATAAGTTCTTTTGGACACATAAGTTGATTCGATTGTATGCTTTGCCAAAAAAAGGATGATACTATGACTGAACTTTGTCAACTTTCTATCGGAGGTTACTATGTCTAATCTTAATCTCTTTTTCTATCATTGGCCTTCATCTCTAACTGCCAAGTAGCTATTGTTTTATTTTTCATTTAATGGAACTGTATTTTCATAATGACATTGGATATGCATGTTTAAGAGTCTGGACCATTTTGGGATGTAGAATAATTCCTGCAGACATATATTGTGCAGTGCTACTGGTTCTTGGTGTGGAGGTATTCATGTATTCTTCAGTGGGGTGATGGTCGTAGATGAGATAGTTGTCTTGAAATATGATAGAAAGGAGCCTTTTTTTTGGTTTCTCTTGTCCATTCGTCGTATTAGTTAGAAGTGTTTTTACTAGTTTACATGTCTTGCATGTAGTCATATGCTTTGTTCGAAGCTCATAATTGGATCAATGTTTTCAACAGGAAGAGTGGCGAAGGGGCCTGAAAGCTTTGCGGTGTGATACAATTACAAAATTGAAGAAGGCTCTCCCTGAGCTTGAGAAAGAGGTGTGCATTGCTTATGCTTCTCTTCATGCTCTAAAGAAATTGGCCCTGTTTGGCCTTAGTAAAGTGAGGTGGAAAGAAAAAAGCAACCTTTGGAAAAGGGAATGAAAAAAATTAAGCGGAAAATTTAGAAAATATGACAAAAAGACTTCCCAAGAAACGTGTGGAGTATACAAGGAAAAGAAGCTAAATCCAGATTCTCTTTATCTTGTCATTTGAACGGATCCTAGCATTTTTTTGTACCGTCTCTCACAATGACAACTTTGCTCGTGCCATCTTTAACTGCTATGCTGCTTCAAGTCTCTCACACATGTCGGGATCTAAGGTCTAGGTTTTCACTGAGGGTACGATGTTTGGATTTGGTGAGGTACAAATTAATTGATGCTTTCTTAACATGCAATATGGGGTTGAAGACTTGGACCTACTTGGATGTAGCTAAAGAGAGGCAGTGTCGGGGTGGAGGTGAGGAGAGAGAGTGGGGACAGGGAGGGTAGGCGCTGGATTTTTTTTTTTTTTTTTCAGGTTTGGGTGGGTGGAGGTTGGTTGCATTTGATTTTCTGGGTTTTAAGGCGTGATAGAATTGAAGGGCAAGAGGAAAGGCGGGGATGGAAGAGATGGGACTAAGGTTATTTTAGGATTTTCTTTTGTTTAACTTTTTTCTCATTCTAAATAAACTAATAAGAGAAAGTAATTACTTTTATTGCATTTTTTTTCCCTGATTTTTTCTTTTGCTACTGATTTTTCCCCTCACATTTTCTGGGCCCATTCACAAATAAGGAAAAGAAAGGGTTATGATGGCATTGAATTTTTCTGACTGTGCCTTTTCTTCTGTAAAAGGTTAGGAAGACATCAAATTTTGTTGAATTCTACCAGTATGCATTTCGTTACTGTCTAACAGGTATGTTAATGCGGTGCTCCGCTGCTTTCCTTCCATTAAATATGTGGATAATTGGATGTCAATACCAAGTGTTATGCAGCTACCTGTTTTTATTTTCTGCAGAGGAGAAGCAGAAGAGTATTGATATCGAAAGCATCTGCATGTTACTAGATCTTGTATTAGGCTCCCAATACCGTGCGCAAGTTGACTACTACATCGAATTCTTGAAGGTAAGCACAGTTCATTCGCTCTGCCTGATTTCTGCCTGCTCTGCAAGCTCTAACAAAAACGGATAAGGTTTCCTTGTTATTTTCATGCAAAATCCATGCACATGCCAACTATGGGATGAAGCGATGAACATATTAACTATTAGGACAGGAGAATGATCCTCCTTTCTCTCACGGTTATGGGTTGGGTTTTGTATGCTACCAAATAAGAGAAGAATTCTTGTAATAATATGACCAACTGACTTGCATGTGTTTCAGTCTCAAACTGATTACAAAGTCATCAACATGGACCAGTGGATGGGATTTTACCAGTTTTGCAAGGAGGTATGAATGAAAGGGCTACATCGTACTTCCTTTTACTGCACACTGCAGCCAGCTTCTTTATGGAAATAATACTGTCATGTTTGTCTAATGATCCTATGTTGTTTTTTGCCAGATAAGTTTCCCAGATTTCAGCAACTATGATCCAAACCTGGCTTGGCCTTTGATCCTTGACAACTTTGTTGATTGGATGAAAGCAAAGCAAAGCTAAGAGAGTCTCCACTCAAGAGTGTTAAGTCCCAACTTCCTTCAACCATATTCCTTTTTATGGAGGTACCAACATTCATTTTTCTTCACTAATTGGACATTTTCTCCTCCTATTTGAACTGGCTTGAGTTGTCTGTATCCCTAGACTCCCCATAAACAGCCATGAGTTTCATCTGATATATGGTAATATGGTGGGTAGATGCAGGAATACTAGTAGCTAGCGGTACAAGTGTCAGAGATTGAGTACATGATCATCATTCAACCTGTTTTGACAAGAATCAACAAACTTTTGATTACAGATGTTGAGGACACGCACTCATCCGATTTCATCTAGGTTTTTGCATTTGCTCCTAGGCAGTTTGGTTCAAAACCTATTTTCCTCCAACAAGAAGTTCAATCATTGTTACTGGAATTGGAATGGGTTTTCCCTCCTTCGATTAATTGAAGTTTGTGTTTCCAGTTGGTTACTGGGAAACCTGCAACTATGTTAACTAACTGGCATTTCCTGTATTAGTGAAGTTACAGCTCAAAGGTGGAAGGGTAAGCCAGGTCAAACAACTTATTGCCTAATCATTGCTAACATCTTTCAATTATATCATTCAATTATAATTATTGCATTAGAATTTGCGTTCAATTAATTGGACATAGCAGTTAAATCGCACCAAATTTCCACTGTTTTGCTGGAACACAGTCAACATAAAAGGAAAATCATTCATCTCACATTTTCACCTACCTATCATTTTTTTAAAGAAAAATAGCCCTCCGGTAATAGATAGATTTCCAATCACATATAGAAATGGTCCAAGCAACGCATCGCTAAAATGTGCAAAATTCTTATTTGGGTAACCTACTTTTACTAAAAAGGTTTTGTAGAGTGTACTCCCTCTCTCCCATTTCATTTCCAACATAGACAGTGATATGTAAGAACATTGAAATATTGATAATTAATTTCTTAATATGTACTCCTCATCATACAACTTGCCCTGTTCTTTTATGCTACTGGTTGGCTGCGATGTCATACCTCACCGCAACTTGTCATATTCCACCACAACCCACCAATGTGTACCTTTTTAATTTAATTTATCTTGTTATTAAAAGTTAAACTTTCCACAATTCAATACAATTTCACATTTTCAAACACATTTACAATTATTAAAATAAAAATTTACCACAACTTTTCACAACCCACCACAACTTTTCCAAACACACTACAACTCACCACAATTCCACTACACCGCATCGCAGCCGTATAAAAGAATATGGTCTTAGAATATAATTTGAGATATAGTATTTCAAGTATAATAATAGTATTTTTGTAGAAATATAGTATTTGAAGCATAACATTTTCAAAAGTTATGATTTTATAATTTTATAAAAAAGTTTTTCAACATGAATCTAATGGTAATAATTTTATAATATTGCACGTATCACAATAATTATTATTCTGGAATGAACACTACAATAATCTATCATGTGGGAATATTATAATTAAATTGGTAATAAAAAACTGCAAATCAAGAATATAGCTTTGTAATTTTTGGTAAAATATTAAGTGATGGTACGGGAAGTCATAACACATTTAATAAGTTATAGATAAAATGTGATTAACTAAGGTATTAGTAGTTATGTTATCGGAAATATAAAATGACAAATAATTGGAGATAAAAAAAAGTTAATTAGTGCTATTTTTTTCTCTTTTTTTTAACAAGGGTAAATAACACTATCTAGGAAGTCATTCTTTCAATGTATCTGCCTAGAGCATCATCGCATACAATAATTGATAAGACCTTATGAAAACTACAATTGACGACAATAGGCAAAAGAATTGAAAGACCAAACTTTGTCAGTCAATCTGCAACACGATTCCCTTGACGACAAACATAAGAGACCCGAACTTCGCAGCGCATCCCCATATATGTTTAAATATCTTGGACCAACTTTGAAATTTCCCGAGGAACCTGAAACATGCCCTTGACCATAATGATAAGAATAAGATTTTTCAACTTTGAATAGAATATTTCTATATCCAGCAAGAACAGTATCCCTAACTTTGCTACACATGACAATCGCTTTAGCAACTAGGATTGAGCACTCTCCTAAATTGAAAGAAGACACCTGAAGAACCCGAGCCCGCAAATCCCGGATGATGTACCCTCCAGTAGCTTTGTTATGAATCCTCGAACCATCAAAATTGATTTTAACCATCCCCCGAGGATGCTTAATGCAATTAACCCAAATGGGAGGTTTAGCAGTTTGTGAACGAGAACAGGAAACAAGAGCAACTATTGGGTCAAAGGACGATTTAGAAACGTGAGTCTCACATCGGGTTAAAAAATCATTCACATCCTCCTGATCATTAGGAAAGATGGAAAGCCAACCATGTTGCACCGTTAATTACCAAACTTATCTGGCATAATTACCATGTTGGAGAAGATGTGTTTCATGCTCCTTCATCACTGCTTCAAACAGGGTGTAAAGGAGAAATATTCATTCCTCGATAGACTAGATTGACTCTAACTGTTAGAGCCTCGTGACAGAGTTGTCAAAGAAAGACTTTAAGTTTCTGCTAGATATCCAACTTCCAAATCCATCTAAAATCCCATTAACTTTCAGAATCAACTCCATCACAGGCAAGCTAAGTGGCTGATTTTGTGGAAAAATCACCATGGCTTGTTAAACCCCAAGAAATAGAATCCTCCATCTCTCTAGATGGAATCGGGATAGACCAAATCTTGTCCACTGACTCTTGATTTACTACTGATGCAAGAAGCCCCAAGTTCCAAGATTTGTCGTCGTCAATAAATGTGTTACTTTAAGAATAACATCAATACTTATTGGGTCAGTAATATGATTCATTTCCACGAGATTGGACTAGACACATCAGTTATCAACCCAGAAGTTAATCTTTTTTCACCATTACCTGTTATATATTTGGTGTGGGAAATGAAGTGGGTTGGATAAAGTGGAAAATGTAGAATAAAATAAAGTTAGATAAAGTGAAAAAAGTTGAATAGTATTTGAAAAGATAAATTACATCAGTCACATCATTTAAATATATGAATTTTTAAATATATAGTTTATAACTTTTAATAAAATATGTGAGTAAGGCAAGTCACATAAATTATCACTTATTAAATATATGAATTTTTAAATATATATTATATAAGATAGGTAAGAAAGTATGAAAAAATTGGGGAAAGATGCGATAAAGTGGGAAAAATGAAAAAAATATAACATTGATTGCAATTGTTAATAAAATATTATAAAAAATTTATCAATTAAAAAATAAAATTGAAAACCATAATAATCAATTACTCCTTCTGTCTCAAACTAATTGACACTTTGACTAAATTTTAACCATTAATTATTCACAAATTATAATGAGTTACAATATAAAATTATTCATAAATTACAATGAGCTACAATATGAAATGACCTCTATTGTAACCTTTAGTAAAGTATTTTTATAATGACAGTAATTTCAAATTGTAACTCATTATAATTAATGAGTAATTAACGATTAAAATTTAGTCAAAATATCAATTAATTTGAGACGGAAGGAATAAGTGACAATTAATATAAAATAAAGTGATTAAAAATAAATGGAGGGTGTATTCATCTCAAGATATTTCAGATAAAAGTTATAGGTTATTTGTGGCATGAGACCTGAACAGTTGCACTTTGAAAGAGAATGTTAGCCTTCCAAGGGCAATTCATAAAAAAGATTAGTTTTGGGACCCATCAAACTTTAGTTTGGCGCCCTTTGCCTTTCATTTGACCCCACAATCCCTCATTTCCTCCAAGAGTGTCTGTGTCCCCCCCTATCTATATGTTCTTTTATCCCGTGAAAGTTGAAACAAGTTCCATCAATTCTAATACTAAACGCCATGCTTATGAGTTATGACTCCCCTTTAAATTTCATGTATTCTTATTCTTCCTTTTTTGTCCTCGTTAGGTGAGCAACATTGGGTCCCTTCCTTCCACCTTCCCATCTTTTCAAGATTCCTTTTCCCATTTTTTATAACAAAAAAAAATAACAGATTCATATTATAGTTATGTATAATTGTATATTCTCTAATAATATCCCCATTGAATAAATATTCTTAGTGCCTTTAAATATATGTTACTTTAGGCCCGTTTCTTTTATACGGTACCGCTACGGTGCTGTAAGTTGTGGTGTGATAGACTGCAGTAAGTTGCGGTAAGTCGTGATAAGTTGTGGTGGAAATAATAAATTTATATAACTTTTTGAAATTTATTAAAAAGGTAAATGGCAAGTTGTGGTGGATTGTAGTGATTTGTGGTGACTTACGGTAACTTGCGGTACCGCACCGTACGGTACCGTATAAAAGAATGGAACCAAAAGTCTTATTGTTGTTTTGCTTGCGATTTTTGTTCGGTAAACTTTATTTATTTTACTGTCTTGTTGTTTGTATGCAACCTTTGTTCCAAGAAGTCTTGTCCTTTTGGACTTTGAATAATCGAAAAAGAATAGGTTATAATTTGGAATGAAGTTTTGTTTACCATTTGAGAAAAACTTTGGGTTTTTAAGGGATTGCAATGAGTTGACTTGAAGTCACAGGGAAACTAACAAAAATGTCCCTCTTGACTTAAAACCCAAACAAATTAAACTTGTGCAAAGAAGAAGGCAAGATCCAATCCAACATTGGTTCTCCTTGGATCAATTGCTTTGGGTGGTGGTCATTCAAGGTGAAGATATCAAAAAGAACTTTGGTACTTGAACATGCCCTTGAAAATCCAAACTCCAAAACACCAATACCTATGAAGAAGAATCATGATGTACACATTAGACTATCAGCATTGCATTACACTGGTGATAGTTTTTGATTTTGAACAAGAAAATCCCAAAATCCATCCAAAAATATAAAATTAAAAATGGAGGGTTTCTGAGCTGCAATCCTTGAGTTTATTATGAGTTGCTACTACTGCTAGTACTCGGCCTAGGAGAAGCCTGTATTAACGGGGATGACGGCGTGTCTGTTGGCCGCCTTCGGCTGCTTTTACTTGCAGTTGCAGTGGTAGAACCAATATCAGAACAAGATGAAGAAGATGTTGTTGATGAATCGGACGAGCTTGAAAGTTTCTTTGATCTGCTGCTTTTGTTGCTGTTGCTGTTGCTCCCAACTTTGTTCTTGTCTTCCTTTGTATCCTTGTCCTCTCTCTTATGATGCCGGATTTTTGCTGTCGTTATCTTCGCCGGGATCATACAATTGCATAGCAACCCTTCATTTGAAACCCACACAGATTTGTTGATTCAAGTTTTGAAATGAGTGGTACCAATTTGGCAATGTTACAAATTCAAATCAGAACGTAGTTTCAGAAACGTTGGTAGAAACATACCGATTCTGGCAAGACGATTGACCCAACTGGGGATGGAATTGGAAGTGAGGCGAAGACAAGCATCATTAGAGAAGTGATTACAGTTCTTAGTGATGAGATTATACGCATTGCCTTTGTATTCCTTGGCAAGCTCCTCCATAACTTTCTTAACCTGTTGAGGGCCCAACTCAGTCCAACCAATCAAGATGGCCTTCCTAAATCGGAAACCTTCTCCCTCGCACTGTTTGGGCTCACCCTCGAAGATCCCACTGCTGGAGTACTCGTGTGCCCCGTACGCATACTCCATCCCATGAACTGCACTTTCAATCATACACCAGAAATCAATACATGCACAACACAACAAGCTTATAATACCAAATGAGAAGAGATTTACCCTCGACGCCAGAGTGGTAAACTCCGATGCCAAACCAATAAGCGTAGTCATTGAGAGGGGTAATATCATAGACATTGAGGAAAACCGGGACGGAGCCAGCAACATCAACGAAGGCATTCTTCCTGCAAAGCATGATTTTCTCTAACTCAAGTACTACCATACTAGTTGTTGATGGATGAACAAAAGTACGCTGGAAAAGTGAGGTGAAGAAGCCATATATGAAAAAGGGAAGCAGACATTCAATGGGGTTTTCAAGATAATCTCATGATAATGGAGTATACTGGGCGGCAATGGGTGTTTGATTAGGTGCCGGAAATGGGGTATGGATTACAGAGCCGCTCCTTACGCCTTTTGGCTTGCTTAACAGTGTCACCAGTATTTAATTCTGGGTATTTGGGCAGATTATTGGATCGCTGGATTTTAAGTATTAAATTAAGGAGGCAAAAAGGATTCACAGAGAAAACAGAGAAGAAGAGGGGGCTGTTCACGCCTTTCGTAGCTGTCCACTGTCTACTCTTGGTCTTCATTTTAAAATTTTTTGAATTGCCTTTTCTTTTTCTTTTCTTTTTGGCTTCGGAGAAAGTAACGTATATACTCATTATTGTGATTAGTGAATTTAGTGGTGCATGAGATTTGATTAGTATTATAATCTTTGTACATATAATACTCCCTCTATGCCTTTTTAAGTGTAAAAAAAAATATTAAAGAAATAATGTGTCTTAAAAATTGAGTAAAAAAATTATGTATGGATATAAATATATCACTTGTTAAGAGAAAAAGAAAAATAAAGAAGAATATTAAAGGTAAAATAAAAATCACATTCATTAATTAAGGATAATATGAGTATTTTAATTATTGAGAATGTAAAATTAACAAATAAAAAGGGACAAGGTAGTTAAAAAAATTAACATTTATTAAGGGATGTAGATATTATATATACTAGCCTTTTATTCTCTCTTTTAGGTTTGCATCTAGGTAGGTATGAGGGTATGTGTTATATTTTTTGTATTATTTTTGTAAATATTTTCTTTTTGTACTTTAATTTGTGTAATATTCCTATTTGTTACTTGAAAAATTGTGTTAGTTAAATTTTAATAATTTTGACCATTAAATTTTCAATATACATAATACTTTGTTATATAAAATTACTATCACTAGATTCGTAATAAAAACAATATCCAAACCTAATATTTTTTTTGATGGGGCCAACCCTAATATTGTAATTGATAATAAAAAATCATATGATAAATTATCAATTAAAGGATAATATTTGGGACCGTGAAAGTTAACCAAGTGAAAAATTTTATGGAAAAAAAGGAGTATATACTCCACTGGTTCCAAGTTAGTACTTGCTCTATTGCCATTTATTTATCAAATTACCTAATTTTCTTTTTTTTTTTTCTACCAATGAGGTTGTAATTCAAGTGACACGCGAGTTGAATATTTATCCTCTCGACCAACATTCGAATCTTGGTGACAACAATTGGTGGGAATTATTGATACTCTTAGGAAGTGATGTTGGAGTGCTCAAATAAAATTGCCACTAATCTTTGCAAAAATGACACAAAAAGTCACCCAAAAAAAACTTGTTAACAAAATGTCATTGAAATTTGTTGATGAGTACCAAAATGTCACTTAATCTGTTGGAATGATTGGGTGACCTGATTTAGCAGATAAACTTGATTGTAAGAAAATTTGGGAGGTTATAATTGAGTAATTAAGTTAGCTAATTATCAAATTAATAAAAAAAAACCCAAAAACTAATTCTCCTCTAACCCACATTTGGTCCCCTCGCTCATTCATTTCCCTCCATGTTAAGATCAGATTCAGATCTGTTGCCAGTTGTTAGCCACTTCTTAGGATGTAAAATAAAGCAATATATATGTAGCGGAAGGAAATTTAGGATGATTATGGAAATCGAGAATAATAATAGAGAGACAAGATCAAAAATAAAGGGAGAACAATATTTTACGTGGAAACTCAAATCGAGAAAAAACCACGGGCAACAATCAGTATCCACTAGTAGAAAAAGAGCTATTACAAGAGGTAAAATTTAATCTCTCATACACGCTCACAACCTAGGGATGAATAGGGTGAAGATGTGGAAATAGCACCATACCTCCCTCATGGGGAGTTTTGAAGGCTCTCACATCGGCTACGTCTGCTGCTCTTATGGTGGAGATACATGAATAATATTTATACAAATTGTGAGAGAAGGAAACTAGGTTAGAAAACAATAACCTAAGACAACCCTAGCCACTAGCTATCGGGCTTCATGAGCGGTGACCCAACAACACTAATGAAGGCCAACCTTGGCGCTGGCAGCGCCTAAGAGGGCGTTGGCCGTATCTTCGATCTCATAGCTACTCTGTTGGACGCTGGCAGCGTCCGAAGGAGGGATTAGCGCCTCAAGTCGATAAGCGTCGGTGGTGGGCACTAGTAGTGCCGTGTTTCGCCGCTGGCCGCGTCTGTGTTGTTGCTTCTTCTTCTCTCGTTCTGGACCCACCGAGGATCCAATGGGCCACAAAACCCAACAAACTCCACCTTGGACCAGGATCCGAGTAATCGGCCAAAGAACCCTGAAATTTATCTTGCCAACGAACTTCTCGACATCATCCTGTTAACAACACTCTATCACCCCAAATCTAATGACCAAATTCTGACTTCATCCTGAATTTGATTGAACCCGGCTCTGAAGAAATTTGACCTGACTCCGGCATGATTAGAATTTTATTGTATCTGGTTGTACCCGGCTCTGAACGAATTTCACCTGACTCCGGTAGGATAGAAATTTGACTAAATCTGGTTGTACCCTACTCTTGCAGGAATTTAACCTGACTCGGGTAGGATCTGAACTGATGGAACCTAGCTCTGATACCACTTGTTAGGATCATATCAGATCTGTTGCCAATTGTTAGCCACTTGTTAGGGTGTAAAATAGAGCAATATATGCAGTGGAAGGAAATTTAGGATGATTATGGAAATCGAGGATAATAATAGAGAGACAAGATCAAAAATAAAGGGAGAACAGTATTTTACGTGGAAACCCAAATCGGGGAAAAATCACGGGCAGCAATCAGTATCCACTAGTAGAAAAGGAGATATTACAAGAGGTAAAATTTAATCTGTCATTTACTCTCACAACCTAGGGATGAGTAGGGTGAAGATGTGGAAATAACACTGTACCTCCCTCATGGGGAGTTTTGAAGGCTCTCACATCAGCTACGTCTGCCGCTCTTATGGTGGAGATACATGTATAATATTTATACTAATGGTGAGAGAAGGAAACTAGGTTAGAAAACAATAACCTAAGACAACCCTATCCGCTAGTTATCGGGCTTCATGAGCGGCGGCCCAACAACACAGATGAAAGTTAGCTCTGGCACTTGCAGCGCCTAAGAGGGCGCTGGCTGTGTCATCGATCTCATGGCTACTCTGTTGGACGCTGTCAGCGTCCGAAGGAAGGAGTAGCACTTCAAGTCGATAGGCGCTGGTAGCGCCATGTTTCGTCATTGGTCGCGTCTGTGTTGTTGCTTCTTCTTCTCTCGTTCTGAAACCACCGAGGATCCAATGGGCCACAAAACCCAACAAACTCCACCTTGGATCATGATCCGAGTCTTCGGTCAAAGAACACTGAAATTTATCTTGCCAACAAACTTCTTGACGTCATCCTGTTAACAACACTCTATCACCCCAAATCTAATGACCAAATTCTGACTTCATCCTGAATTTGATTGAACCCGACTCTGAAGAGATTTGACCTGACTCCGGCATGATTAGAATTTTATTGTATCTGGTTGTACCTGGTTCTGAACGAATTTCACCTGACTCCGCTGGATAGAAATTTGACTAAATCTGGCTGTACCCGGCTCTTGAAGGAATTTAACCTGACTCCGATAGGATATAAACTGATGGAATCTAGCTCTGATACCACTTGTTAGGATCAGATTCAGATCTGTTGCCAGTTATTAGTCACTTGTTAGGTGTAAAATAGAGCAATATCTGTAGCGGAAGGAAATTTAGGATGATTATGGAAATAGAGGATAATAATAGAGAGACAAGATCAAAAATAAAGGGAGAACGATATTTTACGTGGAAACCCAAATCAGGAAAAAACCACGGGCAACAATCAGTATGCACTAGTAGAAAATGAGATATTACAAGAGGTAAAATTTTATCTCTCATACACTCTCACAACTTAGGGATGAGTAGGGTGAAGATGTGGAAATAACACTGTACCTCCCTCACGGGGAGTTTTGAAGGCTCTCACATCCGCTACGTCTGCCGCTCTTATGGTGGAGATACATGTATAATATTTATACTAATGGTGAGAGAAGGAAACTAGGTTAAAAAACAATAACATAAGACAACCCTAGCCGCTAGCTATTGGGCTTCATGAGCGGCGGCCCAACAACAAAGATGAAGGCCAGCCCTGGCGCTGGCAGCGCCTAAGAGGGCGCTGGCCGCGTCTTCGATCTCATGGCTACTCTATTGGACGCTGGTAGTGTTTGAAGGAGGGAGTAGCGCCTCAAGTCGATAGGCGCTGGTGGTAGACGTTGGTAGCACCGTGTTTCGCCGCTGGTCGCGTTTGTGTTGCTTCTTCTTCTCTTGTTCTGGACTTACCGAGGATCCAATGAGCAACAAAACCCAACACTCCAATCTGAAACCTATCCGCCTCTAACGTTGATCATCCTCCTCATCTCCTACCTCCCCATTAGGTCCAAAAATTATATATGTTTATATCTTCCTACATCTACCATCCCTCAAAGTTTATTTCTTCTACAAATCAAAGCCAAAATTTAACCTCTCCAGCAAATTTCTTACCCCCCACAAGTAATTTGCAGGTGTTGAAGAATGATCCAGGTGTGATGTTGTTTGCATGTACGATGGAACCTAAACCTTAATTTTTGGTGCCTCAGGCGAGCAAATCAACAATGAGATATAGAGGGAGATGGTAGAAGAAGCAGAGGATGAATGGGTGAGGAACAAGATGAGGGAGAAACGATAATTTAATAAGAAAATAAGGGGGAGTGGTAACTGATTAAGGGTAGGTAAGAGGAGAGGGTAAATTAAATTCAATCCTTCTACTTAAGTTAAAGAAAACCCGTCGTTATAAGGTGTAACCTACCGCAACCGGTTATCAAGACAAAAATGACATTTTTGCACGGTAATCAAATGTTTAATGGCATTTTGTTAATAAGTTTTTCTTTAGTGGCATTTTTGCCATATTTGCAAAGATCAGCGATATTTTTATCTAAACACTCAACGATGTTGTGACACACGCTAACCCTGCTGGGTTTACACCCTGTAGAGGGGACTCACTGTGTGGAATAATTTACTATTATATGAAAATTAACTTTTTTTGTGCATACTTATTTGTCGTTACTCTTTTACATCCTAATATATTTTTTTTGTCAAAGTTACATTCATATTTTTTATCCTTAATAACAAACTTTTTTCAATTTAAGTAATTTTCGTGTTGTCCGAATTTCGTGTGAAATTCAAGTTCAGACGAAATTCGGACACATTCAGACAATGCCCAACCTCTGACCTTTGGGCAAATATTGAAATTATGTCTAAATTTAATGTAACTTCGGGTTTGGGCATATCTGGACAACTTCGGGTTCACAATTCGAATTCCAGTTCGGATATCACTAAATGTTCAAATTTGAAATTCAAACATAATTCAGGTTAGAGGATGTTGTCCGAATATCCAAATTGACCTCAATCCGAATTTTTGTCACAATTACTTTCTTTGATTGAATGAAAAAAAGAATATTTTACCTTATTTTCTTCATATATAAAAGCATATAGAACACAAGGTAACAAATATCATGGGCGATAAATTAGTTAAAATAATTGTTACTCCCTCCATCCCAATTATTTTGTTTGTTAGATTAATTAAAATTTCAATTTTTTTTTAATTTTTCATTTTTACAATTTCAATAGTTGTTTTTCTCATTTTAATCCTAATAGTTAGATTCATCTAGAATTTCAATAGTATTCTACTTTTTTGTGTAGGAATTTTGTGGGGTTAATTTGGACAGCTTACATTTTTCTTACCCCATTACCAATATACTAATCAGGTTGCCTGTGCGATGCATAGGTATAAAAATAATGAACTTTTCACATAATCAACTAATAAGCATTCTCACTGTGTTTTATATTTGCTCCGACGAAAGACGAAAAAATTGTACAATTGTTTTAAGAAATGATTGTATAAAAATTTCCGAACTAAAGATTTGATTTGGAAAAAGAAATTGTGCACTTGTCTAGTTAAATATGCATGTGTGTCTTCATCATGGACTTCAACTCATCTATATTTATTAGTTGAGATATAAAGGTAAAGTAAAGTAATGTTCTTTTGCAAGTTAAGTTAAATTTTACCTTACTTTACTTTACTTTACTTACCATCCAAAAAAAAGGAGTATATTTTTACATAATTTATATCTAAAATTAAATTATTTATTCAACTCATAGAATTCATTTAAAAATTAAAAAAAATGCGATGTGATGTTCTATTACTTCCACTACTTCATTTACATTTCCTTACCTAATCTTCCACCTCGTTTTCTTGCAAAGTAAATTTTTAACTTGATTTACCTCGCATTGTGTTATCTTACCTTACCATTCAAAATAATATGACCATACTCTTAGGTAATAAAATTAAAATTCTTTTATTCGACTCACATAATCTATTTAAAAGAAAAAATAGGTATGATTTTAATAAATATAAAAAATTACAAACAACAATACAAGTATTATAGTAATACTATATTTATTTTTCAAATACAATGCACACTAATTTAGCTTGCATGCTCATAAAAGTTATGATGATTTAAAAATTGACCCATGTTAAAACTTTTAGCATATCTATTGTCAAATAATATTCAACCCGTATTTACCCGAATCCTAAATATACCTGAGTTGTATCGATCCGAACACAAAATATACTTGACCAATATTTACGTGAACCCAAAATACACCTAACTCATGTTTGCCCGAATCGGAAAATATACCGAATTTGTATTTATCTTATCTAGATATACCAGTAGTAAGTTACTTATTATTTTATAAGAGGGCAAAATTGTAAATTTGAGTGTGAACACAACCTACAAGGTAAGCTGCTAAGCAAGTATCTCTTCAAACAATTTTTCGTACCCACTAGCTAGGGATGGCAGTAGGTCCTGGACCCGGTCAGACCTGACCCATTAAGATGGGTCTGGGTCCAAAAATTTTGGACTCAGTGGGTCTGGGACGGGTCCGGGTTTGGAAAAAGATAGCGGGTCCGGATACAAACACGGACCCGCGGACCCATTAAAATATAAACATATATAGTTTTTTCTTTTTGAAAAAATAAAAATCCAAGTACTACACTACTACTCAAATACTACGTGATGCCTGCTAGACACCTAGGAGTATTGGGCCGGTTGAAGAGTTGACTTTTATTTTCTAAAACCCTAGTATACTATTTTTTTCCTTTGAAATGTTGTTATTGTGTTAAAAATAAGTGTATTGAAACATAATAGTTATTATATACATGTGTACAAGTATAAAATTAACCCAACAAATTGATAAATCTAGTAAAAAAATGCATAGCAGGGTTGGACCCATTAAGGACCCGCTAAGGACCAGCTGAGTTTGGGTCTAGGTCTGGGTCTAAATTTGGGACCCATTGGGTCTCAGGGCGGGTTCTAGTCCAGAAAAAATCTGGCGAGTCCATCCGGGTCTAGCTGGACTTGCCCTTGACCCGACACATTGGCATCCCTACCACCAATCAACAAGCCTCTTTATTTTTTTTTAACAAAGGGTAAATAAACAAACACTAGGAAGATCTTCTCTCAAGGGATCTCCCGAGTGCATCATCTCTTACAATAAGGGATAAATCTCAATGAAAACTAGAGTTACAACAAGATGATTCTAAATAAAGCCCAAATTTAACTAGCCAATCTGCCGCTAGATTCCCTTCACGAAAGATATGGTGCACCTCCACCTCCACATACAATGCCATAAACGCTTGAATGTCTTGCACTAATTTAACAATCTCCAAAGAAACTTTGAACACTCCTTTAACTACATTAATAAGAACAAGGTTATCCCCCTCCAAGATAATTCGCCGATAACCACTGAGGACTGCATCCTTAATCCCATTGCACATAACCGTAGCTTTCGCAACCATAACCGAAGAATTTCCTAAATTTAAGGACGCCACATGAGGCACCCTACCCTGTTCATCCCTGATAATATAACTGCCTCCAGCTCTACTAGTACTCCTGGCACCATCAAAATTAATTTTAATCATCCCCCAGAAGGAGGAGACCAAGAAACCCAGTTAGAGCATTTCCTATTGGGAGCGGGACGTGATGCTTGTCCACCCAAGGAATCAGCTAGACACTCCCTAATCCTCCATTCAGCAGATGCTCGCTTAGCTCGTAACAACGTACTTTCGAGAGGTGTAGACTTTTGGAAAAACACCACTAGATCTCTAATTTTCCAAATACTCCATAACAGTGCTATGACTCTATCAATAGCAGACCTAACTGATTGCACCTTGCACCTATTAATAAATCCTTCAAGATTATCATTTATCTCTGTGATAACTGGCACCCATGCATGTTGTCTAGCAATTTGCTAAACTTCAGCCGCATAATCACTCCGTGACAATAAATGATCCTTACTTTCTTCAACTGAGTTACACAAGAGACATAACGGGGTATATTAATTCCACGATAGACTAGATGAGCTTTGACAGGAAGTGCATCTTGGAACATTTGCCAAAGGAACACATTTAATTTGGGCTAGATATTTAGCTTCCAAATAATGTAGTGTTCTTGAGGAACACAACAAATTAGAATTGAAATATAACAGAATGGAGAGAGAGAGAGAGGTCACGAGAGAAGAGAGATTAGGAGAATTGAGATTTGATATTATTTGTAATGATATGTCAGAGTAACAATACATCATATATATCTTATTCCCGCTTATACAGTCTTTGCCACCTCAACAACAATTCTAACAATATTAACTAACTTCCTTAACTAACTCCTTCACTATAACATTATCCCCCAATATTTATTTTTTCAGATTTTAAAAAAATATGATACTAATAAACTAATATAAGCTTAATATATATATATATATATATATATATATATATATATATATATATATATATATATATATATGAAAACTGTATGAAATACTATAAATCTAAGTTCATATTTTTTCACATTTTTTAAGAACATACACACACACACAGGGGGAGAGAGAGATATATATATAACAAATCTAGTAGGAAGAGAGTTTAGGTAGGAAGGTGGGAAGAGCCAATCACAACCGTTGATTTTGCATCTGAGGGTGTATGGTCATGGATATCAAGAAGTGTGGTCATAGATTTCAAGGACTGTGGTCATGGATTTCAGGGACCGTAGTCATAAAATCCATGACCACACTCCCTGATATCCATGACCACACACCGTTAGATGTAAAATCAACGACTGTGATTTGCTCTTGTCACCTTCCTACCTAAACTCTCTTCCTATTGGATCCGTTCAAATATATATATATATATATATATATATATATATATATATATATATATATATATATATATATATATATATATATATATATATAGAGAGAGAGAGAGAGAGAGAGAGAGAGAACGGAAGAGAACAGATCTAGTAGGAAGAGAGTTTAGGTAGGAAGGTGCATCTGAGGGTGTATGGTCATGGATGTCAAGAAGTGTGGTCATAGATTTCAAGAACCGTGGTCATGGATTTCAGGGACTATGGTCATAAAATC
>CM055874.1:43144882-43152382 GCA_029582165.1 Portulaca oleracea
TCAAAATGCCAACTCTCATCAGGAAACATGGAACTAGAGCGAAAACTAAACCCTTTGATCAAACGAATGTCGGTCACACAGGAACCAGAGACCACGAAACAATATCATGCACAGAAAATGACATGCATCACAACCAGCTTTGTTTTCAAGTCATCATCTTCCACCCATGATAAAAACATACAACTAAGCCAACTTCTTGACAAGCTAAAGAGCTATTTCCGGATTCGGAATTTGTTCTAGGGCCAGCGGTAGGATTCTCGCTTTGGGTGTGGGAGGTCCTGGATCACCAGAATGCCCCATCCAGAAGAGGTAAGTATTATTTTTTTACTTGATCACTTTCCCGGATGCAACGTGCATGGTAAAACCCCATATTGAGCGCGCAGAAGAACTGCAGACAAGGGCATTTGGTCTAGTGGTATGATTCTCGCTTTGGGTGCGAGAGGTCCCGAGTTCAATTCTCGGAATGCCCCAATCAAAATTGATTTTGCATACGCATCGAAAGATGCAAGTCCTAGAGAGGAATGTGGCAATACATTGAGAGCAGCTTTGTTCTTTGTTTTGTTATTTATTTTTCTTTTTGGCTCTTGACAAACAAGCATGTCCTGGCACATGGGCATATTTAATTCTATTCTATTTAGGGTTTAGTCACCAATCACAACCTCCCTCAGAAAGTCAACTGTCATCTGGAAACATAGAATTAGGCCCAAAGGAAGACAGTTTTACAGGCACACGAGGGCATTTGGTCTAGTGGTATGATTCTCGCTTTCAGTGCGAGGTGATTCTCGGAATGCCCCAGTCTTACGAATTTAGATCTCCCTTTTTCCAGAATGTCTCATTTGAACAGTCAGAAACCATTATGCATATATGAGGAAGACATCAAATCACTCCCCGCATTGAAAAATACACCATGGAATGTAAACACACTAGTCAAAAAAAAAAAATTTAAATGAATAGAAAAGAAAGGAAACCAACACCCAAAAAAGTCAACTGAATCGTAGCAGTGATGTCAGATCAGATTATCCCAACAAACTGCACCAAGCAGATAAATTGAGCCATACAATGCACAGATGTGAAGAAAGAAACAAACATGATATTTAAAAGATAATCCACAGGAAAAAGTTAGCATGCAACCCGTGCCTGTCGTCAGGGGACGAAAAGAAGTCCCACATTATAAGAGGAAATCGGGGAGGGTAGGGGGTCCTCAGTTTATAAATGTGGGCGGCGCACACTCTACAAAGACGTCATTTGCAGAGAGGGTAATAGCCCCGTGACACTAGTACACAAACAAAAAACAACCATTCAACAAAATCGGTTCAAAGAGTCGAAAGTTCAGTCGGAGATACACAGAAACATGTTGCCAGACAGAAACAGGTTCGGTCAAATAAAGGCAGCCGTTGAGGTGCCAATTCATTGTAGCAAGGACAGAATTCGAGCAGGATCTTCTAGGACCGTGCAAACGAATTCATATAGGAGACAGCAGCACAAGACCCTGCAAGACAAACACAGCAGGGCATTTGGTCTAGTGGTATGATTCTCGCTTTGGGTGTGAGAGGTCCCTGAGTTCAATTCTCGGAATGCCCCCAACAGGATTGTTTTTTCTGTCTCTGGATTGCAAGATGGTTGAATCCTATTAGGGAAAAAAAAGAAAAAAAATTGAAAATACGAGAGATATGGCCTTTTTTCCTGCACGTCAAACTCTAATGGTCCACCTTCATGGTTTATAGGCTTTCACTATTCCCTTTTGGTCAGTTCTAGTAGGGGATCACTGTGCACAAAGCCTCCCACTAAGTGCCATCTCTATAAATGCCAACTCTCATCAGGAAACATTGAACTAAAGCGAAAGCTAAACCCTTTGACCAAAAGAATGTCGGTCACACAGGAACCAAAGACCACGAAACAATATCATGCACAGAAAATGACATGCATCACAACCAGTTTCGTCTTCAATTCATCGTCATCCACCTAAGATAAAAACATACAACTAAGCCAATTTCTTGACAAGCTAAGAGCTATTTCAAGGTTCGGCATTTGGTCTAGGGCCAGGCATAGGATTCTCGCTTTGGGTGTGCGAGAGGTCCCGGATAATAAGAATGCCCCATCCAGAAGAGGTGAGTACTATTTTCTCACTTGATCAGAAGAACAGCAGACAAGGGAATTTGGTCTAGTGGTATGATTCTCGCTTTGGGTGCGAGAAGTCCCGAGTTCAATTCTCGGAATGCCCCAATCAAAATTGATTTTGCATATTCATCAAGAGATGTAAATCCTAGAGAGGAAAGTGGCAATACATGGGGAGCAGCTTTGTTGTTTGTTTTGTTATTTTTCTTTCTTTTTGGCTCTTGTCAAACAAGCATGTCCTGGCACATGGGCATATTCTATTTAAGGATCACTCCCCAGTCACAGCCTCCCTCAGAAAGTCAACTGTCATCTAGAAACATAGAATTAGGGCCAAAGGAAGACAGTTTTACAGGCACTCGAGGGCATTTGGTCTAGTGGTATGATTCTCGCTTTGGCTGCGAGAGGTCACGAGGCGTTTTCGGAATGCCCCAGCATCAAGAGTTTAGATCTCCCTCTTTTCACAACCTCTCATTTGAAGAGTAAGAAACTATAATGTATAGATCACGAAGACATCAAATCATTTCCCGCATATAAAAATACACTATGGAACGTAATCACACTAGTCAAAACAAAAATAAATTAATGAATAGAACAGAAAGGAAACTGACCCTTAAAAAAGTCAACTGAATCGCAGCAGTGATGTCAGATCAGATTATCACAACTGACCCAACAATTTTCACATTCATCCAAATGACGGTGAGATATTCAAGGAATGGTCTTCGTGCAGACTGTAAATAAGGTTAGCCTTGTACATTCATCCAAATGACAGTGAGATATTTAAGGAATGGTCTTCGTGCAGAATGTAAATAAGGTCAGCCTTGTAGTTAAGTCATTGGCTGTCTTCTCTTCTCAAGAAAACATTTTCAGTAAAGATATCCGACATCAACAAAACACTATGACAACAACACATGATCTGTTGTTCCACTTCTTTGCATGTCTCTTGTTGCTTTACAATTCGTAAGAGGAACCACCTGATCCCTCTTAAAACACAGGCACAAATGTGCAACACCCTCTTAAAAAAAAAAAGCAAAACAGAAAGCCAAAGACTCAAAGCCTACCAGCAGACCTAAACTTGTGCATATTTACTGTGGGGGAACTTACTGACATGCTTGATTAACACGAAAATGCAAATAGTTGTTCAAAAAACCCCTGTGCCCAACTAGTTTAATTCTGGAACCAAACAATATCTAAATATAAAACTACTTCAGTGGGCCATACTGTCATGAATCAACTTGCACACCAGTCCTCACACAAGTAGGGGAGCACTTCAAGGACACAAAATTTAGTTATTTGATTAACATGAATGATCAAAGCCAGTACGCTTCAAAAGTTCAAACTAATAACATCATATAAACAGTAAACGATATCATGGATCTTACAGAATAAAATCAGCATGAAATGATCACTGAAATGACTTGAGTAGAATACAAACTGAAACAAAAATTTTCCAGACGTTATACAACAAAAAGAATCAAGCCAGACCAGGAATAGCCATCGCACAGGCATCCCTTTCTAACCTAGACAATTAGTCAGCAAAAAATATCAATGTTTCAGATACAGTTGACAACAATCACACTAGAAATATTAAACAACTAGTTAAGTAATAAGGAGAATTCGACACACCTTGTTTCCAAAGCCGATAGTTTTGATGCCAATTTGTCAGAATCCACAACACAACTCCCCGTTTTTTAGCAACTCAAAGAGCATTGTCTCTCCACCCTCAGAATCAGGCGAAGCAGACTTAATAATCCTGATGTAAACGTTCACGACCCCAAAAGAAACCCTAATTTCGACCTATACCAAATCCAAAGTATGAGTTTGCATGAAAGTGACCGAATCGATGATCCCGACGCAAAGAAGTAGTGACAGAATCATGAAATGCGGAGTCAGGTAGTGGGCAGTGTCACCAATTCGCGCTTGCAGTTGCAGTTGCAGAGTCACCCCATGACTGCCATGAGTCATGACGTGAACAAGGGTAAATCCACTTCAGATTACTGTCGCAATGGTAAAATGGGGAAATCAACTGCCCACGACGGCAACTGGGCGGGTTTAGGGCTATGCCCGGACTACCGCTGGCCAGGGTGGTCAAAAAAATCCGTAATCCCATTCAAAAAAAAATGGATAATTAGTAGATAATTTATGAAATTGACGAATCAGTTAACTGATCCAAATTTTTTCTCACAGATTGGATACGGAACGGGGTTGAAAATTTCGAATAATCTATCCGCTATCTAAAAATCCGAAAATAATTAAATTTCAACTTTGAATTCCATTTTTTTGCGGTATATTAGTAGTCATTAGCGTAGAAATGTAACACAATACATAAAGTTTACAATTTTGAACCCATTAAGGTAAGGAGGACAATGAGTATTATTGTACGAGTGCTTTATAATCCGCGGATATACAGTTATCCAATCTGAAATTCGATTAACTGAAACTTTCTGATACGGATCGCAAATTTTATTATCTGACAATTTGGTTAAACGAAAGTCCGATTAACCGAAACTTTCGGATCGGATGCGGATCATGATTTTAACTATCCGAACATATGGTTACTGTTTGAATTTATGATCGGATCGGTTAACTGATCCATGCCCACCCCTACCGCTGGCAAAAAATCAGGTCAGGTTAAATTCAAATCGCACAAATTCGGACATTGTCAAAATTCGGATGAGAAATTCATATTTGGACTCGATTTTATTTCGCGTCCGATCAGGTCGAACAATTCGGGTCGAAGTCGGGTTCGGATAATAGAAAAAGAGAAATTTTATATCTGAATATTCGGACAATTCGATCAGTATCAAAGTTCAAACAAAAAATTTATATCCAGACCCTACTTTTTCCTGATCGGACAATCCGAATATTCCGGGTTGGACAAAATTTTGCCAGCTCTAGCCCGGACCCAGTAAATGTGTCTCTTAGTAAGTACAGGTCGGGTTAATATTTGGTTTATTAAATTTTTGGTCCAAAAACTTCCAGGTTGGGTATAATGTAGGTTTGCTTGAAAATTAGATCGGGCGTATTTCAAGACCGATATAATGATTCGGATCCAGGTCAGATGTGAGTTATTTTTAATTTGGTTTCAGTATGGTTCGGCTTAATTGTTGAGTTTCTTGTGGGTAACATCTGAGCTAATTCGGCTGTAAATTGACTCAGTTGATTTCAATCGAGTGATATTCAATCAAATGTCGGGTTTGGATCCAAATTAGTAGATTTCCGCTCAATGTTTCATAGACATCTAATGTCATCCTGATGTTAGTTTATTATGAGTTTTACTTGATATAATAGTTTAACCATGTGGATGTTACTATATCCTTTGAGAATATTTTGTTTGATCTCTAAACATTGATATTTGGCAGTATTTTGAAGGAATTTTATTTGATCAGAATGTTATATGTTGCATGTGTTAACTAGTTTAACGAAAACTTGATAGTTTACTCATTATCATATTATACTAAATTTAAATTATACACACATGCGCGCGCACACACATATGCACACCCGCACGCTCATATATGTATGTATGTGGAAGGACTCAAGTGGAATGAGATATTTGATAGGGTGAATAAACGACAACCATCAAATAGATCTAACGACCCTAAACTTATTCCCTAGCGTGTCTAATGTTACAGTGCCACTTTTATTGACCCACAAACTCCTTCCATCTCTCGTGCAATGAGCAATCACCCGATACATGCTTCCCAAATTAACCAAGATGATCTGGATTCTATCTTGAATTGATCGAAGACAGTGTTTGCTTAGTGATTTTTAATGGCATTGAGGTTGGATTGCAAAACTATTGTTGAATTTCAATCTTAGGTTCGCCATGTTTTTAGAGTTGAGCGATGTTTCTTGTAGCTTGTCTTTTAACTGTTATTCATTAGATGCATAAGAAATTGCACATTCATTACACCTTTTTGTTTAAAGGAAGAAGTGGTTGAAGGGGTGGGGGGGGGGGGAGGGGGGAAGGTTGACAGGTTTAAACATATGTGTATTGACTTTGAAAGAGATTAGGAGATCAAATAAATGATTTCGTAATCTATTGACCTTTTTAATTTGTTTCCTCTCTCTCATAACAATCATTTTCAACATGCTCAAACTAACCATAATGGTAGCAAAAGTTTGGAAGCTTCTCGCGCTTAAATGGAATTCACTTGGCGTATAACAGTAACTAACACTTAGAAGGCTAGGACAAGCACGTTTGAATGCAGCTGGGGATCCAGATTTAAGCAGTCTTCCAATTTTCCCCCATGAACTCAAAGTTCACAGAAAGGCTAATTTCTACGAGCCTACAAAAAGCCTTTTGAAAAAACCACTTTGAAAAATAGGTTGGATTCCAAAATAAACCTCATTGAAAGTTGAAACTGCCTCCCAAAACTAGCCACTGTCCCGACTGGTTTGGTGATGTACACATTAACTAGAAAAGCCATGTACTTGCTCCATTATAGGTTGTCCACCTCCCTTTAATAAGGTAGACTACCGAAAATACATCATAGGTTGTCCATCTCCCTATAATTAGGCAGACCACCGAAATTTTCGACCAACAGCAGGGTTGTGTCCTATGAGATGTGTAAGAGGAATCTTACAACTACAAACCCAAAAGCAAGCATAAATCGCCTCCAATGAGCCAACCTTCTCATCAATCTCATTTAGAATAATAAGTTGTTTATCAAAAATCCCAGGTGCCCCTCCATTTAGTCCTTCCTTGTTCTCCTTTAGAAATAATTGAAAAACAACTCGTACGTTTACACCCACCTCCCTGATTGCGTAAAGGCTTTTTCACTTCCCATGCTTGCCTGAGGAAAGCAAAGGGCCTAGATACTCTATAAGCTATATCCATCATCACCCACCCAACCGCCACAACAGCTAATGAAGCCCTCCGTGCAAATGTGCAATCAACTACCTTCTCCTTGCCTTCTATCAATTTAAAGTCCATTTCAACTATCTGAAAGTGAAGAATCCATTGATATCACACCAATGAGATAAGATAAAGATTCACGGTGGACTTACACGACAAAAACCCTAGACCTGCCAACCCAAGAGAGAAAGCGAACAGATAGATTGACTGACACGCGACAACCAGGTCATATTGTTCACTTTGGCTATCATGCAGACCTGGAAATAATAAAAAACAAATCGAATCTGAACAAGTCAATGTACGAATACATTGTATTTATTTTACATGATTAATCTCACTCTTTCATCATACTTAACTAATTCAAGAAGAAACAAAATAGGGGGGGGGGGGGCATGACATATTATGCAACTATGTTCTACCCATAGCCATGGGCGAAAGAAAATCCACAATCAGTAGTCAAGGGTATTTGTCAATGTGGTCAGTGCCATGATCCTTGAATCCATTATAGCATTCAGCACATATTTGGA